>WOXC01004724.1:600000-1031103 GCA_011680675.1 Gymnobelideus leadbeateri
ATTCACTAGACTACATACATATGGTGTTTCTGAATGTCTAGGTGCAATAGAACACCAGCCTGGAGTCAGGAGAACCTGAGTTCAAATCTGGCCTCAGCCACTTAATACTTACTAGCTCTGTGACCTTGGACAAGTCACTTAACCCCAATTGTCCTGCCCTCCCCCCTCCAAAAAAAAAGCAAAAAAAAAAAAACCCATTAAACTCAATTAGAAATATGTAAGAATTAGATAAATGCTCCTTCTTTCTGATTTCTGTTGTCATTATTCAGATTTAGGATTTGGGGAGCTTGAGTATGAAAACTCCTTCCTTTGATACAGTTCAGACTTAGATATTAAACATAGGTTTTACTGATCCCCATTCCAACTCTTTATGCCAGATTGCTGCCTATTTGGATGCCTTAAGCTTTTGAAAATCATTTTTTATTTGAATGAAGAAAATGAATTGTATACTATGAAGAAGCTGTCAAGGGAAGAGATGGAGTCCTCTAATATAGGCTAAACCAACCTTGTGATGAGAAGACCTAGATTTGAATTCTGGTGCCACCATTTCCTTAGCTAGTTGTCCTTGGATATGTTACTCCTCTCTGTACCACAGTTACTCTACTTGTAATATGAAAGTGTTGGACTAGATAATTTTGTATGTCTTTTTCAGCTCCAAATTGGCAATACTGTGATTTATATATATATTGCTTCCTTTCTTTTGCCTTTAGAATTGGAGGAAACACTTGGGACTGGGATACTATTTTAGTAAATGTCAATATCTGTATTTCATGAACCCTTAAAAGCTATTTAAAAAAGGAAATTACAGTTGTAGAAAAAATAAACTTGAATTAGCTGTGGCTTGAGTGTTCTTAGAAACCATAGAATTTCAAATCCAAATAGTTCCCTCTCTAATTATTTAAACATTTCTTTTCTGATAATAAGTACAATAATAAAAGATTGAAATCCTCAAGGATCAGATTGAGTGGTGGTTAGGTATCAACAAACCTACTTCATATAGAAATCCTAAACAGAAATTATGAGAATGTTCCTGGTCAGCAAATTTAAGAAAATTGGCAGGTAGCATTATATTGTGGAAATATAACTGGCCTGTAAATCTGGAGATCTGGATGATAGGCCATACTCAGGTAGTATTTATCTGAGTCAAGTGAGTCACTTGACCACTGTAGACTTTAGTTTCTTCTTGTATACATTGAAAATGGTTGGAATAAACAATACTTTTCAGCTCTAAAATTCTGATCCTGTAATTCTAAGTAGAGTTGCAAAACTCCACAATATCGAGGGGCAAAACTTATGTGGAGGAGGGCAAACTTGGAGGAAGAAGCATGAGTCGGGTGTTTATAAACATATACTGAGATAATGTGTGGGTCAGTCCAGTCGATAAGTATTCATTAAATACAGGCAGCTAGGGAGCCCAGTGGAGAGAACACCAGGTCAAGTCAGGAAGACCAATCCAGAGAGATCAGCAAAGTCCTCTTGCAGAAAATTTCAGTTGGGAATTAAAGGAAACCAGACTCTGTATATGTGTGTGTGTGTGTATATGTGTGTGCACGTGCACATGCCTATGTGTGTATACCTTTAATTAAAGATATTTATTGATTCAGTAGCACCCATTGGCAAATTTACCTTTCTAAAAATTTGTTGGTCTTGATGACAATTATAGCTAACCTTTATATAGGGCTTAAATATGCTAAGCACCTTATAATTATCTCAATTGATTCTCAAAATTACTGTGGTATGTAGGCACTATTATTACCCCCTTTATATAGATGGGGAAGTGGGGCAATGGCAGTTTGGTGAATCTCCCAGAGTCACACATTTGGTAAGTGTTTGAGATTGCATTTCACATTTCTGGTTCCAGGCCCTAGGCTCTGTCCACTGAGCTACCAAACTGCCTTTGAAGGATGGTTCCAAAAGAAAAGAAAAGAAAAGAAAAGAAACAAAATTTTAGAAATAAAGAAAACACTGACCCATACAACTCACTCGAGGGCATTCTCTACTTACCATCTAGACATTTAGAATCAGCACACAAAAAAATGGAATAGGGAGGACAAGATGAAAAAGAGATGACTGGTGAGGCAGCAGGTACATTTTTGGATGTGTTTCAAAGGTTTGATACAGAATGTCCCTGGAGTGAAAGAGACCAGTAGCAGTTAAAAGGGGAGGATGGCTTTCCATGTACATCATAGGCTGAACAGCCCGGGGTGAGATGTCAAAAAGGGTGATGCAGCTAGGGTTGGAGTTCCTATACCACACAGTGCAGGGAAGAATCTTGGGTTGGGAGAGAAAAGACTTTGGTCTGCCCTGCTCCCCCCATCCCATGTGGCTTTGGACAAATACTTTCTACTTTTATGCATCTTAATTCATTCATCTGTAAAATGGGTCTGGGGGGGGGAGCTATTGAGGTCTTGAAGTTCCCTTCTGTTACTTTCATATGTATAGTCTACATGAGTTTGTCTGGCTAGCCTCCCGTTAGAAACAAAATTGATAAAAATTAAGCTGATTATGAAAATTTAATGAAGTTTTCACAATTAGGCTCATTAACTTTTTCTTGGTAATATCAAAACATCAATCTAAAACAAAACAAGGAAATAGAACTTCAAAAATTAGTGTAACAGAGGATAAGAAGTACTCCAGTACAGAACAATGTGGGGGGAAAAGATTTTCCAAGGGGAAATGAATAGCTTTAATAAGATTTTGAATGAGTTTATTTGAATGAGAGTTTAGGGTCAGACTCCACTGAAAACTGACAGGTCTGGGGCACTGTCTCATTCCCCTTTTCAGAGTATTTCCCTTCTTTTTTATATTCCTTGGATATTATTGCCAAATTCTATTAAGTAATGAGAGTCTAGGGTTCTTTTTTTTTTTTTTTTTTTTTGCTTTTTGGAGGGCAATTGGGGTTAAGTGACTTGCCCAAGGTCACATGGCTAGTTTTTGTGTTAAGTGTCTGAGGCCGGATTTGAACACAGGTCCTCCTGACTCCTGGGCTGCTGCTCTATTCACTTATTCACTGTGCCACCTAGCTGCCCCGAGTCTAGGGTTCTAAGACATGATAGGGATTAAAAGGAAACAAAAAAGGAACATTGGGTTCAGTCTCTATATTAAATATTTAAAGAAATAATTTCTCTGGACTCCATGGAGAGAAAAAAAGAGGAAGTTGCCACCATTCTTATGATTGATAAGATGCCAGCTATCTGATACCCATGAAGCAGTGTCTGTTTTGTGGCCTGTGGTTAACTAACTTTGAGCTTGTGAAAAGGTCGTTTTGTGAAAGCTGCAGCTCTGAGAAATTAGTTCCTTTTTCAAACAAAAACTTAAATGATCAGATAAAAGAATAACTGGGAACCCAGGGAAATTGGGAAGATACTTCAAAGATGAGCCCCAAGTTTGCTATGAATAACTCAGATATGGGCCTTCAAGATGGGAGAAAAGAAATACAAAGAAAGTTGGAGAAATTTTCTCACACATATGTGAGCTCCCTACATGAGAACATGTCCAATCAAATAAAAGCAGACTAGAGGATGAAATGTAGCATAAAACTCTTTGATATGGAAGGTGGTCAACTTGTAGAATTTCTTTTATGCATTTAATAGAAATGAAATTGATGGTGTCTTACTTAGTAGCACACTCTGACGAGTAGTTTGTTCATAGGGCAGCCTAATGGAATGGCTCAAATTCCTCTTCTACTCCCACTGAGAAGAGGAGGGAGACCACAATTTATTGAACTGTAAGCAGGTACTTTGTCATTTTCCTATGTTCTATTTCAGGGAACATTTTAATATGTTGCACATCTGTTTTCTGGACTCATCTATTCTGTCCAAAAAATGCAGTGAAGTTATTGCAAGATTCATGTCGCTGTTTTTCTTGTGGGACAATTTATGTTCCACTGGGTTCAAATATTTGTGGGTGATTTGCCACAGGTTTGTTTTTTTGGAGGCTACAATTTGAAAACACATAGCACATATTAACTTTGGACTACAGATTGTAACAGATGTGTTGTTGTATGTGTGTATGTTTGTGTGTTTCAATGTATTTTTGGAATTGAATCTGTCTAAAGAATTGGCCATTTATAGCTAACGCTGAGATATAGTTTGCAAAGAGAGAAATCGGAGCAAGAATTTCTTGGTTCAAATGTGATTTTGTAATGTAGTTTAAAATACTTCTAGACAAGGCAGTTATATAATTGGTCAAGATTAGCTGATTATGTAATTAATGCTAAGGAAAAAAAATTATGTGGCACCACTTGAAAGAAAGTTATGATTGTACCAATGTGGGAATAAGAACATTTACATCTTAAAAGCATTTTGTAACAGTTTATGTTTTAGTCCATTTTAAAATATAGACTCTGCTTAGAAAAAGGAAGTGGTCCTCTGGAGTCTCTAAAATTTGTTTCCTGAAGTTCTGTTTTTCATTGGTTGAAATTTGCTCTCATTAAATAGTTTCCTTCCAAGAGCTGTGCATGTATTTTTTCCTTTGTTAGGGATGAAATACATTTCCAATTTTTATTCATTGTTGAATCTCATTGTCATGGATCATAGATTTCAAATAAGAAACAGATTTTAGATATCTAATTCATGCCATTTCTATCCCTTATTTCCCAGGTGGAATCATTTAGGCCTGGAGAAGTGAAATGGTTGTCTAAGGACATTCAAGTGGATGAATAGGATGCAAACTTGGGGCTTCTGGTATGAAATCCAGAAGGCTTTCCTCTATCTCATATCATATAGCATCTGTCACTGTTGAATTAGAATTATTTCACTGATTTATTTCCATTTCACCCATAATCAATGTACACAAATGAATGAGATAAAATAATGTTATTCTCTCTATGCTAATGAAGACATGAAAATATTCCTTTTGTATCTTTCTCATGAGGGTCCTTTGAATCACTGGCAAAGCTACTAATAGACCTCATAGTACAATAGGACCATGGATCTGCGGGGAGGGGACTTTAGACAAAATCTAGTCCAATCTCTTTATTTCACAATTGAGGAAACTAAGGGCCAGAGAAAATAAGTGACTTTCCCCAAGGTCAAACAGGAAGTAAATCCAAAATGTGAGATATAAACACATAAACATGATGTGAAAAAATTAAGTCATGGGGCAAAACACAGATCTACCCAACATGCTATGGGCCAGTCCCACCTGGAGTGATGTGTCATGCAATGTAGCAATATTTTGCTACCTGATTCTTCAAGATTTATGGTCATGGTGATAAGAAGTCCCCATGCATCCATTTCATTTGTGTCTTACTTTGGGGCTACTCTGTTAACAGCTTCTCTATGGGGGCTCACACCAGGAGAAGGGAGAGGGGATCCAAGCCAAGCTCTGGTCCCTCATGCAGAATAGAATAGGCTAAAATGAATGATTTAAAAGTTGGCAACACTTCCTAAAAATATATCCCAGAAAATGCCTAATCTTCTATTTATGGGAAATTCACTTAACAAATCAACAGTCATGAGAAAGGGATGTGGTGATTCTCACTTCCTAATGAGGAGTAGGTGAGAAGCAGTGTTGTGGATTTGGAATCAGAGGATTTGAATTGAAATATAAGCCTTGCCACAAAACTACCTATGTGACCTGAAGAATTTCACTTAAACTCTCTAGGACTCAGTTTCCTAATCTGTAAATGTATAAATGGGCCTAGAATTCTGAAGCCCCTTCCAACTCATAGTCTTTGATTCTAGGACACAAATCATATTTCTTTCATAACTCCTCTCCTGGCTTGGAACACTTTTGGGGGTTGGAACAGTCCTGGAATGGTTACCTTAGCCAGAAACCAAAGGGCTCCTTCTGAAGAGGAGAGAGAGGGCACAGGTAGATAGGAGATCACCACAATGAAACCATTCTTTTTTTGGTTTTTGGAGGGCAATTGGGGTTAAGTGACTTGCCCAAGGCCACACGGCTAGGTTTTTATTTGAGTGTGCATTAAGTGTCTGAGGCTGGATCCGAACTCAGGTCCTTCTGACTCCAGGGCCGACGCTCTACTCACTGCTCCACCTAGCCGCCCCAATGAAACCATTCTAAAATATGGCTTTGTCTATCCTCTCTCTTACTTTGAGAAGCTAAGCAGTTAAAAATAAACTTGGATCCCACTGGCTTGTTCCTTTTTTATTCTCTTTAGCCTTGTTCTTTCTGGGGATGGCAAGGTATGGGTAAGGCAAACCAACCAAAATGTAGCCAGGAATGAGTCTTTGATCAGCTGTACATAACATCCAGGGCACAACATGAGGGAAGATTGTAGACCTTTTTTATGGGATTGTTGGAAACTTAGAAAGTTGCTGAAATTGTTTTGATTTCTCATCTGCTTCCCAAATCCATATAGTTTTATTTCTTCCTTTCTTCTTCCTGCCCTTCACATATCAGGTTTTACTTCCTGATTTATTCCTGTTGAGACATTGCTGATAATTAAGTTTTTTGCTGATAAGTATTTTCAAGTATTACTTCCCCTGGGTATTCATACTCCAAAGACCTTCTGCCTCATCAGCCTTTTTTCCTACTCAGGCTTTTGGTGCCATGGAGCCTAAGTCCTGCGGTGTGAGGGGATGCAGGAATGTTCTTGTAAGATGTTCTAGTGCTCACAGGTGACCTTTCCCTTCTTCACCAGTTACCTTCTCAACATCAACACTCATTCTCTTGGTGATATTTTAAGTGACAAGATATGAATGGAAACTTGGCCTGCTGCTTTGGGAACCTTGGTTATTCCCACTTCACCTTTAGGTGACTTTTCTAAAGCTCATTTTAGATCATTATGTTCCTCCACCCCTCCCTTAACAAACTCCAGTGGCTCCCTATTACTTCTAGGATGAAGTGCAAACTTCTGTGTTTCACATTTAATGTCTTTCACAACCTGATTCCAAACTTAATCTATATAATTCCCCTTCATTCACACTTTGGTTCTACCAAACTGGCCTTCATGCCATTTCTCACACACATTAAGCTCTCTTTCTCATCTCTCCCTTTGCACAAGCTGTCCTCTGTGCTCGTGCTCTCTGCTCCCTGCAATATTCTCTATCCTCACCTTCTACTCTTAGAATCCCTGGATTTCCTTCAAAATGTAGCCCAACTAAGAAGCATTTCCAGATATTAGAGCTGCTAATGCCTGCAACTCCATCCCCTTCCCCCCCCAAAATGAAAACATAACCTTTGTTTTTTTTTGTTAATTTTGTATGTTTTTATATGTGTACATACTGTTTCTCTGATAGAATGTAAGCTTTCTGAGAGCAAGGATTGTTTCACTCTTGTCGTATCTCTGGGGCTTAGTACAGTGTCATGAACAAGGTAAATTTTTAAGAAATTCTCAATGATTGTACTATGGATTGTGAATGCAGAGACAAAAATGAAACAGTTTCTGCCCTTAAGGAGCTTATATTCTCTTGGGGAAAAAACATTTACATCAATAAGTATATACAATACACATAATATATACAAAAAGAAATCAAAATAGTTACAAGAAAGAATGTATTAGTAGCCAGGGAGAACAGGAAATGTTTGGTATAGAGGAAGGCACTGGAACTGCATCTTGAAGGAAACCAGGGATTCTGTAATACTGAGATGAGAGAGGATGGAAGACAGTTGGTAAAAAGCCATAGATTCTAGACATGAAGTTTGGGTGTGCAAAATAATAAGCGGGCCGGTACAACTGGACAAAAGGAAGGACAATATTATGAAATCTATCAAGGAAAGAAAGAATATAAATAAGTAGAGGACCTTATATCTGATTTTATATATTGGTTAAGCTGGGGTTGGGGTGAAGAAGGTGACATGGTCAGACTTGTGCTTTTGAAAGTTTCTTTGGTGGTTGTTTGGCTGATGGGTTGGAGTGGGGAGGGATGTGAGGTAGGGAGGCCAATTAGGAGACTACTGCTATCATCTAGGAGAGGATTATCCAAAAAACATTTGGTGCCTAATAAACTCATGTTTGATTTAATTGATTTGTGGGACTCTAAAGACCAAAAAATCATTTTATTCAGTCACAGAACAGTTATTTGATATATTAATACTTCAAACAGCATCCCCACATGCTTTTCAATTATTGTGAGTGAAATTGATAAAGGTTCAGGCAATTAAACCTAAACATATAGATTTATTAAGCGGTGCCTTAACAAATCAGGTCCAACGCCCCTCAGTAAGCACAAGAACACCATTTTCCAGTTAAAAATACTTTCTTATAGTCAATAATAAGGAACCAATCAACTTGCATAATCTTGAGTAACACATGTATTCACTCTTTCTGATTAGCCAGAGATTTACAGATCTTGTGGTTATTATAAGAATATCCTGGTACATTCTGTGGTAATTACAAAAATGTACAACAAGGTAGACAGAACATCTTGTGGTCAGTACCTGCTACCCATTTCCCAGAATATCAGCATCTCAGTTTCCCCATAATCATATGCTTTATAGCAAAGCAATGTCTAGCTCACAAAATAAATGACAATCACAATATGAAAAGAATTAAAATATGGTAAATTTTTGAAATTCAAAGTTTCCTCCTTTGATCCTTGGGAATCTTGTTCCCCATAGATTGCTCATCTAATGCCAATTAAATAAGGTTCCTTGTATAGCATAATCAGTGAGTGCTTTGAACCATCATCAGATTTTTAGGAATCTGTTTTCCTAGGATAAGAGTTCATTTGATTATAATCCATTTGAATATGCCTCCTCCAGGAGGATAGAAAAAAAACGAAAACAAAAACAGAAAGAGGGATGGATCATACCACAGGCTGTCTTCTTTAGAGTTTCTGTTATAACCTGTTGCATTTTGTAAAGAATTGTTACACTTTTACCTGAATGATTAATATAGGAACAACAGGATTGATTGGTTGTAGCAAAAATAATTCCTTGTGGAGTTGCAAGAATTTCTAAGGTCATATAACAAACCATAAAATATTCATTTCCATCTCATAGTACCTGTATAGACTTTAAAAAAATGGATGAAGTGGATTTCTCAAGTGGTCACCAGAAAATGTGAATTACATTGTATCTCTGAGGGACTTGTAGGTGGAGGTTAAAAAAAGAAACATACAAGATTAGACTTTTCAAAGAATCAGATTTTCCAAAATGTCACATTTGTCAATTACAATAAAATAGAAGAATTGTGTACAAGGTATAATGAAGGAAAAGATTATTAACCCAAAACAGGACAGAAAGTTTGAAATGTATAAGAAAGGATGTTTATCATAGCTATCTGGCTATAAGCAAATTTTTCTGGATGTAGAATTACGAGAAAAAATTGTTATGTTTCAAATAACCACCATCATGAAGAACTACCAATGAAGCTTTGGAGTCTGCTGATGCCTAATGGAAAATTGAAAGCTAGAATCAAGAAGTAGTAGTCTGACATTGGTTTTCAAGGTCATGATCCCCAAACATACTTCAGAGGCATATGCTTGCTGAGATTAGTCAATCTTTTGTTTTTTAGTGAAAATTATACTAATGAAACTCATCAGTCATACAAATCCTCCAACTTTGGGATATCCCTATGCTGTAGCTGAAATCAATGTAACAGAAATGGCTTGTAGTTTATTGAAGAGTAACACTTTGAAATTTTATTTCTATAACTCTTCCTAGTAGACCAACAATGGAACACTTTCATCAATTTTATCGCTCTCTTCTGTGAGTCTGACAAATTTTGATTTAAAAAAGAACCAGAAAGTATTATGTATTTTATCCAGCATAGAGAAAAATGTTTCACATACATATTAATAGATTTCTGTTGGGTTACAAAATACTACTTACCTTAAAGATAAGAACTGCCCTGAGTATTTTCTACATGTTTACTATATTGTAATAGAATTTCTCTGACCAATTTTACTTGAAAACTTTAACATTGTAACCATTTATACATAATTACTTTCAAAAAAATTCTGGAAATTCTCTTTTAAAAAAAAAGCTAAGGGGTAGAGGGCAGCTAGGTGGTGCAGTAGATAAAGTACAAGGCCTGAAGTCAGGAAAGCTCCTCTTCCTGAGTTCAAATCTGGCCTCAAATACCAGCTGTGTGTTTAACCTTTTTTTGCCTCAGTTTCATCACCTGTAAAATGAGTTGATGCAAGAAATAGCAAACTGCTCTAGTATCTGCCAATAAATCACCAAATGGAGTCATGAAGAGTCAGACATGACCAAAATGAACAAACAACCACAACAGTAACTAAGAGTACGTGGTTTTAGATGACCATTTAAACTAAAGTATCTGTCTCAATTTGAAGGGAGGTGATGGACTCATTTGTAGCCTGGGCCAACTTCTTAGTCTAAAAAGCATGATTTTTAGTTGCCTAATCTAAGGTGGCAACCCGAATGTATGGATAGAGACCATAGGGCTTTTATTCCTGGACTTTCTTTCAATACAGGGTTCACCAAGAAAATCTGTCCAACATAAAAGGATAAAATAATACAATAATGATTGCCAATATTAAATAATGTCAATTATCCTTGCAACTTGTCAACCTACTCCCAATGTTCATCTGAACAGCACATTTCATCTTAAGTTCCAGACTAACTATAAAATGATTAAATTCTGTTTTATTACTCACAGAAGAAAACACAGAAAATTCCTCCAAATCAGATTTTACTTACTTTTAAAGTTGCTCACTGATACTATTTTCAAACTAACTTCAGTTTCCCTTTTGTTGAAGATATTTAAACCAAAATTTAGCAATTCACACTAGAAGAATTAGATTTTAGTCAAAATTTAGTCTCTAGTTAGTTGATAATCCCATAAATTCCTACAGATTAGGAACAAAGATTTCCTTCCTTCTTATCTGTGTCTTTGTCTGTCCTCCCAACTTGCTCATAGTTAGAACGGCAGAAGGATATTTTACTTTCTGAAGGTTTGGAAAATTCTTCAGTGCTTTCTTTTTCCTTTGGCTGATCAGGCCAAAGAAAGAAATGAGTAGTATTCACCAAAACATAAATGATATGATAAGACGGACACATAAATATACTTTCTGGAAAAGTTTTTTTTTTTTTCCTTTTCATCTCCCATTGAATGTTTAATCAAAAATTCATCAATTACCAAAAAATATCTCAAAACTTTTAATTTGACAAATAGCTGTGAGCCCTTTAAGAAGCAGAGGACATCATCCTTTAGACTTGGCATCCCAGTAAACAATAGTGCATTTGGTAGGGGTGAGGCTGTACAATGACCAGTCTCATTTTTTTTTTAACAGAAAAGAATCAATTGTGACACATTTAGCCCAGAATAATTTATCAACTGAATCTCTTGCAATTTTAGACCAAATTTTATAGAATTATATAGCACTACTTATGATGATGTTGTTTTGTTTTGTTTTTTGGTGTTTCTGTTGTTGCTATTCTTCTTGGTTAAACTGGGAGTTTTCTCTAATTATATGACATGAAGAATTTCTCTAAAGGGGTTCTTTTCAGTATACTATTACCAGACCCCATCCTTTCCCTATAGAAGGATCCCTACCTGTACAAGAGATTCCCCTACATACAGAAATGTTGGATTTTCCTTCCTATAGGAAGGATTCCCTTATGTTTCCAAGGAATTCTTCTTCCTGGGGAATATTCTTTTAAACACCTTCCCTTAAATTTAATCCCTTAAGAGCCTCTCTAGCCAATGTGGAGCCTCACCTTAGCTCAGAAAATTGGTATCAAGGTCAAAGGAAAGTCTGACTTCTGGGGAAATGTCCATGGAGAAGTCACTCATTGCACTCTTGGAAGTTCTTCTAAGAGGCTGTCTCAGGAGCTGGGGTTCCTCACTCAATCTCCCCACTGGCTCACCAATTGTCATGAGTGACATTAATAAAGACATTCTTATAGTCAGTAATGAGCAACCAATAAACCTACACAATCTTGAGAAACATGAGTTTTCTCTCTTTCTGATAGGCTAGATATTTACAAACCTTATGGTTATTAGTAGAATATCCTAGTCCATTGTGATTATTCAAATATGTCATAAGATGTATGGAACATTTTGTAATCAGTACCTGTTACTCCACTTCCCAGAATCATTTAAACATTTCTGTTTCTCCATAATCATATAAATTACTGGAAAGGAAGGCCTGGCTTAAGAAATGGAAAACAATTGCAATATAAAAAAAAATAAGTTTTCTTTTGTTTTTTGTTTTGTGTTGTTTTTTTTTTTAATTCACACAATCCTGAGCTCTGAGCAATCGACCGTAAGAGTTTCAAGGAAACCCTGTTAATATAATAGTTTCTTAATGATCCTAAAGTTTTTCTTTTTCTTTTTTCCTTTTTTAATTACTTTTGTGATCCCAGACTAAAAATACAATATAATATAATTTTAAGTGTCCACTATTACTCTTTAATAAATTATATAAACAAAATTTCCTGGCACAGAGACGTTGACTGTATATCACATGATTCTTTCATAATTTCTTACTGTCAACTTATTTTTAAAATTATTTTTATTTTGTTAAATATTTCCCATTTACATGTAAAAAATCTCCAATCATTTCTTAAAATGAGTTTCAGATTCTCTCCCTGCTCTCCTCCCCCTTCTATGAGAAGGCAAGCAATTTGATATTGATTATATATGTAAACTCATACAAGACATATATCCATATCAATCATATTGCAAAAGAAAACTAATAAAATGAAATATATTTTAAAATGAGAGTCAAAAAATTTGCTTCAAGCTGTATTCAGAGTTCATCAGTTCTCTCTCTGGAGGTAGATAGCATTTTTGATCATGGGAATTGTGTTGGGTCATTGTCTTAATATGAGCAGTTAACTCTTTCACAGTTGATCATCCTTACAATATTGCTGTTACTGTCTACAATATTTTCCAAGTTCTGTTCAATTCACTTTACATTAGCTCATTTAAATCTTATTAGGCTTTCCTGAAATCATCCTGCTTATTATTTCTTATAGAACAATAATATTCCATCACAATCATATACTACAACTTGTTCAGTCATTCTGCAATGGAAGAGCATCCCTTTGATTTCTAATTATTTGCCACCACATAAAGAGTGACTATAAATATTTGAGCAACTAGGTTGCAGAGTAGATAGAGTACTGACCTTGAGGTCAAGAGGTTCTCAGTTCAAATATGGCTTCAGTTATGCATTAATTGTTTATCTCTGGGTAAGTCACTTAACCCAGTTTGCCTCAGTTTCCTCATCTATAAAATGAATTAGATAAGGAAATAGAAAACCACTTTAAATTCTTTGCCAAGAAAAGAGTAAGATCATGAAGAGTTGGACATGACAATCAACATAACAACAACAATAATAAATATTTTGTACAAATAAGTCCTTTCCCCTTGGATCTCTTTGGGATGGGGACATAGGAGTGGTATTGTTGGGTTAAAGGGTGTGCACAGTTTTATATCCCTATGGGTGTAGTTCTTAATTGTTCTACAGAATGGTTGAACTATTCACAACTCCACTAACAGTGCATTCTTGTCCCTTTTTTTCCCCTACATCCCTTCCAACATTTCCTTTTTTGTCCTATTAGACAAACTGATAGTTGTGAGGTGGTAGCTCAGAGTTGTTTAATTTGTATTTCTCTAATCAGTTGTAATTTTGAGCACTTTTTCATGTGATTATTAAGAGCTTTGATTTCTTCTGAAAAAAATGTCTATTAATTTCATTTGACTATCAACTGGGGAATGGCTCTTATTTTTTTACAAATTTGGGTCAGTTCCCTATATATTTAAGAAATGAGGCCTTTATCAGAGCAACACTATATTTTCCCCAGTTTTCTTTTTTCCTTCCAATTTTGACCAGATTAGTTTTATTTCTGCCAAAGCTTTTTTTTTTTAATTCATGTAATCAAAATTATCCATTTCACATCTTGGCTTGTAGTCAATTTAAATGCATAAAACTATGGTTGAGTTTTTCATACAAGTCATGAAAGAATTGTGTAGGCCATTGACCAGAGGAAGGAGAATTGGATTGTTTGCATGAGCATCATCCAGAAAACCAGCTTTAGCAAACAGCCCTTCACACACAGGCTCCAAGTTGATGGTTCTTTTAGTGCCTGACCACTCATGGTTAACCCTTGTGATATTAATATGTTTTCCTCTGGAATTAAAAAGGGGCGGGGCTGACCTCTCCAAAATCTCCATGTATTTCTCCAAAGAAATAAGGAAATAGATACAAGGCTCATTCCCTGTTGTCCGAATATATTTTATTGTGTCTGAGTCCTGGACACAAAGGTTTCATGTTTTATTCTTCTCCTTTGTTCTATTAACCACAAAGGATTTTTAAAAAGTATAATGGCCCAGAATTATTTATACAATAGAAATTAAAATAAGACAGTAGATTCAAAGATTCATAGTTGGGTGAACCTTAAGCAAATATATCTATTTTCATATAGTACCTGATTGCCACTGAAACAGAGTGTTTTTTTTTTAATTTTCATTTTTATCATAGAGAATGTTTTATTATATACTAAAATTAATATAATATAATCATGCTACCCTTAGGCACTCACATCACATTGCCTGGTCATTTATACATATAAACAAGGGAATCTCTGGATTGGAAAGAATACTAAAAGGTCACTAGTTCAGGATACTACCCAATTCATAAATCATTGCTATGATGTCCAGCCACTGCCTTAATACTTCCATGGATGAAGAACTTGCTCCTTTTCTAAGTAACCTATACCATTTTCCCACAGCTCTAAAACTAGGAAAGTTATTTCTTATATTTAATAAAAATTTGCTCCCTTTCAACTTTTTTCCACAGGTCTTAGTTCTATCCTCTATAGCAATTTAGAATAATTCTAATTCTCTTTTCATATGATGGTCCTTCAGATTTTTGAAGGACTTATCTCTTCAGTCTTCTCTTAGCTAATCATCTCATATTTACTTGAGATATTCCTCAAATAGCATGTTTTACAAAACTTTCACCATCTAATTCTCTTTTCTCCAGATAAGCTGATGATTTTATTACCATTAAAAATGTTGCATTGGAATTGAACAGGATGCAGTCCAAATGTGATCTGACCAGTCTAGATTATAGTGGGAAAATTAGCTCCTCTCTTCTAGATACTATAAATCATTTCCCAAATCCTTTGATCACGTAAACATTATTGGTCACGAAGTCACAACACCCCCACCTCCATACCTTTTTCCACATGAATTTATATTCCTCTCTAATTCTGTAACTATGTGATTGAGTTTTGAGCCTGAATTTGTATTTTAAATGGATTACCATTAAGGTCAATGTTGGTACAATTACTTTGGTTTTGGTTTTTGCTTGTGAATGTTGTATTAAATTAAAATTTCGAGATCCAACATAATTAGCTAACATATTTAATAAGTGTGCTTTATATGTCTTTAAGTCAGTGATCAAAATGTTGAATGGAACAGAACCATATAGAAAACCCTGAAACCCTCCACAAGAGACCTCCTTCCACTTTTTCATTAGTCAGTATTCTTTGGCAACCTTTTTTCCACAGGACATGAATCTAACCATTTGTGACATATTTCTCTGGTAAACAATAGATTAAAACATAAATGTTCTAGCAAACTGTGCTACTAATATAAAGGCAGCTCTAAAAGACACTTTGCTGTTGTAACTAAGGTATAGTATTTCTGTAGCATTCTCTTTGTACTTTTAACTCTGAAGAAAAGAATAATTTGAATTTGGTGTGACATTCTTAATAAATCCTAGTTAACTCAGAGTGAGTGGGACCTCCTTTCCTTAATGTCCAGTAACTATATGATAATCGTTCTAGATTGTTGCTGAGTATCAATGTAAAAGTCATCAATCTATTATTTCCCTAATCTACTAATTCCCCCTTTTTAAAAAACTAATATAGTCCTTCCCTTCTCCCTCCCCCCCCCCATTCTTTGGTGTTTGGACACTTTACCTATCCACTACCATTCCTTGACAGTGGTTTCATTTCCACTTTTGTTGAATCTTTCTGTATTCTGAGAATTCTTTCATCTGAAATGTAAGATTTGAGATCATTAACAACAAAAAAGTTAGGTGCTGTGTTTCTGTTTCCCTCCCTATCATGCTATTCATTTGCCTCTTAACCTTGTTATTCATGCAGTCACTTGTAAATACAGTCATTCTCCTCCCTGTACAACCCAATCTTTCAGATTTGTTTTGCTCATCATTTTCCCCTTCATGAAAAATAGGTTATATTTCTCTTCAACCCAGTAGCTAAAGTCACAGGCATCTCCAGAATCTTCTGTTTGTCTTCTTATATTAAGATTTTGGTAGAAACTAATCAAACAGAGGAGAACATTTACAGTCAACCAAAATCAACTGAAGGCTGTATCATGAAGCAGTGCATTGAAGTCAAATGAGGAGAGAACTGACATTGAAATATGCCTCAGACATTCACTAGCTGTGCAATTCTAGGCAAATCAGCTTGCTTCTGAACCTTGATTTCTTCTTCTGTAAAATGGGCATAGTTTTTGCCTCATAGACTTGTTAGGAGGATCAAATTAGATAAAGCAGATAAACCTTGAAATACCATGAAAATGTCTGTTCTTTATTAATCTGAATTTGAAGTTATCTCTTTCATAAGAACATAAGCAGAGGCAAGACTGTTCTATTTTTTGTTTGTTTGGTTCTTTTTTTTCCTTGTATCCCTAAGACTTTTTACATACATCTGGAACAAAGTAGGCACTTAATAAATTCTTGTTGATTCATTGAAAGCATTTTGTAGACCTTAAATATGGCTTACTATTACTACTACTACTACTACTACTACTACTACTACTACTACTACTACTACAGTATTTTTTCTGTGACTACTACTACTACTACTACTACTACTACTACTACTACTACTACCACTACTACTATCATTACCACCACCACCACCACTATGACAATTTCCCATTTTCTCTATTATATCCAATTCCATTATCTAATTTCCAGTGACCCCAAATAAGTAGAATTCCCCAAAGGCATTATTCTCTGAATTTTTCAGTTGACCTCTTGAGTTCTTTCAACTGGGCCAGGCTTAGTCTACTTCCTCCAAAAGAGAAAAATGTAAAAACTGCTATTATCTGACCTAGGAAGAATACAAAGGGGAAAGGGAAGGGCAATAAGCATTTAAGGGAAGGGGAATAAACATAGTAATTGCTATGAGGAAGGCACTTTGCTAAATACTTTACAGACATTATCTTATTTGATCCTCATAACAGTTCTGTTAGATAGTTGCTACTCATGCCCATTTTCCAATTTTAGAAACTGAGGCTAACAGACATTTGCCAGGAGTCACATAAGTAGGAAGCATCTGAGGATGGATTTGATTCCAGGTCTTCCTGACTCTAGGCCTAGCACCCTGTGCCATTCAAATGACACATAAGACAGAAAAAGGCAAAAATAACTGATCAGTAAACACAGAGAGGAGACCAGAGCAACTCTGCAATAAAAAACAACAACAAAATTCCTGGATTGTTATCCTTTGGTATCCAAGGTAAGCTTTGAGACTCTGATCAAAGTTAACTCTTCAAGATATTCTTAAATTCCTAGGATAAAAGATTTAGAACCAGATGTAAGAGATTACATGAGGAGAGAGAGCATTCTAAGCATGGGGGAAAACCAGAGAAAATGTAATTTTTATTCATCTTTTATACAATTATTATAGCATCTTCATGTACTTCAGAGTGCAAATGAAAATAAAGTTGTCAAAGAAACAGTTTACAGCTTTTATTTTACTGGTCTTCTCTTTGGTCAAGGAGACTATTACACTGTAGAAGAAACAGTAATAAAATCTCCAACTGCCAGATTCCTATGAAGATTGTTGATATTTCCCTAAAGATTAATTTGTCTGTTTCACATAAATCGTTGTCCAGATCTTGGTATCATTTTTCATTGTCAGCCACAAATTCCTTGTTCTTTATTGAAACTGATCCTATTTCATTATGGGCTTGAATGATCCTTTAAACACTTGACTTTCCTGAACCAAAAACCTATCTCTAACAGTCAGTGAAGTGTGCTCTCTAAGTAATAACTGCAATCTTTCCATTTTTCCTTAGAGTAATATCCATCCTTAAAAACAACAGAATTAAAAACATAACAAGAAAGTGCAATAATAATGTATCAGAATTCAACTGACAGAGAACTAACTAAATGTGGGAAACAAACGCAATCCAGTTTTGTCTAATAAGGGTTAGATATATTCTGTAAGGCTAGTATCAAGAGAAGTGCTTTGGCATAACTAATTCCACCACTTAATGAAAATGTATCATTGATATTCAGTAATTTTCAGTTGTGTCTGTCTCTCTTATGGACCCATTTGGGAATTTCTTGGTAAAGATACTGGAGTGGTTTGCTTTCCTTTTCCAGCTCATTTTACAGAACAAAGAGAAAACTAAGTCTATCTAGTCCCTTCCCTCAAAGAATTTATTTCCTAGGAATGGGCATTTTATGGGATATTTGATATTACACAGAAAAGTACAAGGGGATTTTTCCTTTTTTTAAATTTTATTTTATTTTATTTTTTTTTGCTTTTTGCAGGGGGGAAGGCAGAGCTATTGGGGTTAAGTGACTTGCCCAAGGTCACCTGGCTAGTAAGTGTTAAAGTCTGAGTCCGGTTTTGAACCCAGGTCCTCCTGACTCCAGGGCCAGTGCTCTATTCACTGCACTGCCTAGCTGTCTCTAGTGCAACAGAATTTAAAGCAGGAGAGAGCACAGAGCTTGGAACATAGAGTCAGTGTTTAATAAATGCTTGTTGATTTATTGCAGTTATTAGGGGGAACAGAACTAGCTTCCTATAGGCACTAGCACATGAAAGAAATTAGAGATTTTAAGTTGTGAAGGGGAGGGGGAGGCGGAGCATTTCAGGAATTTCAGACAGCCTGGGTGATGGCACAGAAATAGAGCATAGAATGTCAAGTTTAAAGACAATCAAGAATTCTAGTTTCATTGGAATGAAGAATGCATGAAGGAGAGTTGTGTCTAATGATTCTGGAAAGTGAAACTGAGGCTGGATTAGCCCTTTGGGGAAACTACCAACTGGCTGCTAATGAATTGTGCAATCATCTCTGGCCCTGATGAATTAAAATGACTATATCTAAAAATGCATGTAAGTCAAATTTTATGAAAAAATAAAAACAAAACCCTTTGGCCTGTTGTTATATATGTGTTATATTTTGCATAGAGATGACAAGCAGGCTTGGAAAGCAGGAATTTGCAGATATGGAGCATGCACACCTGTCAGAAGATTAGCAAACTCCTGTCAAATGAGTTTTGGAAATTTACTGCTAACAGTTGATAGTTTCTTCTCAACTGGCTTGAGGCCCAATTAGTTGCTGTGCAAATTTGGAGGCAATTAGGATCCCATTTAACTTTTGGCCCTACATGAATAATTTGAATTTTAATTTTAAATACCTAAGCCAAGAATACTCTCTTAAAATATTCTGTTTCAAAGCCAATTTCAAAAATACATTTTAACTCTAAAAGCAGTCAAATCAGAAGTATGTACACCTATATTAGTGAAAATACAAGATTATTTTCCGAGGAGAATTGTTAGATTTTTTTTTTTTTTTTTGCTTTACATTTACCCTTTTCTCCCTCTTCAAATTCCTGGTCTACTTTCTACTCCCGAAATTTAGCCATCAATCCAAAATAGGGCAGTCAATTTAAACAATCTACCAGGTATTTATAAAGATTAGTCTTGGAGAAACCAACTTTAAATGTAACAGATGTAATTAAGTATAGTTTAATCTACTACAAGAGTGATTTTTGTGTTGTATCTGTGGGAGATCCATTTCAAACAAAGGATTATGAATTTTAAAAAAATAATTAATTTTTAAACATGGCCATTACACCTCTTTCCTTTATAATATTGAAAGGAACAAGAAATGACATGCACCATGACTTTCTTTTGCTATTTAAGTGTTCATTAAATGAATTAATATACTTGAACGCTCACCATAGGCTTATTTATTAATAGTTCTAGCACTCAATTTTATGCAACAAATTAAACTGAATTTAAATTGTTATAAAATGCCATGTTCTAAGTAGCAATGGAATTTCTCCACTGACATGATCTGCCTTAATGTTCTGGAGTTAGGCAAGTGTTGCTGAGTATGGATGAGCTTCAAATTATGTTGCCTATGCCAAGCCAAATGGTTTATATATATATATATATATATATATATATATATATATATACTCTCAGTAAATTGCTGCCTGACTTTCTGCACAGTATGTCTGTTACATGTGATCTGCTCTCTTTGAAAGAGTCGAACAAATCAGGCATTAGACTTGGGTACTTGACTTTGATTCAAATATCGGAAACAAAAAGCAATCTGCTTCCCATGGGAATCAATGATTCATGCAAGTGAGGGGCACAAGACATGTAAAAAGGTATTTTGATTATATTTTTCTCCAGCATGGACTAAAAGAGTGGTGAAATTACTAAACCATCATCTTCATGTGGAACTAAGGTTAACCCATGTTCTCCTAGGGAATTCTGATGGAAGACAAAGGATACATAAAGGAAAAAGGCCAGGATTTGTACTGGAAGTCAATTGAGTAGTTTTCAGTTAATAAGACAAGTGATTTAATAGCTGATGCCAGTGATTAGGGTCAATATTCATAAAGACCCCAAATATGAAGCAACATCATGAGACTTAAGAGTGGTTATAGCAAGATGCAGGAGCAAATTTGCGGGAGACTGACAAAATACTTTATGATTTTTCATGATCACATGATAGGAATTCTTAACTGTGTTGGTGGCTCCCTTTAGTTGTGTGGTGACATAGTTTTTTGCTTATACGTGGCTTCCTAGAAAGGAGTTAAACCCTGTTGTATTCTCTTTCTATGGGCATCTAGATGGTGCAACAGATAGAATGCCGAGTTTGGAATCAGGAAGACTCATCTTCATGATGATTACTTGCTATGTGTCCCTGGACAAGGTACTTCACCATCAGTTCCTTATCTGTAAAATGAGCTGGAGAAGGAAATGGTGAACTACTCCTTTGCCCAGAAAACAGAAATGTGGTCTGGAAAAGATGGACACAACTGAAATGATCCAATAATAACAGCTATGCCCTTTCCACTAAACTGTCCTTCACACACACACACACACACACACACACACACACACACACACAACTCCTCTCCTTCAAATTTAGCCACAGGAGTAATTATCCAGAGCATTTCCTTCAGAGTTAAATCTCTCTCTTCTGCATTGCTCAGCAGTAAAAGGTCATGTCTGCATACCTACAGACAGAAAAGCAATATGGCTTTAGACTTACAGGATTTTAATATTGGATAGCATCTTTAGAGACTATCTAGTCAAACCCCTACCTGAAGCGTTAATCTCCTTTTCAATATATTTTCATGTAACTGGAGTTTTCTAATCAGGAGATGGTATTCCGTTCAGCACTAAACTGATCTGATTATGTGATTCTTGGTAAACCCTCTACAAACTCAGATCTTTACCTTGTAAAGCAGGAACTTATGTCATAGCTAATTGGCACTTAATACTTAAATTTATTCAGTGGCCACTTCCTTAGAAGCTCTACAAGTTTTATAGCTTAGATTTCAATAAAGCCCAAGCCCCTTTTTCATGTATTTGAGGGACTTGGGAGAGCACATTGTCTATTTTCCTTCTTTAAAGATGTTATTTCTCTTTTCCCCAAGGAATTTCTATTTGCATATGCTTTATAGATACAGAGTTCTTTCTTTTGCATCATTTCCTTTTATCTTCACAGTATTCTATAAAGGAGTTAATGCAATATTGTTGCCCTCATTTTGCACTTTAGGAAACTGAGGCTCAGACAAGTTGGATTTGCCAAATATAAAGTACTTATTAAAAGATAGAGCTTTAATGTGTTTCTCCAGGTTCTTAAAATTCTAACCTTGAAAGGCATTCTATTATGTTGTTGTTTTGGTTCAGTTATTAGAGTTGCATCCCATTTGGGGTTTTCTGGGCAAGGATACTGGAGTGGTTTGCCATTTCCTTCTCCAGCTTATTTTACGTATAAGGAAACTGCGGCAAAGATGGTTAAGTGATTTGCCCAGGGTCACACAGCTAGTAAGTGTAGGGGCTGCATTTGAACTCGGGTCTTCCTGACTCCAGGTCTGGCACTCTATCCATGTGCCATTTAGCTGCCCCATTCTTTTATACAACTCTGCTTTTCAAGACATATCAAGATTTTTTTAAAAAGATATCAAATAATTTTTCCATATGGCACAATAGTAGAGAAGGATGTTTTCTATATCTTGCATATGGATACTAAGAAGATCTTTATTATAAATGCTAGTTTTTATTTTATTATTGGATAAAGTAATATTATCACATCACTCATCAGAAAAAAGAAATTCTCCATATAGCTTTTAAAATGAAATACTTTAAAACTAAATTCTCAAATGGATCTTCCTTCCCTTTGATGTGAATATTCTCTCCAGAGATGTAGGTTGCAGCCAATCCATAATTGTTCCTTCTGTATAACTGTTGTAATTAACCCCCTATGATTGTCAGAGGGGAACATCCAGTTTACCCTATTCACTTCCTTCTGACATACAAGAAAGTATATAAATTCCACTTGATTGAAATGTATAATCTATGCAATATATTGTAATCTTTTAAGGATTTTAGCATCCATATTCATTAATGAAATTGATCTAAAATTTTCTTTCCCTGTTTTTACCCTCCCTAGTTTAGGTATCTGTATCATATCTGTTTCACAAAAGGAGTTTGGTAGGATCCCATCTTTGCCTATTATTCCAAATAATTATGTCACATTGCAATTACTTGATCTTTGAATGTTTGATAAAATTCACTTGTAAATCCATCTTTTCCTGGTGCTTTTTTTCCATATGCAGCTCGTTTATGACCTGTTTGATTTCTTTTTTTAGAATGCTTATATTTTGATATTCTATTTTCTTTTCTGCTTATCTAGGGAATTTATATTTTTGTAAATATTCCATTTCATTTAAACTGTTTGATTTATTGGCATATAATTGGGCAAAATAACTCCTTATAATTGATTTCATTTCATCTTCATTAGTATTATATTAAATCTTTCATTTTTTTAAAATGCTAGTTACTTGGTTTTCTTCTTTTTTAAATCAAATTAACCAATGGTTTATCTACTTATTTTTTTTCATATAACCAATGCTTAGATTTATTAATTCAGTGGGTTTTTTTTACATTCAATTATGTTAACCTTATCTTTAAATTTTAGATATTTTAATTATTATTTTATAAATATAATATAATATTTTATAAATATAATATAATAAGCATAACATTAATTTTTAATTATTTTAATTAGGGATTTTTATTCTTTTTTTAGTTTTTTGAATTGCATATCCAATTCAGTAGTCTGTCCTTTCTCTATTTTATTGATGCAGACATTTATAGATATAAATTTTCTTCTAATTACTGCTTTTCCTGTATCCCATAGGTTTTGATATACTGTCTCATTATTGTCATCAGATTTAATGAAATTATTGATTTTTTCTATGATTTGTTCTTTAACTCATTCATTTTAAAGAGCAATCTGGAATTACAGCCAAAGAATTATTAAACTGTCTATACCCTTTGAACTAGCAGAACCACTGCTAGGTTTATTTCCAAAGATGATTAGGGAAAACGGAAAAGAACCTATATATATATATGTGTGTGTGTGTGTGTGTGTGTGTGTGTGTGTGTGTATAGCATCTCTCTTTGTATTGGCAAAGAACTGGAATTTACAGGGATGCCATCAATTGGGAAATGGCTAAGCATATTATGGTTGTGATGGAATACTACTGTGCTATAAGAAATGATGAGCTCAATGATCATAGAAAAACTGGAAAGACTTGCATGAAATAAGGAATAATGAAATGAGCAGAACCAAGAGAACATTGTGTATAGTAATAGCAATATTGTTTGAAAAATAACTTTGAGCATGTAAGTCATTTTGAATATTGTAAATACTGAAATTAACTACAAAGGATATATGAAAGAAGACATTATCTGCATACAGAGAAAGAACTGATAAATAGAAGTGTGTATAGAATGATTCCTCACACACACACACACACACACACACACACACACACACTTGTTTGCTAATGGTAGCTATCTCTAGGGCAGGGGGATGGAAAAAAGAGAAGAAAATTATAACTTTATTATATATTTTATACGAATGGCAACTTTTACATAGCAGTTTTGCAATTTCATTTCCGATCTTTTTTTCTATTCTACTATGTTATAAAAATGATTTGTTTTATTTCTTAAGTTCAGAAAAAAATAAACAATTTTTAAAAGTATATAGATTTTACAAATAGCTAGAAGGGATTAATAGATTAATAGACACCACTATGGTATGCAAAATGAAAATGAAGAAATGCTAGAATATTATTGACACCCCTAAGATGCTTATGCTTTGGGCTGTACCACTTGTTTAGAATGGGCTAGTCTTTTTTGAGCAGAAACTATGGGCAGTGCATTGTAAAAGAAATGGCAGTTTTTGGAATACTGTGTGGTTACTCAAATATTTATTTCATATCTTCCTTGACTTTTAGGATTTTTGATGGTCTTTGGAAGCCTGGTCCAGTAGATGGAACTGGCAGCTAAGTGGCATAGTGGATAGAGCAGTGAACCTGGAATCAGGAAGACCTGAGTTCAAATGTACTTTAAACACTTAGTAGCTGTGAGACCATGGGCAAGTCACTTAATCCCTTTGTCTGCTTCACCTTCCTCATCTGTAAAATGGGGATAATAATAGCACCTTCCTCCCCCAATCTCACTGATTATTGAGAGGATCAAATGAGGGAATATATTTAAATACTTAGCACATTGTAAGAACATAATAAATATATTCTTTCATCCTCCTTCCCATTTTTAAAAATGTTTTGTGCTTTGTTTTTTTTATTTTTTTAGTTTATATCATTCATTTCCACAAGCTTTTGGGTTACAGATTTTCTCCCCATTTTACCCCTACCCACCACCCCAAAACATCAATCCCACTGAATCTCCCCTCCCCCAATCAGCTCTCTCCTATATCTTCCCCCATTCCCCCTCCAATTTTCCAGTAGGGCATGGTGGATCTCTATGCCCCAGTGCCTGTATATCTTATTTCCCAGTTACATGTAAAATAATAATAATAAATAAAAATATATATCTAAGCATTTGATTCTAAACCTTTGATTTCCAGATTCTTTCCCTACCTCCCTTGTCACCCACCCTTACTGGGAAGATAAGCAATTCAGTATAGGTTGTACACATGTAGCTATGCAAACCATTTCCATAGTGGATATATTGTGAAATACTGACTATATTTTCCTCCATCCCATCCCACCCCACTTGTTCTATTCTCTACTTTGATCCTGTCCCTTTTCAAAAGTGGGGGCTTCCAACTTCCCTCCCCACTCAGCTTGCCCTCCCTTCCATCATTCCCCCTCTCATTCCCTTCCCCCCTATTCTCCTATAGGGTGAGATACCCAATTTAGAGTGTATGTCATTCCCTCCCTAAGCCAAATTCATTGAGAATAAGATTGACTCATTCCCTTTTGCTTCCCTGTTCTTCCCCTCCATTGTAAAAGTTTTCCCTTGCCTCTTCTATATGAGATAATTCACCCCATTCTATCTCTCCTCATCTCCTCTCATTATATTCCTCTCTCACCTTTTAATTTCACCTTTTAAGTATCATCCCTTCCTATTCAACTAGTCCTGTACCCTCTGTCTATATATACCTGTACACATATATACACATACTCACATATGTATTCATATGCCCATATACCCTCCTATATAGACATATATATGTATGTATACATACACACACACACACACACACACACACACACACATATATATATATATATATATATATATATATATATATATATATTTCTATTCCCTTCAACTATTTTCATACTGAGAAAACTTTCATAAATTAAAATTATCATTTTTCCATGTATAAATATAAGTAGTTTAACTTTGATAAGTTCCTTATGATTTCTTTTCCCTGATTACCTTCTCATGTTTCTCTTGCTTCTTGTATCTGAATGTCAAATTTTCTATTCAACTCTGTTTTTTTCATCAAGAATGCTTGAGAGTCCTCTATTCCACTGAATGACCATATTTTCCCCTGAAACATGATACTTACTTTTGCTGGGTAGCTGATTCTTGGTTTTAATGCCACCTCCTCTGACCTCCAGAATATCGTATTCCAAGCCCTTGAATCCCTCAGTATAGAAGCTGCCAGATCCGGTGTTATCCTGACTGTGTTTCCACAGTATTCAAATTGTTTCTTCCTGGCTGCTTGTAATATTTTCTCCTTGATCTGGGAACTAAGGAACCTGGCCATTATATTCCTAGGAGTTTTCTTTTTGTGATCTTTTTTCAGAAGGTGATCAGTGGATTATTCAACCTCTATTTTTCCCTCTGGTTCTAAAATATCAGGGCAATTTTCCTTGAAAATTTCTTGGAGGATTATTTATAAGTTCTTTTTTTGATCATGAGTTTTAGATAGTCCAATAATTTTTAAATTATCTCTCCAGGATCTATTTTCCAGGTCAACGGTTTTTCCCATGAGATATATCACGTTGTCTTCTATTTTTTCATTTGCTTGGATCTATTTAATAGTATCTTGATTTCTCATAAAGTCACTAGCTTCCATTTGCTCCAATCTAATTCTGAAGGAATGATTCTCTTCAGTGAGTTTTTAAGATTCTTTTTCCATCTGGCAAATTTGGCTTTTTAAAGCATTCTTCTCCTCATTGGCTTTTTGAACCTCTTTTGCCATTTGAGTTAGTGTATTTTTTTAAGGTGTTATTTTATTCAATCAGATTGTTGACTCTCTTTTCATGATTTTCTTGTATCATGCTCATTTCTCTTCCCAATTTTTCCTCCACTTCTCTTATTTGGTTTTCAAAATCCTTCTTAAGCTCCTCTATGGCCTGTAAGCAGCTTATTCTTTTCTTGGAAGCTTCTGGTGCAGGAGTTCTGACTTCTCTGTTTTCCTCCTGTTCCATGTTTTGGTCCTGTTTGTCGAAGGATTCCAAAGTCGGGTTGCTATGCTTGCCTTGCTTCTCTCATTTGCTCATGTTGGCACTCAATTACTTGACTTTTGAGCTTTTTGCCACAGTAGAGGGAAGTGGGGGGAGCTTTGTCGCAGTTGCTGGGTTTTTCTCAGCTGCTTGGAGCTATTAGTTGGGTGCATTCTCTGAAGCCTCCCCACGCTCTGGCAAACTGGTCACCCACCCCAGTACTTCCACCTTAGACCGTAATCCAGATCCAAGCAGGTTAAAGCGAGAGTGATTCCCCCCCAGACTGGTTGCTTGGTCCTCCTACAATCTGTAGGACAGAAACTCTGAAGTAGCCATGTGGTTGCAGCTGCATGGTCCAGGGGCAAAGGTTGACCATGCTCCCAAATTCCCAGGTCCCAAGGTCCACACTGCACTGACCTCTCATTTTATCCTTAGCATCTATGGGTTGATAAGTCTGCAAACCTCCACAGCTGCTGCTGATCTGAAATCCCTCTAGCCATGGCTATGGTTTGCTTCTCTGTGTTATTTTGTGGGTTCTGTAGCTCCAAAGTTTTTCACCTTTTACATGATTTGGAGAAGGTGGAAGTGGGAGCCTTGTGGAAGTCCTGTTTCTACTCTGCCATCTTGACTTTCATTTTTGAAATGAAAGTCTACTCCTTCCATTTTTGCTCCCTCCCTTAATTGGTCAAAAGATCTAGATTCTTATTCTGTTACTGACAAATTACTACTATGTGACTGGAGCAAGTCACTTAACTTGGCAGAGCTTTAGGCCAGAGATGTCAAATGTTTGACCATGCCACTTCAGAATGGAGTCCAACCAGCTTGAAATGCAATTAGGAAGAATTTAGGAAGAAAGTAGTTAAAATATGATAAATCATCTACAATATTGATAATCAATATGTAGCCCTCAGGTCCTGTGTACAGTTTAGTGGTCTCTTTTTATTTGACTTTGACACCACAGCTCAGTCTAGGTGGTTCTCTAGGCCTATGAACTGCAGAAAAAGCTGGCGCCCTGCTTGGGTGGAAGGCTTTTTCTTTACCTAAGTGTTGCTTTTACCAGTGAAATCACGAGTCCAACTCCTGTCCTTATCCTGACTAGTCAATAAGCATATATTTACTAAGAACTATCCATGTGCCAGGCATTGTGTTAAATAGTAGGGATAAAAGGTTAAAACTTAAGGTAAAAAAGGCAAAAACTTCCCCTGCATTCCAGTAGGTTATATTCTAATGGGAAAGAAATCCTAAAGAGAAAATCATCTATATATTATCTATCTATCTATCTATCTATCTATCTATCTATCTATCTATCTATCTATTTATGTATCCATCTGTCCATGTCTTGTTTCTCTATCCATCCAAATATCTCCTGTCTATCTATCTGCCTGTCTGTCTGTCCTTCTATCTATTTATCTGTCTGTCTGTACGTCTATTACTTTATAACTTGCCAAGAATAGATCTTGAAAAAAAACAGGATTGAAGACAGTCGTATGTCAGTGCTGGTCTGGTTACTTCCTAGCCTACAGCCTTGAGCAAGTCATTTATGTTATCAGAAGCTCAGTGTTCTCCAGGATAAAATGGGGACAAATTTTTTTCCTTCATTTTTCCTTTCTATCCTTTTTGCTAAGGTTTAAAACATCTCCTATGACCTCAAGCGACACTGTCAAAGCTAATACCAACCTAAGAATTCTTTAAAATTCATTCACGTTTATTCAGCTTAACTTAAGTCTGAAAATTCATTAGCTGTGATCAAGGAATTAGCAACAGAGAAAAAATAATTATCTACTCAGGAGTTACATTAAGCGTGCCATGTCATGGTGCACATCTCAGTGAAGGTTGGCTTGAAAAAAAGGCAAAGGTTTCAGAAGAATGCTGACATTTCATTGCTCAAAATGTTTTGAGTTTTAAGGAAAAGAGTAATGTGAAAAGCCTTTCTCCCTCTTGTGAGCACATTCTTGAACAATCATTGCAAAAGACTACAATTAGATTTTAGAGGAAGTTGACTAAAGTATGTGAATTCTCTTCTGAGGTCATCTGTTATTCAGGACTTGGATCACAGAACCCCAGAGTTTAAGGAGACCCCCCAGAGACCAATGGATTAAACCTATAACTTAATAAGAATCCATTCTACCATATACCCTAACAAGTATTCTCCTAGTCTTTTATTGAAGTCTTCTGCAGAAGGAGAACTCATGACCTCCTGAGGCAGCCCATCCTAATTTGTGACGGGCCTAATTGTTGAGAAAGTTTCTGAAATCAGACTTAAAATTGAAACTAGGCAAATCCCAGCCCTTAGTTTCTTAATTCTGCCTGTCCAGGCCAACCAGAGCAGCTCAATTCCTTTTCTACCCAACAGCCCTATAAATACCTGAAAATAGCTAATGATCCCTCCCACTTCCTTCCCATCACTATTAATTCTGCCTTGGTTTCCTATAGCAGGAACTTGAAGCAATTTGCTATCACTATCCTGGTTGTCTCATATCAGAGACACTGTCTTAGAATATGGTGCCAAGAACTAAACATATTGCACCCTGCATGGCTTTACCAGGACAGATTTCAGTAGGACTGCCATTATTCTAGACACTATTACTTTTAATATAGCTCAACATCTTGTTCACCTTTTTCATATCACATTGTTAGCTATATCTCTGCATGAACCTACACTTGTTTATATGTTGGCTCCCATTAAAATGTAACTCATTGAAGACAAAGACTATTTTGCCCCTCTTTGAATCCTGAGTCCTTAGTGGTGTCCCACATTAAGCAAACACTTAATAAATGCTTGCCAATTAACATTGTTAACTAGCCAGTTTAGTGGGCAGATTCTTTTCACTGATTTTATTAAATGGTTAAGAGTGCAATAATTGGAATATTCACTCTTGTCAAATGATTGTTGCACTTCCTCTTTTGGACATATTTGTCCTTGATTACTTCAATTAGACAAGTGTTTCTTAATTGCCACCTTTTATTTCTTTTGTAGTTTAACTAGCCTGCTAAGTGTTCCCTGTTCATGATGTTCCAAAACCCATCTCTTTATGTATAAACTGACTGTTCATACCTCTTCTACATCAATTTTCGAGCTTCCTTCCATGGGCATCTCAGGTACCATTTACTGCTTGAGGCCTTTCCTGGCCCTACTGTTATAGTCTGTTCCAGTTATTAATGGTCTGTGCTCTTTGAAATTACGTGGTGTAAATTTTATGATTAACTTTGGGTGTACATGTTGTCCTTTCCCCCACTGCCAAGGTCTCTAGGAGTGGAATGTAAGTTCTTTGAGGTCAAACTAACACACTGATTGTTCCCCAAACTGACCATTCCATTGCCCTTCTCTATAACTTTCATATAAGTTTATCCCCAATTCTGAAATTTACTAGTCCCTCAACTCTGCCTCTTAGAAACCTCAGCCCAAATGCCAAATTGTACAGGGAACTTTTATTTTCCCCCCTTCATTGTTAGCACTTCATTTTTCAAATATTTTGTGGCTAATTCTCTGCTTAGACGGTATATTCTTCCAATAAAATTTAAGCTTCTAAAGAGCAAGAATTTTTTTACTTCATTTTTATAGTGCCAGATGCAGTACAATAGCTTGAACATAGTAGGTATTTAATGAATAAATGTTTTATTTGAATCCATAATGAAGGGGGTGTCAAAGTTTTATAGAACTGATGGAGTAAGCAGGATGGTATGGGAAAACAGACTGAAATGCAGGGGAGATAAGAATGTCGAGATTTAAGCATTAATGTGAATGATTGCTAACCATCCAGTTTCTATCATAGACAACTGGACTAGATGATGATATTCTCGGATCTTGTGGTATTATAGTGGGTTTGGGTAGCATAAGTATTAATGATAGTGCTGTCAAGTGATGTTTATTAAGGCAAATGTATATATAGGCACATATATAAACACACATATACACATATACATATAGGCTTTATGTGTATATATATATTTATGTGTATATATAATATATATGTGTATATATGATATATGTATGTGTGTATATGTATATATTCATATATTTATGTGTATATATATATATTGCAAATATGTTTGTTCTTAATACTTCATTAAAAGTGGGGCTAACTCAGCTATAAAGTCACCAACAAGCTATTGAATTTTTTTGAGGATGGGGATGTATTAGGAATTTTTGACCTGGACATGGCTGTTCTGGGATTTCTGACCTAGTGCCCTTTTACTAACCACTTTTCTGCCCGGGATTTCTCTTTGTTTCAGGGCAATTAGTGTGAGGAAGATAGAAACAGAGTACCCCCCATTTTGGAGGGTACCCCTTTCCCCATCCCTTTCTGCTGCCTCTCTAAAGTTACCAGGAAAAAATTTGAGCCATAAAAGTTTGACCATTGTGGGAGAAACATTCCAAAATATGCCTTGTATTTTTTTTTTTGGAGGGGGGATGAGAGATTTACTGAGAATAGCCTATTTGCCTGTGAAAAACACAGTAAAAGTAAAGCAGAATCATTTACCTATGAATGAATGTGGCTCCTTCTTTTAATTTAGACTACTGCAGTTATAGTGAAAAGTAATAAAATTAGTCATAACATTAAACAGCTGTTCAAATAAGGGTCTTGTTTCATTTTATTATTCTAAAATATGTGTTCTGTTTTCTAAGGTTTGGAGTCAAATTTATAAAAGAAACCTCTTTTAGGCTCCTTTTAACAATAATGAAGTAACTGCCACCTCATTACTTTCTAATTGGTCTGAGTTTTGTGCCCCGTATCTCCTCAGGAAGTGTCATATGGCAATGTCAGTGGGCCACTTCCGCTGAGAGATCAGTTCACATTAGACCCTATTCTCATCCTCTGTGGCTGAGAAAATCCTTTCATCATTCACAGCTATAGAGATAATTGGGCAGGGAAAGCTCAGTGTATTTGAGAAGCAATTTTCCAGTTATGATTGATACTCTTTTATAACCTTAATTTTACACACACATATGTGCACACACACATTTTCCCTCTTAAAAATACTTTAGCTGTTGATTTCAGACTTGGGAAATCTATGGTTAATCAATAGGAAGAGTTTGAATTTATAGATATTCAAAACCACAATAAATAGGATTTATATCTAAATAACTCATTAACTGAGTTAAAAAAAAGAAAGGGAAGCTGACCAAATGTGGTATTCACCTTTGGAGAGATGTAATATGCCAGGGGAATATGTTATTTCCTAACAAGTTGCGCTGGTTGCACAAAGGTATTGTGCTAATTGCACCAGTGATGGCCTCTACCTATTTGCTTGGATATCAGGAAGAGTCACCATTGTCTTATGTTTTTTTCCCTGTACTTTCCATGTAAGATAATCATTCCTTTGGGTTCAGAACATTTTGGTAAATAAAAGACCAAACAGTGCCAATTCTGGTTTCTTTTTTGTTTCCTTATTGTTATATTGTTTTGCATGGAGAAAACTTCATTAGGATATGTCTATATGACACCAAAATATGTGGTTGGAAAGTTAAAAAAGAAAAAAAATATTGTTGGCAGTTTGGTATTCAAACTGCCAAATTTGGTATCCCTCCAAACTTCAAAATTTGGTATCCCTTCAAGGTTGATTGCCCCCTGCCCCACCCCTCGCCCTGACACATGCATTGAATTAATAAGTTGTTTTTGTTTGCTTTATTGTAGTGACACAACCTCATTGAAATCAGAAGCTTTCTGAATTTAGGAAAGCCATCAGTAGACTTCTAAATGTTCCTCCTATTCTTATTGACCGGGTTTATTTTTCATATTTCTCTTTGTATCCATTGTGTCTAGCACAGTACTTACTTAGTGTTTCTGCTGTTGCTGGTGATAGATTTCTTGTTGGGCATGGGGAAAAGTAGATTCTGATTTCCTTGGTGTATGGAACTAGCACTGCAAATACAAAATACACAACGACTTTGCAACTGAAGGCATGGGAGAGTTAGTTAGGCACTGAGAAGTTTCCAATCATTAGTCATGAAGTATTTATTAAGCATTTACTCTATGCCAGGCTCCGAGCTACAAAGCAACAAAGAAAGGCAAAATCTATAGCCTGTGCTCTCATCAAGCTTACCTTCCAACATGGGAGACAGCATGCAATACACAACTGTGTACGTACACAATATCGTCAAAGTAAATGAAAGGTAATCTCCGAGGGAAGTTCCATCAGTTGGAGAGGTTGCGTGGAAGGAAATCACCTGGAAAGACTTTCTTCCCAAGAGTGTTCTTAAGATCAGTCTTAAAGGAAGCCAGGAGGGATAGGTGAGGAGTAAGAGCATTGCAAGCATGGCAGACAATCGGAGAAAAAAATGTGGAGGTGGGAGATGAAATATAACATGCTATGTACAGCCAAGAAGGCCAGTGTTTCTAGACAAAAAATAAGGTAATTCTCACATTGAGAAAATGAGAAGACAGAATCACTGTCTAAATTACACCCATGCCAAGTAATGTAGAGTAACACCACTCAAATTATTTTTTTTAGAGCAATTGGGGTTAAGTAACTTGCTCAAGGTTACACGGCTAGTCATTATTTATGTGTGGGTGCTCATTTTCTGAGGCCGGTTTCGATCTCAGGTCATCCCAACTCCGAGGCCAGCGCTCTTACTCACTGCGCCACCTAGCCGCCCCTGCCACTAAAATTATTAAGCTCTTTAGTTCTAAACAACCATCTCCTCCCCCCCCCCCCCCAAATATGTTACTAACAATTCCATACTAACAAAAAGTAGAAAATGAATTTCTGCCATGAAGATAGCCTACCTGGATTATATATCCAGTCATCACTTAATTTGGTGTTGAGTTACATGGTTTTTGTCCACACCATTCAAATCCATCATCTATTTAAAGGTACCTGCTTTCTCCCTTGTCTGGAGCCAACAGTAATTCACAGTATCATTCATCTTTACCAATCAACCTTCATCAAAGTGATATAGTAGAGGAATTATGAAGTTAGGTAAAGATAACACTTACATTTGACCTTCAAGGGTATGGCTCCAGGAAGAAGAGGATTCTGTGATCTCTACTTAACTGGGCAGAGAAGGCCCCAAAGCAAGCAAGAGCCTATGCCCCCACTCTATTCACTACCTTTTTGTTGAGGTTTAAATTGGATTTTCTCAGGACACAGGTCTCATTAATTAAGTGGAAACTGTAACTGCAGACATTCTTTCACCCAAAGTCCCTTGAGCAAGGGAACTTTCATTCATAGATTTTTTTAAAGTGCTTTTTTTTCTTTTCCTCTGCCTCTCTGAGAAGAAATCTATATTATAAGCCTGAAAAGACATCTCCCAAATCTAGTTGCAACTAAGTTACTTAAAATAGCTTTGGAATAAATTGATTTTTTCCCCTCTCTTTCTTGCCATTTTGGCAATATTTATCAGAAAGTTCCAAAATTCAGACAAGACCTCAATCATATTCTCCCCTTGGTTCTCTTCCAAAGGCCTTTAACCTCCAGCTGTTCAGCTGCCAGCTTCACTCAGTTAATTACTATGGGGAGGTAGTCACTTGTATTTGGATTGTTAGTTCCCGTTTGGGAAGGGAGTGCTCACAAATAAAGAATACCAATTCCTTGAGAAATTATGACATGCAGTAGGAAAAGAGAGAGGGTGTCCTCATAGTGAACAAAATTGGGTTCAATTGTATCTTGGAAGGGTATTAAGACCTCATAACCTTGTTCTTTGCTTCTAAGAATTGAATGTGTCTCTCCTATAACAGAAAGACACGTTAAATACCTTTGAGGGTTGAGTGTCTATCTCAGGACAAATGTTGGTTTCAATGATAGCTGATTTTTTTCCTAATCACATGTTAATCAAAGATTTAGTTTGCTTCCCAGCTGAGACCAGTTAACCTAAATAGGGACTTGATTGGCAGAGTAGTTAAGGATAATATGGTCATTTTCTATTTAAGGAGATTCCTGGTGTCTTAGGTCCTTAATCAATTATTTTTAAAAATTCCATTTTTTCATTTAAATAACAAACACCAAAGGTTTACTAAGCACCTATTCTGTGCTATTCTTGGGTTTAATACAGGACCTAGCACATAGAATATTATTAATAACAGCTTGTTGACTTGGTTTAACTTGTTGATATTCTAGACACTGGGGAAATGGAGACAAATATCCAAGAGGTTATGCCTTCAAGGGGCTTACATTCTGTACAGGAGTAGGGGTGAAAAACTTGTGTGTGTGTGTGTGTGTGTGTGTGTGTGTGTGTGTGTATATACATATATATATATACATATATATATATATGTACATACAAAATAATTTGGTAGGGAGTAAGGGCATTAGTAACTGGGGTGAGGGAGAGGGAGACATGGCAAGGTTGTACATAGAATAGGGTCCTTGAACTTCAAAGAAAGTTAAGGAATCTAAGAGAGACGGAAGACATTTCAATCATACAAAGAAGTGTAGTGATGGTGAACAGAGAGTCAATGCAGCTTCCTTTACAAGTCATGAAAACATCAACTAAATGCATCAAATGCCCAATATTAAGTAGGTTTAAGTTAGGATCTTCATAAGATCATAACTATAGATTTGGGAAGGGAGCTTAGAAGCCATCTATTACAACCCTTTTATTTTATAGGTGAGGAAATTGAGACTGAGAGGTTAATGACTTTCCCAACGTCATGCAGGTAGTAGGTGGCATATCTGTTATTCTAATTTAGGTCATCTGATTCAAAATCCCCCACTTTTCCCACTAGACTAGTTGTTCACATGTTTTTTTTTTTTTTAGGTGGGTCTTTCTGTGTAATGAAAGTTGGCATTAGAATTGTATTTAATTTTGTTTAAAGGACATCTACCTGAAAGGCCACATTTTTCTAGCCTTGATTTAAAACTTTGAAATATTCAAACATAGCCAAGGCAAGATTTCTTAGGATCTCATGTCTGGTTCCAGCCACTACCCTTAGCCCAAATAAGGATTGGAACCTAAGGAGACAAATTAGTAAGATAAAAATGAGACTACGAGTCATAGCTCACAAATCTGAAAAATTCATCCCCTTTGTTGGGGACCATCTCAGTCATGTCATGGTCATAATTCCAGTCTGGCCACATGGTCTCATGTACCTTATTCCCTCCATCTCTCCTTCTTCTGCCCAACTATTTTCTTTCCTTATTTTGGGACTAGAGAGTTCAGAAATGTACCATTCCGGGATGGAAGTTATTTGGAATTTGAACAAGCTTTCTCATCACTGTTCCCAATAGTGATATCTCTATACCTGGAGGGCTGTAAAACTGTAATAACTGGTCTAGGGTGACACCACCAGTGCGTTTCAAAGCAGGATTTGAACTGAGGTCTTTGGGACTCCTATCCAAGCACATAATTGTGATTTGTTCTCTATCACAGAACACCTTTTCACCAATCCATAATTTAATCTACTTTAAGAGCGAGCAGCTGTTTTGCCCAAAAGCAAATACATCTGAGTGAGACTTATGTTCTTAAAGTACTAGTGAAAATGAATTGGCTATAATTTCTAACTCTTCAATCCAAAGAAAAACCATAATGAGCATCTGGGGGATAAATTAATTCTATATATTCCATGAAGGAATACTTCATAGCTTAATTGTGGATTTTCTTCTTGCTATGGGGAATTTGGACTCTAAACCTCTTTCTGGAGAGGAACTCAGGCCATTCCATCCAACTTCTCTATTTTGCAGATGAGGACGCTGAGTCACTGAGGCATTAAGTGACTTATCCAAGGTCACATAGTCTCAAATACAGAACAAATCTCAAAATTAAAAGGTATTGTATATTAGTTTTAATGTAAAAAATCCAAGGGACAGCTTGTTGGCGCAGTGAGTAAGAGCGCCAGCCCTGGAGTCAGGAGGCCCCAGGATTGGTTCTGGCCTCAGACTTAGCACCCACACAGAAATGACTGGCCATGTAACCTTGAGCATGTTACTTAACTCCAACTGCTTTAAAAAAATAAAAAATAATTTTTAAAAATTCTATGATAATTCCAGGCACCATGCTCTAGTGAATAGAATGCCAATTTTTGGAGTCAGAGGACCTGGATAAGATCTGCCTCAGACACAAACTGCCTGGGTGAGAGTGAACAAGTCCCAGACAATCCTCTGTACCTTTAAATAGCAGACATTAATTTGCATCTGTTTTCCAATTTTTCCCATCAGAAAACTTTCTACAAAATAATTTATAGATCCTAATTCCTCCCCCCCACGAAAAAATTCCAAATGGTAATTTTTTATGTTATGGAATTCTTAAGTAGTTTCACTGGGGTTACATTGAAATGAGAGACACAAATGGTCTCTTGTAATGTGGAACTTTCTTTTCAGTCTGTAACATGTTGCATTGAGTACAAGCAAGCTGTTTCTAAGTCAAAGCCAAACAGTGACAGTTGCAATAAAGGTTCTTTGCTGTTGGCAGTTGGCAGGAGAGCAGCTCCATGCTGCAAACCTGTCTTGTCTCTGGACCTTCTTCCACCAGCTGCACCATGACCTTGACTTCAGGCTCCCAGCCACTCACTCTCTCCTTAGGGATCACTATGGCATGTTGTCCTGAGAGCTAAATTGGGAGATGGGCCACTCTCCAAAAAAATGAATCATTCCTCTTTGCTATTCCATCTTTTGTTTTGGTAATACAGTGGTACCAAGGCCCTGATTTGAATACTCTTATATCTCAACAGGTTAGCTAAGTGACCCAGTGGATAGAGGGCTGGGAGTCTGGGGTTAGGAAGACTTGTCTTCCTGAGTTCAAATCTGGCCTCAAACTGTGTGATCCTGGGCAAGTCATGCGACCTTGTTGGCCATGTTTTCCTTATCTCTAGTATGAGCTGGATAAAAAAATGGCAGACTACTCCAGTATCTTCCCCAGGAAAACCTCAAATGAGGTCACAAAGATTCAGACAGAACTGAAAGTCACTAAACAGTAATGGGGAGCATAGCCCACAAATCCTATAATCAGATTCATTCATGAGTTTTTCTAAAACTGATTCTAACTTCATACCTTAAGGCTTCCATGAAAATTCTACTTTCTTCATGGCTAAAATAATTCTTTCTGGGTCTGCTACTTGGCATGAATGTTCCCTTTGGGAACTCAACTTGTTCACTTAAGTCCTATGATTTTCACAAAAATGAATAACTCCCTACAACCAAAATGAAGTAACTCAAGATAGTGCAGTGCTAGGAAGGAAATAAAAGGGGGTGGTTATACAGGATTGTAAGTTGGGTTCCACTGTCTCCATCATGTCTGAGTCTTCATGACCCCACAGTAACTCAGATCTTCCTGACTCCAGGCCATGTTCTATCCATTCAGCCACCTCAATGCCCTAGTATGTACTTGCTGACATGATTATATGTCTGAACTTTAAGCATGCCTGTTGCCTAGACTAGAGGTTCTTAACTTCTTTTGTGTAATTCTGATAACCTATGGACTCATTCTTAGAATGATGCTTTTAAAAGGCTAAAATATAATACATAAGATAAAAAAAAGATATTGAAACAATTATCAGAATATATATTTTCAGAAACCGATTTTTGTGCCTCACGTTAAGAACCCTTAATATGGATGATGAAATGCAATTAGTTGGACGACCTGTACTACTTATTCATTACTTTATGGGCAGACAGTACAACTCAATAGGAGATGGGCCCAGAATTGAATAGAAACATTAAAGGGCTGGGAGGGGGTGCAGCATTTATTAAACAGCTATTATGTACATTGTGCTAAGTGCTTTACAAATACCATCTCCTTTGATAAAGGGGGATACATTGCCTTTGAAAGATGGCAAAGTTCTTTTAATGATCTCAAGCTCCTTCCTGCAAGAAAGGTAACATGAGTTTAATACTGCTTCAGTGCTGCTGCATAGAACACTAGAGGCTAATAAAGTGATGATTTGAGTAGATTTCTACTAGAGAAGGGGGCCTATCTAGTTCCACCCCCTCATTTCCAGATAAGGAAGCTGAGGCTACATGAAGTTGAAATGACTTGGTCTAGCTCACAAAGCAAACAGACATCAGAGGTAGGAATTGAACCAAGTTCCTTTGCCTCTAGAATTAATATTCTTTCTAGGATACCTCATTGAGCATCATCCAAAGGACAGTAGAAATATTTACAAAAATATAAATTGTCCAGATTTACAGAAGAGGAAATAATATACTTAACCCCATTTCAGAAAAATATATTGAACAAGCAATCAATGAACTCCCTGAGAAAAAATCTCCAGGTCCAGATGAATTTACAAGTGAAGTCTATGAAATATTTAAAGAACAATTAATCCAAATACTATATAGACTATCTGGGAAAATAGGTGAAGAAGGAGTTCTACCAAATTATTTTTATGATACAAATATGGTGCTGATACCTAAACTGGGAAGAGTCAAAACAGAGAAAAAAAATTCTAGACCAATTTCCCAAATGAATATAGATGCAAAAATTTTAAATAAAATATTAGCAAAGAGATTACAGCCACTTGTCTTGAGGAAACTACACTATGACCAGAATGCAGGACTGGTTCAGTATTTTAAAAAACTATCAGCATTAATTGACTATATCAATAGCAAAACTAATGGAAATCATATGATCATCTCAATAAATGCAGAAAAAAAGCATTTGACAAAATACAACACCCATTCCTATTCAAAACACTAGACAACATAGAAATAAATGGAGTCTTCCTTAAAATAATAGGTAGCATCTATCAAAGGAAAGTAGCGAAGTGCAAAAAGAGTTACAAAATAATCTGGTCACTTACTGTGACCAATAAGGAATTATGCAAATGAAATGATGTAAGAGATGTCAATGTCACAGAAGAAGCAAATGACTACATTAGATGGACCAGCCATATGGTCAGAATGAGGAAAAATAGACTGGCAACTAATTCTATTAGTATTCTTGCAAATGTAGAGAAATTCTGGGAGGATATGGTGAAAAGTAACACATGTTGCATAGGCTGCAATGGGTTGGTACTTACATCTTTGAAGGAAGAAGCCACATGATTGGTATTATATATGCTTTTGAGTATTAGTGTGTTCTCAAGGACAACTTATAAAGCTTCCTCAAGCTTTCTTAACAGTGACTCTGGCCAGCCAACTAATGGCATATCTCAGTATCCTTTCTTTTTTAAAAGAATGCAGTTTTGTTACTTTTAAATCCATGTAAACTAACTATTATCCAAGGGAAACTATTCTTTAATAAATAGAAAGGCAACAAGGCATAATAATTACAGCCTTCTGGCCTCAAGCTATCTTTCTAGCCTTATTATGAGTTCTTTTCCACCCTGTGTAATCCAACCAAATCCTCCTTACTATTCCTTGAATGTGGTGCACCATCTCTTGTCTTCATCCCCCATGCCTCTTCAATCCTGAATTATGCTCTTGTTTCTTCTTCCTCTCCCTCCCCCTCCTCCTCCCCCTCTTTCTCTTACCCTCTCCCTTTCCCTCTCCCTCTCCTTCTCTCTCTCTCTCTCTCTCTCTCTCTCTCTCTCTCTCTCTCTCTCTCTCTCTCTCTCTCCCTTTTCTTGCACTACCTTCCACACAGAGCCTTCTTCAAGCCCTTCAATCATCAATGTTTTAATGTCTTCACTTCATAACTACCTTGTATTTTATTACTTTACTAATATTTTTCTTTTTGTTATTCTGTTCTGTTCATGCTTATATATAAACTTGCTGCCTCTCCCGTTAGAATGTAAGCCCTTTAAGAGTAGGTATTCTTCCATATTTAAAATCCCCTCTACCTAGCACATTACCTGACACAGAGTAGATATTTATGATTGGCACAGACTCTGTGATGCTGGGCAAGTCAATTCCTAGGTAGCTCTCTAAGATTATATATTGGAGAGAAGATGCAGATGTGCATTGGCAGAGGTTACATCACTGAGATATCACAAGTCTACTCCAACTCCATTGCAAGAATTACTTACAAATGCCAAAACAAAGAACTGATGGAAAGTTGTGTCTTCATTTGCAATGGCTAGTACTTGAAAACAATTGGTTCTCTTGAAGAGGGACATATTACCCTTAATTTGTTTCCACTGTTTGGGAATAATCCCATCGAATCATTGCCAGAGCAAAAGGAAAATTCAAGCTCAACCCTATGGTTTAAATGATCATAAATTCCAATTCTGTGAAGCTGAATTAATGGGATTCTATTACGTAGTCAAAATTAAAAACAAGTAAGAGAATTCAGGATAAATGTGTTTTTTAAAATTTCTTTGGCACTTCAAACTAATTGAATTTATGGAATACAATACCATTGCATGTCTGTGAGAAGCTTTGTAGTCAAAAGTACGATAGAAGTTTAGGCAGAGGCCTTTAAGCTGTGGGATATTAAGCCCTCTAAGCCCATTGCCTTTATGGAGCTTGTCGTAAGAAATGCTGATACTTTGCTAAGCTGTAGGCATAGTGATTCAGGTGTCTCTAAATCTACCATAGCTTTTGGTGTAAATGTACAATATCCTATGAGATTAGGAAAGATACAGATTTAGCTGTCACTGGAAACACAAGATAGGTGTGTTTTGTTTATTCCGAACAATGTTAAGGTTTTTCACTGTTAAAAAAAAAATGAAAAATTTTCCGAGTTCACACTAACTTATGCCATATGGTGTTTATGGTTCCAGACATAAATACCCAAAGCTCAGAGCAGAAGCTACTAGGAGCAGGCCTGTGCCAGAGAAGAAATGACTGGGGCAAATATCATGGGAGAGACTGCCCAGAGCAATGAAGATGACCTAGCAACACTTTCTCTTGATTTCTTGGCCCAGAGTCCCTTTCAGTGTAATACCTACATTAAAAATGATCATTCTTCAAACTCCTGCCTGTGGGAAGAAGGGATACTTGCAGTTGGTCATTTCCAGTGGATTGGCTGTAAAATATCACAGACTAGTAATGACATTTCAGTAAAATTCTATGAAACTCTAGGTGAGCTTGAGGGAAACTCAGAATTTCAACAATTATTTTCTTTTCTCAGAGGTTTTATTTTCTCGAATGAATGAATGCCTCTCCAATACAAACATTTCATCTAAAAATATAACACTTTCCAGGCATATATATTCTAGTTGACTGGAGGTCGGGTGGGGACTGATGGTTGATGATTTATCATATACCAGACATTTAGTTCAAATGTCATCTTTAAATGGCAAATATGGTGACTTCAAGTGAAGTCAGATGCCTTTTTACAGGATGTCTGCATTAATTTAGGTTGTGTATTTTTCATAATAATTAGAGAAAAGGTGCCATTGCCAGAAAATACAGTTGAAAAGTTTCAAAAAGAAGGATACTAAAAGGCTGAGGGGTGAGGAAAGTATCAAACAGTGGAAAATCTTTGAATAGGGTGTGACTTCACATGTTGATTCTTTTGCTTACCACTTATGTGATATTGGACAAGTCACTTAGCCTCTCTGTGCCTCAGTTTCCGTATCTGTAAAACGACAGGGTTCTTTCCAACTCTAATTCTATGACGCATATGTTTCATAGCATTATCAGTGTTAAAGGGATAGCAACTGGACTGTTATTTCATTGACAAGGTGAACTGCACTCTTATCATTACAGGTCAGAGTTTTCTCTGCAACTTAAAGATTTAGAGATTTGCCTAGTGTAGTTAGAACTTAAGTTGATCACTTGTAATCTTAAAGTCTAGATAGACTTTTATAATTTGTGATGTTGTTCGTATAGGTCTTCCCTCTATCTGTTGTTTAGTTGTCTGGTTCTTATCCAACTCTTCATGGCCCCATTTGGGCTTTTCTTGGCAAAGATACTGGAGTGGTTTGCCATTTCCTTCTCCAGCTTATTTGACAGATGAGGAAATTGAGGCAAACGGTGAAGTGATTTGCCCAGGGTCACATAGCTAGTAAGTTTCTGAAGCTAAATTAGAATTCAGGAAGATGAATCTTCCTGACTCCAGGCTGGAACTCTATCACTGGCCACACTAACTGCCTTTCCTGTGCAGATGTAGGTGTTTTAAGCTAGAAAATGACTGACTAGGAGTGGGTAAATTTATGGTTTTGTTTGTGTGCATGCAGATCATAGCTCATTTTAGTAGAGACCACAACGGGTTTCTATGGCTTCTCTTCCTACCAGTCCCCCACTACCCCCAAAATTAATTGGTAGGCAACTCTGGTGATAAGCCTGTCTGAAAGTACCTAGGCTGGTGTTTGCATGAGAGTTCTATCACAGTAATCCTGCTATTGGACTGGTAATTGTAGCTTTGCCAGTTTTATAGAAACTGCTCAATGTGGTGATCTCCTGGTAAAGTCTTGAGAAGCCAGGGTCGTCTTTATTTCACATTTGGACTTGGAAGAATTAGCAGAGGCATCTTAAATCATTTTTGAACAACCAGGAGACTTTCAGGAAAAGAAAAACATGATAAGATTACTCAATGGGTACCTCTGTTTTAATGTTGGTCAATGGGTACTCTGATGCCATGACCTGAGAGAAGTAAGAAGCAAAGTAACCTATCATTCTTGCTCTAACCCTTAAAGAAAATGGTGGTATGGTGGTAAAGCCCTTCTTAGCAATTTTTGACTTCAGATTAGTATCACCAATGAAGGAAAGCCTCTGGACAGATAAAAATAACTTTACAAATAGAGTAGTTCCTTCTATTTTCACCAGCCATTAAGGCATATTTTGATGAAGGATGGTTCTTGGAAGCCATGAGAGGAAGAATTGCTCTAGAACCAGGGATGTCATTCTGGATCCAGTGGGAGGGAGCCAACAAGGTCAAAGAGTTCATGCCTGGGAAGTTAAGTGCAGGTCATCTGAGATTCAATGTATTTCTAAAGTTAACAGTCGCCATACTGGCCTTCATTTTGTAAAAGTGCTAGACACCCAGGGGAATGGAGTTAAGTCTAGAAATCTTGTGGCAGAATTTTTCCTGACCAAATTTACACCACTCTCTCCTCTCCTCTTCTCTCATTTTCTCTCTCCTCTCTCTCTCCTCACCCTTTCTTCCTTTTCCTCTCCTCCTCCTCCTCTTCCTCCCCCCTCCTCCTTCTCTCTCTGTCTCTCTTTTTCTCTCCCCCCCCACTATCACACACACGTACATGTATACTCACATATTCATAGGCATTTAAATTACTTCAAATGATATAATACAGGAAGATAAACACAGACATATGTGTGTTGAAGCAGCTTGCTTAGAATAGAAGATGGGGATACACCCGTAGAACGAGTGATATGTGGATTCAAGTCCTGCTTCTGACACCTGGGTTCTGTGACTCTGGGCAAATCACCTAGATTCTGAGTGCCCCAGGAAGTGCTTTAAGACTGAATTATGGAGAAAATGTCAATCTGAATAGAGAAGGGGAGTTCCTTCTTCATGAGCTTTCTACATCAGTGAAGTCATAGGTCTGGTTCAAAAATATGCAAAAATTATTAAATGGAAATACATTATTATTCATAATAACAATAGCTAACATGAGTATTACTATGTACCAGGCACTATTCTGTGAGCTTTACAAATCTTATCTCTTTTGATTCTCACAATAACTCTGGAAAGTAGATGCTATCATTAACCCCATTTTATAGATGAGGAAACTGAAGCAGGCAGTGAGTTGCCAGGTTTACACAGCTGGTAAATATCTGAGGCTGGATTTGCACTCAGATCTTCCTAATTGCAGGCCCAGTGTTCTCTCCATTGTGTTACCTATATGGATATAGAGATACATAGAGACTATATGCTAATATGACAATAAATTGATCTTTTAAACCAGTGGTAAATAGACATCTCTTTTCTGCTATGAGCATTTAATCATTTTTGAGCTGCTCACTTACATAATGGGTTATGGTAGCTGTCTCCCATTGTTACATGCGTACACCGGGAAAGGAATCAGAGCCTGTTATTCAATTGAAAAAACAAAACAAAGTGTACTTAAAAAAAAACAAAGTAATGATATTGGGGGAAGGCAAGAGGGGAGGACAGAGAGGAATAAGAACAAAATAATCTTTCAAAAACCTCAGGGAAATAAGTCAAGAGTAAAGACAAATCCTTGTTGTGTTACTCTCCTCTCCACTTTTTCCTTGTGTTTGTATCAACACGTCAGGAGTATTTGTCGAGTATTTTTTTTTTGTGTGTGTGTGGAGGGCAATTGGGGTTAAGTAACTTGCCCAAGGTTACACGGCTAGGTTTTTGTTTGTGTGTGCGCTAAGTGTCTGAGGCTGGATCCAAACTCAGGTCCTTCTGACTTCAGGGCCGGCGCTCTACTCACTGTGCCACCTAGCCGCCCCCTCGAGTATTATTTTTAACCATGATACCAATTAGGAAAAAAGAAAAGAATTTACCAAGCACATGGATTCACATGGAAAATCTGTCATGGCTGCCACCCCAAAGCACGCATGTAAACATGTGAATGAACCTGCATGTATGGGTATATATACATACGCTCCTCTGTGTGTGTGTTTGCTTGTCCGTGTATATATGTATATTCTGTGTATATATGTTTATCCATCCATCAATTCCTTCTACCCATGGATCATTTGAGTTTTATATTGCATTATGTATCTGTAAGACTGGATCTCCAGGTAAAGGGACAAACAACCATTTTGTCCCTCTTAACTCTTGGTTATTTTGCCTGCAGACAGTACCGCAGGGACACCAGCAATATCGACAACAACGACAGTGGAAATTCGAAAGAGCAGTGTTATGACGACAGAGATCACCTCCAAGGTGGAAAAGACCCCTGCCACGACCACCCCTGGCAACAACAGCACATGTCCTTCTGCAGAAACTGAGGAAGAGAAGGCCAAGAGGCTGCTGTATTGTTCGCTATGCAAGGTTGCTGTCAACTCCGCTTCCCAGCTGGAGGCCCACAACAGTGGTGAGATGTAGTGATTTCTGTTCTGTCTCAACAGCTCAGCAATTAGCTTCTTCCCGATAGACTAAATCGTTTTGTGGCAGGGGACAAAAAGGTGGCAGGAAACTGGCAATTGCAGAGGATTCATAAACCATTAAAAAATAAAAATGACAAGCACAGTGTCATATGAGATAGGGGAGGGATGCAAAGCCATATTTTTGCTGTTCTTGTTGTCGTGATTTTGCATAAAATTCAACTTTTGGAGGTGGTGTGTCATAAAAACTTACCTTTATGTCCAACACCCACTAAATCATCTGATTTTGAGGGTGTGCTCAAAGGTGTCCTTCTCTTATGATTTTTTTCCCCTATAAAGTGGCCACCATCACCAATCCTGCTTCTCTCTAAATTGTTGATATTTATTTTAGGCTGAGTTTATATGGCCTAGAAGAATTATAAACCAAAGCCAACCTTGATTGGTTTAGTTTCCTGGAGAACTGATAAGTTATCTGTGAATGTTAAGGTTCTTTTCAGCCTTACGACTGTCAATGTGTCTCAATCTATAAACCAGGGTAGAAAGTTCATACTTAGAATTGTTTCTCCTCTTGCCATCTCCCTAAAACAAAATTTCTTTTGTACCATTGTCAGTGTAAGGCAGAAAGCAATTGTACTGAATTAATTTATGCTACTATTTGGTTGACTTATAACCCCTTCAACATCTCCCAGAATCATAGAATCCAGATGTAGAGCTGGGAGAGAACAGAGAAACTTTCCTGTCCAATCCTATCCTTTTTTTTTTTAAATTTTTGCTTTTTTTTTGGGGGGGGGAGGCTAGACAATTGGGGTTAAGTGACTTGCCCAAGATCACATGGCCAGTAAGTGTTAAGTGTCTGAGGCTGCATTTAAACTCAGGTCTCCCTGACTCCAGGGCCAGTGCTCACTCACTGCACCCCTAGCCATCCCTAATCCTGTCCTTTTTAGCAGATGAGAAACTTGACTGAGACTCAGTGAGGTTAAGTTATTTGCCCAAGGTATATAGATAGTAAGCCTCAGCATTGGGATTTTAACCCACATTTTCTGATTTCAGAGCTAGTGATCTTTCCTTTGGCGGTCATCTCAAAAATAAGAGTCTTGGTTCACCAAAAAGAATCTCCAGTCATGGCAGTGTGATGCACGGAAATGAACTATATTTTTTGGCATGACAATAATTATCTGGCAAAGCTGGGAGTAAAATGCTGGTTGCGGAGGTTCGATCATTTCGGTTGTGCCTAGCTTCTTGTGACCCTATTTACTATTTCCTTCTCCAGCTCATTTTATAGATGAGGAAAGTGAGGCAAATAGGGTTAAGTGACTTGCCAAAGTCACACAGATAAAAACTGTCAGAGACCAGATTTGACCTTAGGAGAGTCCATCTTCCTGACTCTGGGTCCAGCATTCTATGCACTGTACAACCTAGCTACCTCATACAGTGGACAGTACCCCAATACAATGCTAAGTATCTTGAATTTGGAATCAGAAGATCTGAATTTCAATACTTGCTCTAACAAATCACTTCACATCTCTTGGTCTTAACTTCCCTATCTGTAAAATGAGAGAGTAAGACAAAATGCCCTCTGAAGTGCCTTCTAAATCAAAGATCCCATAGTCTAATGCGATGTTTTACTTCCATACCATTCCACCATGGTCTTTTAGAACCCTCCTAACTCTGTGACCTTGAGCACATTCCTCATGTTCTTGGGCCATAGCTTTTCCACACATAAAATGGTGGGGGCGCAGGAAGGGTAGATTATGTGACCTCTGAATTTCCCCCTAGATCTCAGTCTATGCTTCTATATTTCTTCCCAATATGTTTTTTTATCCCATTCCAAAATAATCATATAGCATATTGCCTTAGATTGTGAGAAGAAATCTTTCCAGGCACCACATTTTCTCCAATATCTTCTAAAGGATGGGATTCATTGGCCATAATTACAATGAGAAAGGAATCCTCAATGATACTGGTATAAACCCAAGATTTAATAGAAAGACTTTATGCTGACAGAAGGGTGCCAAGCCCATCAGCATGTGCCAGCTATTGCCTTTGAAAGTATAATGCAGTAATTGCCCAGGGAGAACGATTCTTTTAGCCCTTATCTGCCTTCTGCATGTGAAGTTTTATTAGAATTCACTGAGAGTTCATGGGTTCGGGGGCAGAGATGCACAGAGGAAATTTGGCCCTGAGTCAAAATCTATACTCTACAGATGCGTGGTGTGTGTTCTTGTTGCACCAAAGAAACTGGAAGATAAAAACTATTGGAAGTTCAATTATTTTTCAAGAAGACTGAACCATTCACTACTCTAACATGATAACATTAATTTTAGGGAGAAGATCAATTCAACCAGCTATATTCTGAGCAGATAAATGATTTGTGTTCTTTGGGGCTGAAGTTAATTTCTGAAGGAAATGGGAATCAGTCTCCAATTTTCCTCAGCAACATGTGATTCAGAAACAAATCAGAAAAGCAACTTGTTTTGGCTCTGGATTTAGGCAGCTTGAGATGGGAAATGAACTTGCCATAGGTGACTGTGGATGAGGAAACTCTTATTAATGGAGTTCAGGAATTACCCAGTAATTTATAGTCTTAGAAATATGATCAGTGTACCAACAAGTTAAGTGATTTGTCCAGGATCACATAGCCAATAGGTACTGGAGTTAAGGTATAAGCTCAGATCCTCCTGACTCTAAAGATGGTACTGCATCTATTCCCCAAGCTGCTATGTGTGAGGAATCAGGATACTTGAGTTCTTTTTTAAAAAGTTTTTGTTGTTGTTGTTGTTGTTGTTGTTGTTTTGTTTTGTTGTTGTTTTGTTTGTTTGTTTGTTTTTTCCTTTTGGGGGGGAAAGGGAGGGCAATTGGGGTTAAGTGACTTGCAGAAGGTCATACTACTAGTATGTATCAGGTGCCTGAGGCAGGATTTAAACTAAGGTCCTCCTGACTCTAGGGCTGGTGTTTTATTCACTGCATTACCTAGCCACCTCTTAAGAGTTCTATTCTAAAATATATTACTGACTGTTTCCTGGGGATCTGAAACAAGGCAAGCAACCTCTTTAGACCCCCTTATCCTTAAAAAAGAGATCGATCCATGAATGAACAAGCATTTTCAAAGTATCTACTATATGTTATACATTATGGATACAAACTAAAAGTTGAGACAGTTCCCGCCCTCAAACAGCTTATCTTCAACTGGGATAACAATATATCCTTGACTTTCTTTAAAAAGTTTTAGGGAGTGAATGAAAGCTGTTATTATTACTAAGACCATCTATCAGGTCTATTCCCTTTTCATGAATTCTGTATGTTTAGATAATGTTTCTTTTACTTTTCATTTATTGCCATTCATGTCAAACTAAAGGAAAAATCACATTAATTCAGGCTCTAATAACTTGGAACCTGTCATAACTTGGGCAAAATCTTGGTTGCAATAACTTTAGCATCTTATCTGTGAAGAAAGCTTTGCTAAGCAAATGAATGAAATAAGCAAAAAGTTTGGAAAACTGGAAAGAGCAGAGAACAAATTGTTTTCTAGCATTTAAGAAGCCTCTGTTTATTTGTCAATAGTTATAGAGTCAATAAAGCTTGAATTCAAATCATACCTCACAAGGCTGTGTGACCCTGGGCAAGTCACTCAACCTCTCTCAGTCTCAGTGTCTCCATTTAGGAAAATGGAAATAGTAATGGCACCTACCTCCTGGGTTGTTGTAAGGATCAAATGAGATACTCTATGGGAAATGCTTTGTAAATCTTAAAGTGGTATAAAAATATTAGCGATTAGATGCTAATTACAAATCATTTGTATCTGTTCTTTATATGAATCATGACATTAGAATGTAAGCTTCTTGAGGGCAGGGACTGCTTTTCCTGTTGCTTATCTTTGTATTTCCAATCTTTAGTACAGTTCCTGACATATAATAAGTATTAAATAAATTCTTTATCTAATATATAACCTAATCTTCCCCTCACATTGACTGCACAGCCTTTTTGTTTTAGGAGACATTCTGAAATACTAAAGTTTGTGACAAACACTTTAACATCTGCTTTTCTACATTAATTGCATTATTACTGATGTAATAATAAGCATATCATGAATATTGTACTAAGTACATTGTTAATATTATAATTATACTGCAATACTAACTAGTTTATTCCTCACACAGCTCACATTAATAAGGGATTTTAAAGTTTGCAAAGCAATTTCCTCCTGTCAAGGCAGGTAGTAGAAATGTTATCATCTCCTTTCTGTAGATGGGAAATGGAGGGATAGCTGGCAAAGTAACTTGCCTAGAGTCATGCTCTAGAGTGGGGGGAGGGGAACCTGGGGCCTTGAGGTCACATTTGAATGCTGACTCTTTTTCCAACCCATGTGACAGTGAGTCATCTGTTTAACCTATCTGGGATTTAGATTCTTCATTTATTAAATGAGAGCGTGGGACTGGGGGTTCTTTATGGTACTATCTTTGGTGATATAGTAGATTGAGCATTGCTGAGTCAGGAAGAAGTGAGTCCAAATACAGCCTCCAAAACTTATTAGCTGCATAACCCTGAGGAAGTCATTTAAACTCTATCTGCCTCTGTTTCCTCATCTACCACCCAGGATAGTATTTGTGAAGTATTCTGGAAACCTGCAATCACTATATAAATGCTAACTCTCACTACTGCAATTAACATTTCTGTTGTTATTCTTAGTGTGGTATGGTGGTTGCAGTGCTAAGTTTGGAAGTGAGGTCAAAGGGGATTCAGAACCCATTGTTCATACCAAGTCTCTGAATATCTCAAGTAAATTCTTAGGACTTAAAAGATTCAATTTGACAAGCATTTTACATAGACCTATTACACAGGCCCTTAGGCTACAAAAACAAAATTGAAACAATCACCATAAAAGAGTTTATAAATCTGCCTTTTCAATATTTAGTCATGTTTACTAAGTCAGAGATAGGTTGTGATCAGCAACAGCAAAAGGACTTTCTGTACCTGGATTTTCCCCATGGTGCTGACATCCCAATTCCTTTACCATTCTTTCTGTGTGATTTCTCCATTTTTTCCCCCACTGAGACAAAATAGCATATGTCTCTCTGTCAGTTACACCAAGAAAGAATAAAGACATTTTTCTAAAGGATAAAGCAGAGAAAAATGGAAGATCATCAGTGGACCTCTATACTACACAGTAGGAAATGTACAGAGCCCTCATGAGTAGCCCAGAACGGCACTAGTCAGCCATGGTTTATCTTTGTGCCTGTGTCCTTGGCAGAGACTCAGCCACAGCTGTCACCCTGATTGATTACCTTCCAGGGAGCTGGTAGCTCATCCCTTATTCCCCATATTTAGGTAGAAAATATCTGGTAACATTTTTCTAAAGTATGGGTTTTCAGCTCTCTTACATTGGATGGGATGGATAGGAAGGCAATGGAGGTCAGTTACTTCAGTGGTTTCCCTTTGTCTTCTCCAGCCTTTTGATAAATACTCCCTCAATGCCTTGGTGTGTCCTTGGAATTTGCTTCTGTGTTCCCCTTTAGAGATAATCAGTTTGGGGGATTAAATATCAGAGTGATTTGGAGTTGGTTAACTTCATTGTGTCACTCTCTGAGCAGGGATGAGTTATGGCACATTATTTCTCTTACTTGGTGTTTGTATTTCTGTCATGTTGTGATAGATGGGGTCATCTCTATGTGCTTTCAGAGACAGAGTATGTTTTCTTCTTGAGGTCATAGTGACTTCTTTGTGCCTCCTTCTCTTTCCCTTGGCCAGTAAGAGAGGAAATTAGTATTTAGGCAGAAATGTTGATAGAAAACCTAGAAACTCATCAGGCATAGGGAGGTCTGCCTGACTCCCAGGTCAGCAGTACATACATTATGTCACCTAGCTATCCCTACATGGGAAATCGAGAAAAGGTGCCAAACTTAGGCATCTAATTCCAACAAAATTGGGGGTCAGACATTTGTAGCAGGGGGTCTCTACCCAGGGAAACAAGCAGACTCACGGGCCAGGGAGGGTAAGGTGACATCATGCTTTGAGTGATCAAACTTTGACAATCAAGAAAAATTGAGAAAACAATGAAAAGTGAAAGGCTTAGAGTCAAACAACAACATTATGGTAATCTCGGGGGGCGGAGCCAAGATGGCGGAGTAGAAACAGCTCCTCCAAGCCTCTCTGCCCCCAGATTCTCCACAAACTATGTAAAAAAGGACTCTGAAAATCTTCTGGAGCCCCAGCACCCACAGAACGACACAGAGAAGCTAACCTCCCGCTGAGGACAGCCCAGCACCCTGCAGGAAGGACCAGCGCAGTGGTCTGGGAGCCGGCAGCACGCAGAGCACAGGAGCCGAGCCGAGCCTAGGTCCACTTGAACCGAGGTTTTAGCCCCAGGGCGGCAGGGCCAGCAGCCGGCTGGAGGAACCCCAGAACACCAGGAACTGTGGAGACGCCAGAATTATCAACATAGACTTGCCTAGGACAAAGTAAGAGGTTAGTGTCCTATGGACTTTGGGACCTGTATTTGGGGAATGCCTCAGCTCCCTCCCCTGGGGGCTAGAAGCCACTGAGGAGACACGCCATTTTGTAGTTTTCATAGGCATTTCCGGCTCCCAGCCTACAAGTCGTGGGGAGATCCAGCGATCAGTCTTGGGGGGTAATCACTCTTGCTTTAACCTCCCTGGATCTGGATTGTGATCTAGGGTGGAAGGTTTACAGCTTGCCAGAAACGAAGTTGCCCCCCACACGTTTGGGACGAAAATTCCTCCATCTGGCCTTAAAGCCATAGTGTGGCAACAAGCCCAAAAGTCAAGCAATTAAGTGGCAACATGCCAAGGCAAAGGAAACAGAAAAATGCAACCCTAGACTCCTATTTTGGGGGCATAGAGCGGGAAAAGGACTGTGAGGTCAGAAGTCCTGCTCCAAAAGCCCCAGGGGAAAACATGAGTGGGTTGCAGGCCATAGAGGACCTTAAGAAGGACTTTTAAAAATCAAATAAGAGAAGTGGAGGAAAAATTAGAAAGAGAAATGAGAAGGATGCAGGAAAAGTATGAAATGAGGGTCAACAGCCTGACTGAGGAAAACAACACCTTAAAAAATAGACTAGCTCAAATGGCAAAGGAGGCCCAAAAGGGTATTGAGGAGAAGAATGCCTTAAAAAGTCGAATTTGCCAGATGGAAAAAGAATCTCAAAAGTTCACTGAGGAGATTCATTCCTTCAGAGTTAGACTGGAGCAAATGGAAGCTAGTGACTTTATGAGAAATCAAGATGCTGTTAAGCAGATCCAAACAAACGAAAGATTAGAAGGCAATGTGAAATATCTCATGGAAAAACCACTGACCTGGAGAATAGATCCAGGAGAGACAATTTAAAAATTATTGGACTACCTGAAAGCCATGATCAAGGAAAGAACCTAGAAATCACCCTTCAAGAAATTCTCAAGGAAAACTGCCCTGATGTTTTAGATCCAGAGGGCAAAATAGAGGTTGAAAGAATCCACCATTCACCTCCTGAAAAAGATCCCAAAAAGAAAACTCCCAGGAATATTATAGCCAGGTTCCAGAATCCCCAGATCAAGGAGAAAATACTACAAGCAGCCAGGAAGAAACAATTTCAATATTGTGGAAACACAATCAGAATAGCCCAGGACCTGGCAGCTTCTACACTGAGGGATCAAGGGCATGGAATATGATATTCCAGAGGGCAAAAGAACTGGGAATGAATCCAAGGGTCACCTACCCAGCAAAACTGAGTATTTTGTTTCAGGGGAAAATATGGTCATTCAGTGGAATAGAGGACTTTCAAGCATTCTTGAGGAAAAAACAGAGTTGAATAGAAAATTTGACATCCAGAGGGGCGGAGCCAAGATGGCGGAGTAGAAACAGCTCGTCCAAGCCTCTCTGCCCCCAGATTCTCCACAAACTATGTAAAAAAGGACTCTGAAAAACTTCTGGAGCCCCAGCACCCACAGAACGACACAGAGAAGCTAACCTCCCGCTGAGGACAGCCCAGCACCCTGCAGGAAGGAACAGCGCAGTGGTCTGGGAGCCGGCGCGCAGAGCACAGAGCGCAGAGCGCAGGAGCTGAGCCGAGCCGAGCCCAGGTCCACGTGAGCCGAGGTTTTAGCCCCAGGGCGGCAGGGCCAGCAGCCGGCTGGAGGAACCCCAGAACACCAGGAACTGTGGCGACTCCAGAATTATCAACATAGACTTGCCTAGGACAAAGTAAGAGGTTAGTGTCCTATGGACTTTGGGACCTGTATTTGGGGAATGCGTCAGCTCCCTCCCCTGGGGGCTAGAAGCTGCTGAGGAGACACGCCATTTTGTAGTTTTCAGAGGCATTTCCGGCTCCCAGCCTACAAATCGTGGGGAGATCCAGCGATCAGTCTTGGGGGGTAATCGCTCTTGCTTTAACCTCCCTGGATCTGGATTGTGATCTAGGGTGGAAGTTGTGGGTGGGTTTACAGCTTGCCAGAAACGGAAGTTGCCCCCCACACGTTCGGGACGAAAATTCCTCTATCTGGCCTTAAAGCCATAGTGTGGCAACAAGCCCAAAAGTCAAGCAATTAAGTGGCAACATGCCAAGGCAAAGGAAACAGAAAAATGCAACCCTAGACTCCTATTTTGGGGGCATAGAGTGGGAAAAGGACTGTGAGGTCAGAAGTCCTGCTCCAAAAGCCCCAGGGGAAAACATGAGCGGGTTGCAGGCCATAGAGGACCTTAAGAAGGACTTTAAAAATCAAATAAGAGAAGTGGAGGAAAAATTGGAAAGAGAAATGAGAAGGATGCAGGAAAAGTATGAAATGAGGGTCAGCAGCCTGACTGAGGAAAACAACACCTTAAAAAATAGACTAACTCAAATGGCAAAGGAGGCCCAAAAGGGCAATGAGGAGAAGAATGCCTTAAAAAGTCGAATTTGCCAGATGGAAAAAGAATCTCAAAAGTTCACTGAGGAGATTCATTCCTTCAGAGTTAGACTGGAGCAAATGGAAGCTAGTGACTTTATGAGAAATCAAGATGCTGTTAAGCAGATCCAAACAAATGAAAGATTAGAAGGCAATGTGAAATATCTCATGGGAAAAACCACTGACCTGGAAAATAGATCCAGGAGAGACAATTTAAAAATTATTGGACTACCTGAAAGCCATGATCAAAGAAAGAACCTAGAAATCACCCTTCAAGAAATTCTCAAGGAAAATTGCCCTGATGTTTTAGATCCAGAGGGCAAAATAGAGGTTGAAAGAATCCACCGATCACCTCCTGAAAAAGATCCCAAAAAGAAAACTCCCAGGAATATTATAGCCAGGTTCCAGAATCCCCAGATCAAGGAGAAAATACTACAAGCAGCCAGGAAGAAACAATTTCAATATTGTGGAAACACAATCAGAATAGCCCAGGACCTGGCAGCTTCTACACTGAGGGATCGAAGGGCATGGAATATGATATTCCAGAGGTCAAAAGAACTGGGAATGAACCCAAGGGTCACCTACCCAGCAAAACTGAGTATTTTGTTTCAGGGGAAAATATGGTCATTCAGTGGAATAGAGGACTTTCAAGCATTCTTGAGGAAAAAACCAGAGTTGAATAGAAAATTTGACATCCAGACACAAGAAGCAAGAGATGCCTGAGAAGGTAATCAGGGAAAAGAAATCAAAAGGAACTTATCAAAGCTGAACTATTTACATTCCTATATGGAAAAGCAATATCTGTGACTGATGATATCTTTCTCACTATGAAAATAATGGAAGAAGGGGGTGTGGTCATATGAATACATATGTGAATGTGTGAGTATATGGTTACAGTTATATATGGATAGAGGGCATAGGTTGAATTTGTTGGGAAGGGAGAATACTCAAGGGATGAAATTATGAGGTGAGAGAGGAAAGTGGCAAGAGGAGATGGGGAGAGACATGGTAGGGTAAACTATCTCATGTAGGGGAAGTGGGTGCAAAGGAGGGGGAGAATAAGGAAGGCTAAAAAGGCAAAACCACATTCACATTGAATTTGGTTCAGGGAGAAAATGACATACATACTAAATGGGATATCTCAACCTGCAGCAGGATAGGGGGAAGGGGGATGAGAGGAGGGATGATGGATGGGAGGGCATCCTTGGGGTGAGGGGAGGTTGGAAGTACCCACTATAGAAGAGGGACAGGATCATGTAGGGAATGGACCAGGTGGGGGGTGGGATGAGTGGGAGGGAATTATAAGCAGCCTTGTACAATATATCTACTATGATAATGTTTTGCATAGCTAGACATGTACAACATATACTGAATTACTTATCTCCCCAGAGGGAATGGGTGACAAGGGAGGAAGGAAATGGATCTGAAATTCGAGGTCGTAACATTAAATGTTTCAAATATATATAAATACTATTATTAATACTCTTTTGCCTATAATTGGGAGATAAGATGTGCAGGCATTGGGACACAAAGATTCATCTTCCTCTAATGGAAAAGTCGATGGGGGTATGGGAGAAGGTATGGGAGAGAGCAGATTGGAGGAACCGATATCTTGTGGGACTGCTATTCTGGGAGGTTGGGTAGGGGAATAATGGGGGGAAAATGATTGTAACTCAAAACCTGGCGGAAATGAATGATGTAAAACAGAAGTTAATAAAGTATTTGTTTAAAAAAAAAAAACATTGAGACATAGAAGAAGAAATGAAAATCTTGCGACAATAAAATAATGTGTATTCCATCGCTGTTAAAAAAAAAAAAAATTTGACATCCAGACGCAAGAAGTAAGAGATGCCTGAGAAGGTAATCAGGGAAAAGAAATCAAAAGGAACTTATCAAAGTTGAAGTATTTACATTCCTATATGGAAAAGCAATAACTGTGACTGATGATATCTTTCTCACTATGAAAATAATGGAAGAAGGGGGTGTGGTCATATGAATACATATGTGAATGTGTGTGTATATGGTTACAGTTGTATATGGATAGAGGGCATAGGTTGAATTTGTTGGGAAGGGAGAATACTCAAGGGATGAAATTATGAGGTGAGAGAGGAAAGTGGCAAGTGGAGATGGGGAGAGACATGGTAGGGTAAACTATCTCATGTAGGGAAATTGGGTGCAAAGGAGGGGGAGAATAAGGAAGGCTAAAAAGGCAAAACCACATTCACATTGAATTTGGTTCAGGGAGAAAATGACATACATACTAAATGGGATATCTCAACCTGCAGCAGGATAGGGGGAAGGGGGATGAGAGGAGGGATGATGGATGGGAGGGCATCCTTGGGGTGAGGGGAGGTTGGAAGTACCCACTATAGAAGAGGGACAGGATCATGTAGGGAATGGACCAGGTGGGGAGTGGGATGAGTGGGAGGGAATTATAAGCAGCCTTGTACAATATATCTACTATGATAATGTTTTGCATAGCTAGACATGTACAACATATACTGAATTACTTATCTCCCAAGAAGGAATGGGTGACAAGGGAGGAAGGAAATGGATCTGAAATTCAAGGTCGTAACATTAAATGTTTCAAATATATATATAAATACTATTATTAATACTCTTTTGCCTGTAATTGGGAGATAAGATGTGCAGGCATTGGGACACAAAGATTCATCTTCCTCTAATGGAAAAGTCGATGGGGGTATGGGAGAAGGTATGGGAGAGAGCAGATTGGAGGAAGCGATATCTTGCAGGACTGCTATTCTGGGAGGTTGGGTAGGGGAATAATGGGGGGAAAATGATTGTAACTCAAAATCTGGCAGAAATGAATGATGTAAAACAGAAGTTAATAAAGTATTTGTTTAAAAAAAACAAAACAAAACAAAAAAAACATTATGGTAATCTCTAACATATAGCACCTTCTATGAGAAAGGCACTGAGCTAAGCACTTTACAATTATTATCTCATTTGATCCGCACTGCAACCTGGGAGCAGGTGCTCTCATTGTAATTTTATTATTATTTTTAACTATAGTTGCATTATAGTATAGTACTACTGCATTATTACTGTAATAAATTTTATAGTTGAGGAAACTGAGACAAACAAGGTTAAGTGATGGGCCTACTGTCACGTAGCTAGTAACTGTCTGAGACTGGATGAATTCCATCACTCCTGATTCCGGGCCCAGTGATAGGTCCACCATACTGAGCCCCTCTGGAACACTCTTAAGAAGTAACTGGACCAAAAGTAGCTAATTCAGGTTTGCAGGGTCCAGGGCCAAATCACAGGATTTAGATCTTGAATCAATTCTTGAATTTCTTTTCTCCTTGTAGTTAGGATATCAGTGGGAATGTCCAGTCTACATTATAGACATTGTAGTTAGACATTTTGAAGTTGAACAGCATTTTCCCTTAAAAATATTGCTTTTAAAAAGGTGATCAAGGGACAGCTAGGTGACACAGTGAATAGAGCACTGACCCTGGAGTCAGGAGGACCTGAGTTCAAATCCAGTCTCAGATACTAACACTAACTGTGTGACCTTGAGCAAGTCACTTGACCCTAATTGCCCTTCTTTCCCCCCTCCAAAGAGACAAATAAATAAATATGTGAATAAATAAATAGGTTATCAAGCCAAGATAGGGGAGTAAAAACAAGGACTCACTTGAGCTCTTTCCCAAACCCTCCAAATACCTGTAAAAAATGACTCTAAACAAATTCTAGAGCTACAGAACCCACAAAATGACAGAGTGAAATGCATCTTCAGCCCAAAGCAGCCTGGAAGACTGATAGGAAAAGTCTATAGCACTGGGCTGGGAATAGAGCACAGTCCAGCATGAGTTGCGCACAGACAAAGCCAGAGCAGGCCTCAGGGGACTAAATCACTGGTGGCTATAGGGGTTTCCAGGCTTCTCAACCGACAAACACCAAAGACAGCATAGAAGGTCAGTGGGTAAATTCTGTGGGGTCTGGGGGAAAAAGAAACTTGTTCTGATTGGGGTCTGCCCCCAGCCCCATGGGGGTTGGGAGGGACAGGGGTTGCAGCAGCAATAGTGGCAGCAGGAGCTGCTTCTAGAGCTCTGGGTCCACAGAAGGTGGGGGATCAAACAGTTGATCCAAACCCCTGAATCCTGGGCCGGTACACCCACCCTCATCCCCACTGGAAGCAGAGTCCTACCTTGACAAAGACTTAGAAAGCCAGGTATTTGGCTGGGTAGATAAGCAGACAACATAAAAATCTCAGACTATAGAATCTTACTTTGTTGACAAAGAAGATCAAAACATACAACCAGAAGAAGAAAACAAAGTCAAAGCTCCTGCATCAAAAGCCTCTGAGAAAAGATATGAATTGGTCTCAGACCATGGGGGAGCTCAGAAAAGATTTTGAAAGTAAAAAGGTGATCAATTTCCCTGATCAAGCCACCAAGGCCATTTAATCCACAACACAACTGAACTACAGTACAGTACAGTAAATGTAGTACAGTACTACATTTAACTGTAAAATGGTGAAGAGATGGAGTCAAATACCTCTGCCATCTCTGATACCATTAGTCTGTGCATACTACTTGATTCCACTTTCCTTTCTTGGACCTTTTTTTTCTCATATCACCCAATCATCCTCCTCTCCTCTGAAGAATGCCCAATGAGAACAGAGAGAATCTGCATTCTCAACTCATGGCCGATACTGCCGTCCATTGCCTGACACTCATTACTTCTCCATCTGCTGCTAGAGACACTTCCATTATCTTTACTCCCTCATTTCTGGGATAGCTATGTTCTGTATGCTTAAGAATGACATCAGGTTAATCTCTAGATGACCAAAATTGGACTGTGTAGGAAGGGAAAGTGTTCAAAGTGACATGGACACAAAGTGTGGAGATTTCCAAGGAACAAGAGGTTGGTGAATCTTCATGGTTGAGATAAGACTGCAGTTGGGGCCTGATTAATGCTTCTGATACCCATCCACTATATAAACTGGGAGAATTTTGTTTTCTCAGAATACATAGTATGAATCTAATGCCACATATTGAATAAGACCTTTCCAATATGCTATTTATAGAAAAAAGCACTTTTCCTGCTCGTTTATTTAAAGTTAAGTAGGCTGAACTTGTGCTAAATAAGCAATTAGAATAGAGGTTTGGGGAATGGCAGGGGTTTTCTAAGGGCTTATTTGAATACATTAAAACATCAGTTAGCCAGTACTCAAGTATTTGGAACCATTGGGAAACTGGCTTTTTTTATCCATTTAAAAGGTCAGCAATAGAAATAAAAAATCAAGGAGAGTAAAGGCGGCCCAAAAGATCCAAGGTTCCATCCTCAGATATTACCTAGTGGAAGACAAAAAGAAAAAGTGTTAAAGGGTTCCTCGACAAGTCTACATGTGTAAAACCCATCTAGCATGTGGTATAAAACTGGATATTTCAAACAAAGGTTTGAATCCCGCTCCTGTGTCAATGGAAAAGTGAAAAACCAAATTGAATCAAGCCAAGGAAGAAGCACTTTCCATAACATGATCACAAGGGAATTCAGAAAAAACAAAACAAAACAAAAAACAAACAACAACAAAAAAACTTTACAAAACAGTATCATTCAAGTGAGTTTCACCTAAGCATATGATCAAATGAAATATCAGCCCTTGTCTCCCTCAGGTTACCAAAAATATGAGTTCCCTAGCTCTTTAGTTTTGGGTTTTCTTTTTTTTTTTCTTGGTGGTTTTTGTTTTTTAAAGGTAGGAGAAAGTCGAGTGAGGAGACAAAGATTTAGATGATTTATTACTCATATTGTAATTTGCTCTAGAGAAAATGGCCTTTTTCTTATCTTATGCTTTTGTAACTCTCAACATAGCTGTCAATAATTGTCGCTTAATCAGAAAATCCCATTTTTCAAACGTGCTGAGTTTTGCTGTATAATTACTATGAAGGTTCAGATTTCTCATTGTGTTTGTGTCAATATTCTTTATTGGCAGGCTTCTTTTTAAAAGATGAAGTTAAGGAGATCTAGTTTTCTTTTTGATTGACAGTCCCTTATATATCAGAATGGTGTTCATTATAGTTTCCAATGTAAAAAAGAGCTAGGATGTAAGGACAATATTAATTTTGATATTGTCTTATTCCACTAAGATGCCAATAAACTCTTTGAAGATGAGGACTGTTTTTTTTAGTTTGTTTGTTTTCATAATCCCAAAGTCTAGCACAAATTCTTTTCACATTCATTGATTAATATGGCTTGAATGGATGAATATTTAAGTAAAGTTTGGCTTATGGGAATGAAAATAATAAAAGAATTCTCCTAGGTCATGGCTCAAATCTGTTTATCATTCACAAGAGGGAAAATGAAATGGCTGTCCCTGACCATGATTCCTGCCCTTGGGAGGGAAAAAAAAAAGTTGATAATTGATCTACTTAAATAATATTATCCAATGGTTGATGGCATGAGATTTGTTTTCTATTTAATATGGTTGGTCCAAAGCACAGGTTAACTGAGATTTTCTCTGTTAAAATTGGTTCCTAAGAAATTAGAATAAATGGAAAACATGCTAATTTCCTACTGAGACACCCTCATTTTTTCCCATTTCATATATTCACTTAAAAAGATAAAATTTCACTTTATCTTGCTTAATTTTGACTCTATTATATAATTGTTCCTTTAGAAATTATAATCACCATCATAATCATACATCTGTATAGTGTTTGGAAGTTTGCAAAGTGCTTCACAAAGATTATTCATTTTATTTTCACTAGAACCTTTAAAATTAGTACTTCTATTATCCCATTTTATAGATGAGGAAACAGTAACAAATAAAGGCTAACACACCAAGGGTTTACACATGAAACGTCTGAGACAAGATTTAAGCTCCAATCTTCTAGAATTCATATTCACTTCTCCTCCTTGCTGCCTCTTATAAAACAAGAGTATGAAGTTTACAAAAGACATAGCTAGGAAGGATAGTTATCACATTGCATGGGATTTAGGGTTAAAAAAAAAAAGATCTTGTTAGGCCAGGGCATTGGGCTTGATTTAATAAAATGAAGCTTTTTCAGGATAATGTCAAATCTTATATTTGAATGCCAAAATCACCTTCACAGGTACAAGATAAAGGAGAAAATATTAGTTTGCCTGAAAAGAAATCCTTAGAAGGGAAGGAGGGTTGGTGGATCAATAGTGATGCTACAGATAAGGAATTTAATATAGTCATATTGAATCAAGAGAGTTAATGTCCAGGACAAGACAAGTAATTACCCCGTTGTACTCTGTCCTAGTATGACTCCATCTAGAAAATGATGTTTGGTACTAGGCACCACATTATAGAAAAGATATTCAGTATCCAGAGAGAAATGAAAAGTCCTTCAGATCATAGCATATGATCAGTGGAAGAATCTTGGCTTCTTTATCCTGGAGAAGAGAAGATGGTGGGAAACATGGTAGCTGTCTTCAAGTATTTCAGGAATTATTAGAGAGAAGAAGAATTTCATTTGTTCTACTTGGCATCAGAGGCAGGAACTAAGAGTAAAAGACAGAAATTGCAAAGAGGGAGATTAGGTTTGACGTAAGGAAAAAACAACAACTTCTGACTAATTAAATGTATCCTAAATGTTATGAATGTCTAGAGGAAGTAGTGAGTTCCCTAGTCAAATTCAATTCAATGAGCATTTAGTGAATGTCTGTCCTGTTCAAAGCTCTGTGCTAAAATCTACTGGTTATTCATTTCCATCTGTGGATTGAATTAGATGGCCACCCGGATTCCTTTCAACTTTGGGCCTTGGGATTCATGGACAGCTGTGATTTCAAAAGGGAATGATTATCATATAGATAGATAGACAGACAGATAGATAAATAGGTAGATATATACATACATATGAGATAGTAGAGATAACTAGATACAGAGCTAGAGATAGACATAGACTTATTTATTTGTTTGTTTATTTTTAAGGAGAGAGACCTCTGATTGCCTTGGTATGGCAAGTCTCCAATCAGGAAACTCTTTACCAGTACAAACTGGAATGTTTTTTTTGTAATGTATGTAGCCTTTTATAAAGCATTGCCTGAAACCCTGAGAAGTTAAATTACTCTTCCAAAGTAGCCAGTATGTGTCAGTGGCAAAATTTGAACCTTGGGTTCAAACCTGATTCTGAGGCTAGCTCTATATCCAGTAGATATATAAGATATATCTTATATATAACCTCTTTAGAGTTAAATTAATAGCAAAATTATAAGACCTATTATCATTGAAGACTGTGAAATGTACACCTACTTTTATTTAATCAGGGAAAAATCATTCTGAGCAGCTTTTGTCTTTGGCATATATTGTGTGCTGGTATATTGCTACCCTAGAGAAACATTTGGATATTGTCACAAGTCAAAGGATACAGTTAAGGTTCTCTTGTAGCTATAGGCTTTTGACTAACCCATCCAAAGTAATGGTACTGTGAAAGAAAGGGCACTAGAGGAAAGTTAATTGGAAAGTAAGGTCAAAATAAAGTCAAACCTAAGAAAAAAGTCTTTCTACTAGAATGGGAAATTCCACTTTGGGAAGGTACCAGTAGTTGGAGGACACTAGCTCATACACTATAGAGATGCCAAAGTATGATAAGTTGGATGCACATATTTAGTCAATGTTAAAAGTCAGTTTAGATCCAGGATTTCTTTTTATTGCTATGACCCTGTAGTTCTTAAAATGCTAGATTTCATCTTCCTGACTTCTGAGAACTCCTCCCTGATTTTTATCTATTCCCTCCCAAAGCTCCTTCATATAAAATTTCTCCTGGAGCTAACAACTAACATTTCCCATCATCAAGAGTAAGAAAATTATTTAATAGTGCAAAAATTAAAAAAATTGTGGAAAAGAAATCAGGAGAAATCTATTTACCATCAAATTGTAAAAAATTGCAATGGTAGAACAAATGTTATTTTAATCTGTGAATATAAAGTGACTAAACTTTATGTCCAACAAAAAAGGCTACTATCACTTTCTTCAAAGAAAACAGATCTGGCTCTATAACCTATTGTGGAGACTATTATAGTATGTGTACCCTTCCCTCACTATCTGGTTCCAATGATTTGAGGTTAGAAGATTGTATGTTATTATGAGTGGATGTTATTATCCTGTTTAGGCTATTTAGAAGGAACCTTTGGGTGCCTTGAGCTTCTTTCTTTTTAATTTGGGTTTCTTGTGCATAAGATCATGAATGTATATTCCATCTAATGTTGGGGAGTTGTCTCACTTGGTGGCCTTTCTGCTGTGTAGTTCATTTAGACCTATTCCAAAAAGGTAGAAATCACTTTGCTAGTACCACCTTAAAGACAGATTTTCTCCTCTTTTCAAATACCAGCCAACCAGCAGGAGACATAAAGGAAGAAGATATAAAGAAATAGTCAGAATCATTTTATTTTACCTCAGCACACTTTGATTTAGTCAGGTTTGTTTCATATTTGTGTGTGCACGCAAGTGTGTGTGTGTGTGTGTGTGTGTGTGTGTGTGTGTGTGTGAAAGAGAGACAGAGAGAGAGAGAGAGAGAGAGAGAGAGAGAGAGAGAGAGAGAGAGAGAGAGAGAGAGAGGAAAAAGAAGAGGGCGAGAGGAGGAAGGGAGGGAGGAAGGGAGAGAGAGGGAGCTAGTTTATTAGCATTCCAAAATGTCCATATGTTCCATTGGTTATCCATAGAACATGAAAAATATCTATTGGTTGTTTTTTACAGAGGTAGGAGGAGGGACCTGAATAGTTGCAATATTTTTTTTTCTCCTCTTTGATCCCATTTCTGTCTTTCTTTTCTTTTAAATTTATTTTTCAGGGACTAAGCACAAAACCATGCTGGAAGCCCGAAATGGGAGTGGGACTATTAAGGCATTTCCTCGAGCAGGAGTAAAAGGCAAAGGGCCAATCCACAAGGGAAACACGGGCCTGCAAAACAAGACATTTCACTGTGAAATCTGTGATGTGCATGTAAATTCAGAGACACAGCTTAAACAGGTGGGTGACTCCAATCTGAGCACAAGAACCTTTGTTCTCCCCACATGGAACGGGAAAGCAGAGTATTCCTTTGAACTTGAAGTATTTATTGAACATTTGCACTCCTGTAGCAGCCTGATTCTCAGAGAAAGAAATGCAATGCTCTTCTGGGGCTCACAGATGCCCAACCTGATGGGGAAAAGCCACTCTATATGGTTGAGTTATTGACCAGTAAACTTTTGAGGTCAGATTTACCAGCCAACTAAATAAGAGTTTACTTGAAGGGTAAATTCCTCAAGTCATTGTTAAATTCATCACTATAAACTGGGGATAGTGATCAATCAATCCATCAACTCTGCATCAAGCTCTATCCTAGCAGCACAGATAGAAAATGAAAATGCTTGGCTTAGGGAGTTTATATTTGTAGTAACTGTTCTTATAACATTTTTAAAACCACTAAATAAAAATAAAGAAATTTCTTTTAAGATAGACCAGTGATAAAACCTAAGAAAACAGACCTTTAGATTATAATTTATTTTGTACTTCAGTGATATAACCTAAGAACACAGCTTTACAATTATAATCAATTTTGTGGATTTCTGAACAGTATTTTTCTCAGAGTTCTTATTCACTGAAATCTTCTTTTGGATTTATTAGGGTGATACTGAATTGTACAGACAGAGGGATAAACATTAGTATGGAAATAAATTTATCTCTGCCTGGCATATGGTTTTATTTACCCATAAAGTTTCCCCAAGAATTTTCTTTCTCTTACAAGCCACCTTCTATAAAAAGAGATTTGTACCATAAAAAAATAACAGCAACATCTATTTATTTTTATAATGAATACCCAAATAGATATAACCCTTAAAAATACATGTACATTTTAATTCTTTTCTCTAGATCATATTTTTGATGGGGGGGGGTGGAATCTAACTGAATGCCTTTTGATTCTCTGATGCTTTAATAAAAAAAATAATCAAAAGGCCAAGTGTTTTTAAGCATATACTGTATGTAAGGGAATGTGTTGGATATTGAGCACCAAAAAGTAATAAAAGTCCCTAACCCAAGGTTCCTACATTCAAATAATGAATATGAGTGGCATACAAAGAAACTTTAATATTAATGGTAGGAAAGTGAGACAAATTGCACAAGAGTGTGGAAGGTGATGGGGAAACAAAGGCAACAAGGACTGCCTATTTTTCCAGAATGGTAAGGAGCTGACAAGGCATTGGTTGGAATTAGAAGATTTTAGTGTGAGATTGATGGAACATTAAGAGGGCAGAAAATTTAAGGGTGGGGAGGATACATTATACAATGACTGACCATAGGGTTAAGATTGTGGAGGGCAAGAGGTGAGGCCAGAATAAGATAGATGGAGTGGAATTATAGAATTTGAGAAAATGAAGGTTATAAAGTGCAAACTGATTTGAGAAGATTGATCTAGTGAGAGAAAAGGAAGGTCAGGACATTACAATTAGAGAGAAGAAATTTCTGACTTCAAGATGTTGCAGATTGAATAAATTTGAGTTAGAGACGACCTGTAGTAGTTAGAGCCAAGCAATATGGTAGAAAAGAGAAAACAGAAATTTTAGAGGTGGAAGACTTGGATTTGAGTTAGAACTTGCTAACTTTACAAGGGTTAAGCACATCACTGCACCTCTCCAGAGCTCATTTTCCAAAAAATTAGGAAACAAATAGAAAATGTCCGAGTCCTCCTATAACTCTAAATCCTAGGAATGATAGCTCCATGAGTGGTGTAGGAGATGAGGAGTTCAAGTAAACTTAATTAATATCAGCAGTTCAACACATCTATTGAAATCTCCTAGGATGGAAGGCAACATTTTAGAGGATCCTTAGTGTCCAGTTTTAATAGTTTCTCTCCTTTCCCTATGTTTAATAGCACATCAGCAGTAGAAGGCACAAAGACAGAGCTGCTGGGAAACCCCCCAAACCTAAATACAGTCCCTACAATAAGCTTCAAAAGGGAGCACATCCACTTGGGGTGAGTAAAATTTTCACTTCCCTCCAAATATGCTGAATTTGAAAATGGTTTTTCACTTACAAATGAACTGATGAATCCTTGAATGACAGTCTTTGAGATAATGGTTGTATTTCCCAAGCATACAAGTATTTGATCTATTCAATAAACAATTGAATCAACTCAATCTGGGGAAATTACCAGCATCTAAACTAATATTTTGCCATTGAATAGATGCAGCTGTTATCCCTAACACTGTTCCCACATCTTTTCGTTGAACTCCCTATTTGTCACTGAGCCTAGGAAGAACAGAGAAAGCAATAAGGAGAGGGCAGTATGGTTCACTTACTGTATATTTCTAGTATTGATTTCAAAGACAGAACCCTTATGGAAAGCAAGGGTAGGAAAAGCAACACTTCAGCTGCTTCTTTTGAGAGACTAATGAGTAATACAGACAAGTCAAAGTAAACTAGGATGTTTTAAGCCTGAGTGACTTGGGAGTCTCAACCCAATCAATGTTTTGATTTGAGCATATTTCTTTTTCCCTTTGCATTTTAGTCATCCTATAGAATTCTACCTTTTAATTTTGTGAGTTCCACCTTTGTAAAATCTTCTCTCTCTCTGTCTCTCTCTGTTTCTCTCTCTTTGTCTCCCTCTCCCTCTCTGTCTTCCTCTGTCTATCTCTCTATCTTTCCCTCCCTCCCTCTACACACACACACACACACACACACACAGATTGTTTTGACACACTGAAGACAAATGTAAACAGAATAGATAAGACATTCACTTAACCCCTATTGCCTTGCCTTCCCCCTCCAAAAAATGGAAAAGAATAGATAAAAACAATAGTGCAGAAATTTCCAAGAGGAAAAAGAGAAATTGATTAACTATTTAATGTGTATATGTATATATACAAACATATATAATGTGCATGCATGTGTATATATACATATATTATACTTTATTAAATTTTATTAAATAAAATTTAAATTTTAATTATACATTCATATATTAAGTAGATAAGCATGAAGTTGTGATATTAATATACTCTATGTAAAATTTATATTTTAAAAAGAGATTTAAATTGCATTTAAATATTATCAGTGTAATTATTCATCTTAAAACCCCATTTTTTTTAAAGTCCCAGAGGATGAGGGGGCTCTTTCCTTAATTCGGGTTTATTCCTTCATTTATGTCCTTGATTGTTTCGTCTCTCCATCTTCTCAGGTCTTGCTGAATCAATCATTCTATCTTTTTTTTTCCCCACTTTCTCCCTCTCTAATGGCTTCTTTCTCTCTGCTTACAAACATGTTTGATCTTCTGTCTAAATATTTCTAGATCTTTCAATTGATCTATTTGCAGGTGGGGGGAGGGAAAGAGAGAGAGAGAGAGAGAGGGAGGGAGGAGGGGGAAGATAGGAAGAGGGAGGGAGGGCGAAAGAGGGAAGGGGAGAGAGGGAGGGAGGGAGACACAGAAAGAACCTTTTCCTCAATCCTGCCTCCTTGTGTCCTCATCCTATATTTCTCCTCACCTTCATTACCAGTCCTCCAGAAAGACTAATTTACCCTCAGTAAATTCCTCATCAACTAATTCCTCGATGTCCTGCGCTGCTTGCCACTCTCCAGAATCTTTCTCCAGTCCTCAGTATCTAGGTTCTCTCCCTTATCACATTCTTCCTTATATATTAGCTATTTGGGCTTATAGCTTATTCTTAAATTTGATTGTAAGTTGTGTGCAGCCAGTGCTCTTTCATCTTGGCCCCCTTGATGCATAGCATGTTGCCTTGTCCCTAGCTGGTACTTAAGAAAGTTTGAATCCCCTAGAACTGAAATCTGGTCTTCCATAATGACTCCTTACGGTAGGTCAAAACAAGTCCTTTCATAGCATAACTCTCTCATTATGCAAATAAAATGTCCTTTTTTAATTTTTATTTTTCTTTAGAAACAATGTTAACTACTGTGTAAGATTTGAGATGTTTATCTGAGTTGTTGTGGATTGTAACCTTGACTTTACCATACCTTTATACTTAGTCAAAGTAAATATTTCCTAAAGGTGAAGAGTATGGTTTTTAAAGTGTTCATATTAATTCCGAACACTTAAAAAAATCTTTCCACCATGTCACTATTCTGTAACTGGAAATCATCCTCAGAGCAGCCATTCCCCTGATGCTTCTGGCAGAAGGTCCAGGCTACTGATTTAGATTGAAGCTGGGAAACAGCTTTTTTTTTTTTTGAAATGATGAAGAAACAAAAATTGTTTAACTTGTTAGAGGTAAGATCTTTCATTTTAAGAATAGCTTTTGTTATTCTCAAGTTTTCCCGTGTGCTCAAATGAGAGTGACATTCTCTGTGGCCCAGTTGACAGGATTGGATTGTCAGATGACAGCTGTCTGTCTGAGAAATGATGAATCTCTCTCCTTCTCTCTCTCATTTTATTTGTTTGTTCAGAATCTCTCTGGGTAATTTACTTAAATTGTCCTCCTCATAGAGGTTTGATGTGCCCATCACTGTCTCATTTCCATTTCCGTGTCTCATTTTCATTTACTTGTAGTCCTAATAGGATCATAGCTTTGAAATTCAAAGGCACCTGAAAAACCACCTAGTCTAAACCCACTTGTTACAAAGACACTGAGGCCCTGGGAGCTGAATTGACTATTGATCATGGGATCAAAACTCTAGCACTGTAAAGAACCTCAGAGGTTATCTTGTCCAAACCTCTTATTTTAAAAAACTGAGGTTCAGGACTGTTGTTAGTTCATGCATTTGGGGTTGTAGGGCTCTCACAGACTATCTAAGCCAGCTATTACATTTTATAGACAAGGAAAGTGAGACCCAGAAAGGTTGAATAACTTGTTCAAATCAGACAGATAGTAGCAGGGCCAAGATTCTGTGCCATCCACAGTGATGGCACTCACTCCACCGTCAGCACTCCACTTTCCACTGTGCATTTAAGGACCACTTACTGTCTTTGGCAAATGGATTATTTTTGTAACCCTGGTTATTTTTGTAATGATAATTCACTAGCATGAATGGCTGAATGGGGAGGGGGGACACTTATTAGCTGCTAACAATGAGCTAGATTCTAAGCTAAGTGCTGGGAATACACATTTAGAAAGTAAGAGTCCCTGGCCTCATGGAGCTTACATTCTCATGGGAGATTACAACCCACAAACACAGTTTCTTTTAACAGATTAGTCAAGTTGTCAGCCAGGTTTTCCTCTGAAAAGATATTTGAAATCCTATAGTTCTTTACAGAGTATATTTGAAGCATAAGTCTAGCTTTCTTGTGAATTATCCCTTGGAATTCTAAAGTTGTCTAATTTGGAGCTAACTGGGAAAGAACATATCTCCAAATAATGTTTTGCTTCTCTCCCACCTTCCCTTCCCTCTCCATTCATTACAGGTAAAATTAGTATTTTCTAAGGAACCTTCCAAGCCATTGGCTCCACGGATCCTCCCAAACCCATTGGCAGCTGCAGCAGCAGCTGCTGCTGTGGCAGTGAATTCACCCTTCAGTCTCCGAACAGCTCCAGCAGCCACCCTCTTCCAGCCATCTGCACTTCCTCCAGCACTCCTCCGGCCTGCCCCGGGGCCCATACGGACCACCCATACTCCTGTGCTGTTTGCTCCTTATTGAACTCCAACTGGGAGTCATTGTACTGCAATAATTTTTTTTTCAAAAAACAAAGAAAACAAACAAAAAAATGAACTATGCAGTGTTTATTTCTAGTTTAAAGTCTATCTGAAGAGCCAGGACTTTTGATAGTGAATTGAAAAGATTCTCACAGGGGATGGGAGGGAGGGGAAGGGGCAGCATTTTCTCCACATAAGAGCATTCCTCTTGAATATTGACTGTTTTAGAAGTGATCTCCAGCATTGACTCATAGTGATATCTAGAACTTACAAAACCTTTGTGACCGTGCTTTTGGGCACCTACTTCCCCTGCATTGTCTTTCCTGCTTTGTGAAACAACTATCCATTTGTCTAAGGGCATTAACTGGTTCCAATGTATGTTCAATACTTTATTCTGTAGATTAAGGAGAAGAAGAAGAATGAGAAACAGCTGCAACACTGTGAATAGTAGACCCCTTACTGAGCCTTCTGCCATGTCAGCAGTTAACTGGGTATTTATCAGAACAAAATTAGATGCTGTAGTTGTCTTGTAAACAGTAGCCATGTCTCAATTGAACACCTTTAGGGTTATCACTGAATCACAAAAGGTAGAATGGCCAGCCTGTAAGTAGCCAAAACAATGGACACCAATGATACTGTTGGGGAGGTCTTCGGAATCAATAATCTTTCTCTTCTACTCAACTGAGACAAATGCAGTGTGGAGAGATCTCGTATAGTGGAGTCATGCTTTGGGGTCACCCTTTCCCCAAAAAAATCAGAAAAAAAGGAAAAGGGATTTGTTATAATGTTCTGAGTACCCGGGAATAATAAATATCCATGTTTAAAATGTGGATGGGTAAGCACTGGGGGAAATACGTGCCATGGGTATAGAGAAAAGAAATGATGGTAGGCAGCCAACCTGCTCAGTTTCTGTGAGCTAGGGATGGCCATAACCTTGAGCTATAGTGCCAAGATAAGTACTGAGTAGGAAATCCATGGTCATCCCTACCTCATAAAAAAGGGAGCATATTATACCTCTGCAACACACTCCATTTATATCATGCCAGTGGCACCATGTCTGGAGGTAGAATGCTTTTGTTTGGAGTACAACGGTAGTTATAAGCTTAATTGTTTATTTTGTCGATCTCCTACTGACATGATATAAATGTTTACTGAATATGTAAAGGTTAGTAGCAACAAGAAAAAATGCAGATGAGTTAACTGCACACCATGGATATGGAGTAGAGAAAAATATCTAGAAGGTCTTATTGTACCTTCATTTCTATCATGGACTTCTGTACATTGGAAGCTTTATGTGATCAATGTAAGGCTTTGAAGGGTTGACAGCGTCCCTTTAAAATAAGATTTATCAGGGGTATATATAAGTATATATATATATTATATATTGTATATATGTTAGAAAGATTAAGAAAATAACTTATAAACAGAAAAAATCTACTATATGAAATAAATATATAATCATCCAACTTCACACTTTATCATCAAAGTGATAAATAGTTAACAGCATCAAAAATAACTATGCCTTTGATTTGTGATCAACACAATTGGCTTTTGCCCTCAGAGAGTTAAAAGGCATCTTACCCACCTGATGGGGGAGGATACAGCTGCAGCACTCCAGAGCCCAGAGACATGCCGCTCTTACACTTAGAACAAGAATTAAAACCACAACTTAGGTTTAGAAAAAAAATATTTTTGAAAAGTTTTTGTAAAGGCTATTTAATGAGGAAGGCACAGGAAGACACATATATGACTTCCTGAAATTGCTTTTAGTAAGAAATAAAAATAAAATAAAGGAAATTAGCAGCAATTTGAGAGATGTTAAGAATTCAGGATAAAATAGTACTCTTGAACTGCGGATGGTTCATGTTGCCATACTTAACACCACCCACTACAAGTTCAGTGCTCACAGATGAGCATCATCTTGAGCTTTCTTATCCACAATCTAGCCATAGTCCGTGGTGCTCATCTCTTTAAAAATTGTGTGCTTAAATATATACATATATATGTGTGTGTATATATATATATATGTATGTATGTATGTATATATACATATATATTTTTAAGCAAAAGAAGAAAAATGTGTTTTGTGTATTTTGTGGGGCAAGGAACTCAGAAGATTCACATGGGTATTTATTTAAATTATCTCCTCAAATTGTTATTTTGACTGTTGTTTATTTCCTACTTCCCGCTGTCTGTATCCTTTGGTCTCAATGATTTGTCCCACTTTCAATTACAATCAAACTTGTGGTCCATCTGTTTAGCCAATTGAGAGGGAGCCCCAAGTGGTTTGGGAGCCCTCTGCGTGGGTAATACTGTTTGACCTTACAGAGAAAGATGACCCATTGCCTGCCCATGGAATGGCCAGATGTGGTTAAAGAGGTCCTTTGCAGTCCTGACTTTGGTTCAGTCTTTCCATTAGGCAAAATACTTTGGTTTTAACAGCAGTCAACCAATGTCATAATTTAGGGGAAAAAATACCTGTAAGGAAGAAATATGACAAAGGTAAACACTTCCTTTGAATTGAAAATGGAAAATTAATAGTTGGCATACAACAACATGCCAAGTATTTTTCTGCAATTCTCCAATTTCACAGGAGTTGACACTTCTGTATACTTAGGAAGCAAGGCCTGGGTTATGTGGGTTATCCTAGGGACATGAGGGAGGGGTAACTTAAAGACAGTTGGAAGCAAACAGTATCACATGCAAACCCGTGCAAACCCTATGCGGTGTCTGAATCTCTTTTGCCTCCATGCTCTGTGGAACAGTTTTGGTTCAAATGGCCGCTCTTAAATTTGACCTGTAAACATCAATTGTCTCTTACTACCTAATAAAGGATGAAGCCTAATCATTAGGTCTTATAGTGGATTTTCTATGATTTTATTTTTATTTTCTTTATCCAGAACATAACTACTTGAGAGGAAAAGATAAACATTCAAATCCAGACTCTGAGAATGATCTATCTTGTCCCGTATGGAATACTGTTTCAGAAGTGAAGATAAATAGTTTGGCTGTCAGCACTTCTGTTGAGTTAGCCTGAAACGTCAGATCTGCTTCTTGCCCCATGTCAGAGAAAAAAAAAATGAGTAGGGGAAGCATCTCTGATTTCATCTGAAATTAATATAAAAGTACAGCAAGAGTCAAAAGTCTTTGGGGAAGAGGAATTTTTTTGATACATTTAGAATAAATCACTGGGAAACAGTTGCTGGGAGAGACAGTACTGGATTTATTTTGCAAAGAAACAAATATTGGGATATGACCAATTGTTCCTCAGACTGGCATGAAACTTTTACATGTGACTTTTTTATTCATGTAAGAAATTACTGTGTAATATCAATTCTACTTCTACCAGGACAAAAAACAACTTTCTTGAAAGGATCACTAACTCTAGGCATCACTGGCCTTTCAGACACTGTTGGTAATAATATACACTTACTTTTAGCAGAGATGTGTTCTAGTTTCTTGAAAAAGTCTACATAAGTTGCTCCTTAGTAATTACTTAGAAGTAGAAGCATCACCGTGCAATGGAAAGGGCCATATATCTGGAATCTGAGGCTCTGAGTTCAAGCTAGATGACCCTGAAGTTTCCTTCTAGCCATAAATCCTTAACTATCTTTAGAAATATTTTACAATTAGTGTGAAAAAGTGGGGTCAGTGAGACTTGAGCACTCCCTTATTCCTGTGGATCCATGGGCCCATTGAAGAAAATACTCCCTCAAGTGATAAAGATTATAGCACATCCATGTGTGAGCATGCTGTTCAACTCTCAATATTTCAATAATTAGAGTACTAAAGGAAAGAGACTTACTTGATAAATAGAATAACTGAAAATATAATAGCATTTATCAGTGGATTCCAAACACAGCAGCAATACATGAGAAAGGAAACAATAAATGTCAGGATCAGCTCAATTAATTCTTACAAAGAAATACTCTTGTGGCCCTGTATATAGTTAGATGGCTCAGTGGATAGAGTGCTGGGTCTGGAGTCAGAAAACCTGAGTTCAAATTCAGCCTCACACTATGTGACCCTGGGCAAGCCATTTAACCTCAGTTTATCTTAATGCTCTGGAGAAGGAAATGGCAAACGACTCCACCATCTTTGGCAAGAAAATCGCATAGACATTTTTGGTAAGCTGTGGTCCATGGGGTCACCAAGAGTCAGACAAGACTCAGTGACTGAATAACAGCAACTTGTGTAGAATTTCAGCTTTAAGATAAGATAGACCATACATTTGGAAAAAAGCTCACATGGTCACCTCATCTGGGCTACTGATTTTAATGAAGACTAACACCAAGATATGAAAGTGGATGGCTTCATATTGAGAGGACTCCATCTATTAGTTACATAGAAATCTACACTTATAGTCATTATAGCATAGTAGAGAGAACATGAATAGTCTGATTAAGTCTTGGTTCTGGCATGACACAAGAATTAAGTTGCTATCTGGGGCAACTCAGGGTCTCAGTTTCCCCATCTGTTAAATGAGATTAGAGTAGATAATCACTAAGGTTCATTCTAGCTCAATGATACATTAGCACTTAACAGAGCAGAGAAACTGTGTCCTTGTCTTTTCTCAGCCCCCAAAGTGTATACGTGTGGCTTTTCCAGCTTCAAACTCAGTGCTGTAAAAGTCTTTCCTGTTCTATAGTGCTCCCCTGCTGTAGAATACAGACCTCAGTCAATGGGGCACCAATGACACCAAAAGTTCCACCCCATTTAATGAGTTCAATTCCGGCCATGTGACTTTATTTACCACGTGTATTCTAGCCTGGATCATGTCATATGCTGAGTAAAGCAGTAGGAGAAAGAGAGACAGAGACAGAGACAGGAAAAGATATTAAGATGGGGGAATAGCTTGTAGAGTTTCTCCTCTATTGCTTTTGTTTCTGTTTAATTGTTAGTAAGCATTTATTAAGTGTATACAATATGCTAGATACTCTGCTAAGCACTGGAAATAGAAAGAGGCAAAAATCAGTCCGTGACCTCAAGATGTTTATAGTATAATGGGGGAATCTAATTGTCTTTTCTTCAAACAACAGGAGGCCTCTTCTAGAGGAACTCTCCTTGAATAATTTGGTGTTCTGTCCTCGGTGATCTCCATTATGTTTTTGCCTTTGTGTGTAGCTCTTTCTGTTATCACTGCTGTTAATTCATTATTACTATGAATTCAAGATTTTAAGGAACCATGTCATTCATTCTTCAATGCATATTCAATATACATTATGTCCTGAGAATGAATTTATATATCTTTCCTTCCCCTTTAATTTTTTTAATAGAGGATTTTCATTCTCTGGAGCCTTTTACCTGGTCTTTTTGCTAACTGCTTACAGAACTAGCAAAGAAATGTATGCATAGTTGAATGAACCTTTTATGGGATAGGTTCCCATTAATACACTGGCAGGTCATAGTGGTGGGAGGAACCCTAGTTCTTCCAATTACATTGGGGTTTGCTGGTCATGTCCAAATTTTCTTCTAAAGTTGATTGTCCAAGGGATTTGTCATTTAGAATAATGGGTTATGACAGAAAAATCAGCTCTTTCAGCCCTATATATTTCTGGTTTACACATACTTCCAAGCTTATTAAATGTAATGGAGTTTTAAGGATAGTCTATGATATGGGCTGTCAAAATCTGACTTTCAAAATACCATATCCAAAAATGAGGTCAAAGGACTTCACTCGGTTGAGCCCTTGCTAGTCTTTGGGATCTTCTCAGATTTCACAAATTTTCATTCTTTAAAATTAAATCTTTACAAGAGAAATCAAAGGCTATGATGAGCATAACTGAAGGAATTGATCTCTTTGACAAAAAAAAAATCACAAATCCATTACAGCATTTTGAGTAGCTAAGATACATGTACTAACTACCTACTAGGGCTAGGCACTGTGCTGTGTGCTGGGGATAGAAAGAAAGGCAAAGAGACCTTACTCTCAAGAAATCACTGTCTAATGGGGGAGACAACATGCCAACAATTATGCAGAAACAAGTTATATCCAGGAAAAATTGGAAATAATCACCATAGGGAAGACACTAGAATTGGAGAAGCTTCAGAAAATATTTCTTCTAGAAGGTGGAATTTGAGCTGGTAATTGAAGGAGGCCAGGAAGCAGGCAGAGACGATGAGGAAGAGCATAGGAGACAGCCAGGGAAAATGGCAAGAGCCAGGAGATAGAGTAGTGTAGTTGGAACTGAATTAGTAAAGGGTCTGGTTTTATTCATATCCAAGATTGGCAGATAAACCAGGTGATCAAGAAAGATAATGTTTTTCAGGAAGGAAATAGGAGGTAGTGTTGTGATTTCCCCAATCTAGGGAACTAACTTCCTAGTGAGGAAAATCTCTCTGCCAGAGGATGTCAGTACCTTCTCTATGACTTAAAGTCTTACAGAGTTGTCTAGGCCACTATAGCAGCAAGCAGCCTAGCATACCCAGGGTGGCTGCCAACACAGGTTCTTAGATCTTCTTTTACAAAGGAAAAAAACTCAAAATGGGTTAATTATCTTACTTTAATCAATCAAACATATATCATTTACCTACTTCAGGGGAAAAAGTCAACACCCTGAACTTCAAAGAATACAAACAGAAGTTGCAAGTGGACAAAAAAATACAGACAGAGAAACAGATGAACAGACAAAGCTTCCAGCTGTCTGACCATTACATCCATACCTAGTCAGTTACCAGGGAGGGAAGCACCAACATCTGGGTTTTTAAAACTGGGGAGCTCAATGGCTGCTCTGGTCTAATCACACAACTCTTCTCAAAATGAGTCCCAAAACAAAACATCACATCAGGGTGTTATAGCCTTCTCCTGGGTCAGAGACCATCACAACCCTTGTGACCCACTGCCCAATCACAAAGTAACAAGGTGTGGGTATTCCTGAAAAACAAGCCTCTTGCCACAGGCTCTATATGACCACATTCAGCCAATTAAGGGGCAGAGTATATTTGCAAATCAGGGAAGTTTCTCAGATTTACCCACACCTATCAAGGGGCCTAGGGTCAGGGAAGATCTTCAGATTCACATTACCATAACACATTGAGCCTGACTCTATTCACTTCACCACACTGATGCTTTAGCACCATTAGGTTTAAGTAAAAGTGTGGCTGAAGCAATAATATTTCCTTAAGTGACTCATATGCTCATTCTGAGTATGAAAGATGGTTGAATCAATTCCAGCATCTTCCAAATACACTTAGAGCTTCCCATAATGATTTCTTTGATGAATATTCAATGGCAATCAAGTATTTCCTAGCTCATTCCAATGTTCCAGACATGTTGTTGTTGTTGATGATGTTGTTATTGTTGATGTTGTTGTTGTTGTTCAGTCCTATAAGTTGTGTCTGACCCTTCATGACCCCCTTTGGGGTTTTCTTGGTGTTTCCTTCTCCAGATCATTTTACTTGCCCAGGTAATATGGAAAGTGTCAAAGAGATTGATTTTCAACTGAGGTCTTCCTGACTTCAGGTCTGGTATTCTATCCACCAGGCCACATAGCCTACAAAAGGAAAACTCATTTGAAAAGGTCTGATATGTTAGTTAACAACACTTCTCCTCCCTTTATACTGGCAAGCATTCCTTTTGACATCCATCACTAACTCAGCCTTTTATGAGATTAGGGCTGATTTCACTTGAGTGATACCTCTCCAGTTCCATTTTCTAAGAGTCTTAAGCAGGTTATGTAGCTAGAGAGCTTGGTGACTGGGCACTCTGTATGATATCTTGTCTCTTTGAAGCAATTCAACTTAGGAAAGTAGAACTTCTGGTGGGACTTCTCTTCCATTTCTGTTACATATCCAATACTTTGCAAAATGAAAGCCACCAAAACAATGAATATGGAAGAGAGATAATATCTCTAAAATCCGATTGAACCCTACTTCTGGTTTTCTGCAGTTTTGTAGGTCTGTGTGTGTGTGTGTGTGTGTGTGTGTGTGACAATCATTGTGGCATGAAGTCATTTCATTAACACTGGTAAAACTAAAATAACTGAACCTTTAACTAGGAAAAGACATTTTCACATTCGAGGGTGTACCAATTATGGAACTTTTTAAGTTTACAGGGGATGACATTTTTTACACTGAATTTAAGCAACAATCAAAAGAAATAAGACTGAAGAATTTAGATGTAAGTAATAAGAAAAGAGAGGCAGTTAGGCAGCATAGTGTCAGACAGACTCATCTTCCCGAGTTCACTCACTTACTGGCTATGTGACCCTTGCTAAGCCATTTACCCTGCTTGCCTAAGCAAGCATCTATAAAATAAGCTGGAAAAGTAAATGGCAGAACATTTTAGCATCTTTGCCAAAAAAAAAAAATCCTAAAAGGGGTCAACCAAAAGTCAGACAGAACCAAAAAAATACTAAAATTATAAGGGGTGGTGGATGAAATCCAAAGAGGTATCATGGCAGAGTGGATATGACACTGAACTTGAAGTTAAGACCTGAATTGAAATGTTTCCTCAGCAACTTACTAGCTTTGTGGCCCTGGCCAAGTCATTCAAGTGCTCTTGGCCTCAGTTTCCTTTTTCCTGTGCCCTTGTAAAAAGAGGTAGTTATATTGTGTGACCTCAAGAATTCATGCCTAATCATAAATCTCTGAATCTGTCATCCCACAGTCCCCATCATCCTCATTGAGAATGGACATTTAAAAGCATTTGTTAGAACCTTAGAAGGTATTGCAAAGTACTTAAAATTCAGGAAACATTTTATGGACTGAGAATAAATGAGCTCTTTGGAAGTATCTGATTATTAACTAAGTTGACTCTGGGAAAGAACTGAATGGATTTGGTATTAGGAAAGGCCTATGGCCAAGTGATCTAAAGACAAGATCCAGAATCGAATACCAAAAGTATCTAACGCTGGATTTTTGGCTCAGCTCCTAATTTCCAGGGAGAAAATTGGGCCAATTCCCTTGATATTTTGCTCTTTTTCTTTTGTCAAATGGGGACAGGCAGGCTGGCCTACTTTGAAAGGATGTGATACAAAAAAAAAAACCTCATTTAGAAGAAAGTTAACTTGAATCTAAAAATCAGATCACACATCTATATGGATTCTATTAAATTTCTCTTTCAACAGCATGTTTTTAATGAAGTTAAGATTTCTAGTGTTTTAATATTCCTCCTCTTCCTGATCTTTCAGAAAACTAAAATAAAAGCAATGGAGATGAGCAGGGTCATGATTCAATATACTTTTTTTTTCCTGAGTAAAAATAATTTTTATTTGTTTAAAAATATAATCCACCTTCCCTCATGAAAACCATCCCAAAAGCATAGAACCCATTTATGCTAGTACCTATAATTGGAGGATAATTGGCCAAAAAAATAATTAATTTTTGCACAACTTTGTCAACTGTAATTATTTCAATTGTAGCTTCTTAATTTTTACATTTGAAATCGGAGGACCTTTATTCAAATCCTGACTCTGCCTCTTACTACATATATGAAGTTGACAAAGTCATTTAAATTCTCTGGATCTCATTTTCCTCATTTGTAAAAGAAGAGGGTTAGATAGCCCTCTAAGGTGCCTTCCAACTCTACACATATTATCTTATGATCCTATTTTTAATGTGCATCAGTAAGAATTGATATCTGTGATTTTAAAAGCTGGGCATGAAATGTGCATTATCCAATATTAGGAAGATTGGATAGTATCATTTCATAGAATGGAAGCTGCTGGAAAGTTGTGGAGGCTTTACTTAAATTAACAAATAATTACTCATACTAATAGAATTATAATCAGGACCAAGGCCTATTTACTGAAATCACCCCAAACTTGTTTTTGTTTTATTTTGTTTTGTTTGTGTTGGGAATTTTAAGCAGCAAAAAAATAACCTGGTTGCAATATCTAACACACCTATGTTACAGGATGCTTTGATTATCAAAGATCCAGTTGGAAACATTGGGAATATAAAATTGAAAGTACCTGGTAAAATGTTTTACCTTTTTGAAGATATCAGATTAGCAGGATTTTTTTTGCTAATTTGCTAATCACAGGATTAACAAACATAAAATCCCCTGTTAATAGGCAAAACGCCTAGAGTGAATATGAATCTTCAGGTTGGGCTTCAGAGACAAGAGGATCTGGCTTCCAGCTAATATCTCTGACACATACCAGCTGTGTAACTCTGAGTAAGTAACTTTATTTCTCTAGCCAACTATCTTAGACTATATTGTCTTCATCCTCAAATTCCCTATGCCAAAGAAATCACAGGTTAAAATTTCTAATGGTAACACTGGAAAATCATTTTCTTTTGCGGGGAGGAGGGAAACAGGAGGAGAAGAATTCTTCCTTTTGTTTAGAAATTTAGTTTGTTTTCTTTTTTAGTTTTTTTCCTATGAATAATACAGTTTAGACAAGCATATGTTTTATAGATGCAATGAGATTTTAGCCTACTATCCCCATTCCTATAAAAACTTTATGTTCTTTTCGAGAATTGCAGTCATTCTAGAAATATTTTTGTTTGTTTTCCTTTGAAAAGAGAGTATGCTCTCCATTTCAGCCTTCAGTGGACACTCTCATTTGCAGGACTCTCCAGAATCTCCTTTTCACTCAGTGATTTCTGTGACAGGAACTTTATCCAATTCAATGTTTAGCAGGCCTCTGGCTTTTCTTCTTTGTCAGCCCATCTTATTATTCAATTCCATCACCATGAGTAACATTTGGGTGAATTGTACTAGGTGAAGGCAGGCCACCAGTGGTCTTTGAAGGTTAGGGCAAAGAAATCGTCCTTGAAATGCTCATGTTTGGATATATAAATGACAATTTGATTATGGTGTCTTCCATCCCTGATTCACCCAACTGGTCTGGGCCAAGCAGAGTTGCTCTTAGTTAATCTCCAAGTAAAATGCTAGATCCAAAGGTTGGACTTAGCTCACTTCATCATAATTAAAATTTGTTATTTTATTTGCTACCATAAACTAAAATCTTAATATGTTTCTTCTGTCTAATGATATAGACAGAACAATTGAGAGTGGTCGAATCTGCTTTCTTTCTGAGCTTAAGCTAATTTAATTGAACATTTGTTTGCCCATATTTGTGTTTGTGTGTGTGTGTGTGTGTGTGTGTGTGTGTGTGTGTGTGTGCTCTCACAGATATAAGGAGATTTCTTTCCTTAGAACTTATTCTTTATTTTTTCTTGTTGGAGGGGGGAAGGCAGGGCCATTGGAGTTAAGTGACTTGCCCAAGGTCAGTTGGCTAGTAAGTGTTAAGTGTCTGATGCTGGATTTGAACTCAGGCCCCCCTGACTCCCGGGCTGGTGCTGTATTCATTACACCACCTAGCTGTCCCAGAACTTCTTTTGAACGAAAGAAAGAAATAAATAAGATTATCATGTTTTAAAAGTTTCCTACTTCCTCACCTTGGGAGCCTGTCTCTGTTCTATCTCCTAATTGAAGAGGTTAAAATTGGGTAAGTAAATGTAGCTCCCACATTGTAAGGAAATTAGTCCATTTATGTTTTCATACAATAGTGCTCATGAAAAAAAAAATTGTCGTTTTCTTCACTCCCATGGGTAATGGATCAAATTCAAGGGTTCTCTTCCCAATTTTGCTTTCATTTTAAAATATTTAGGGTGGGAAGAATGTCTGTGTATATATGTATGTGTGTGTGAGTATGTGTGTGCTACAATGTTGGTCCTGTGTTATCTAAACCTCCAGCTCTAGGCATCTCTGACTCTTTTGCCTTGTCTGTAATATTCTGATATTGTGAAAAAATATTCTTAATTGACCATAACAATTTCTTGGAGTGCCAAGAAAATCTCATGGAACCACAGGCCATGTATTTCCTGACTGTTTCTCCAAAGAAATTTGTGGTTTGAAAGAAAGAAAAAAATAAATCATTAGATTTTATTCAGCACTGAATTGATGCTTGTTCCATGTTCCATCTTTAAAAAAGGAAAAACAAAAACAAATATCATCCTCAAGCCAACGGGTACTATACAGCCACTCAGCACCCTTTAGAGTGACATCAACCAGAGCCTATCCTCTACAGCTACTGGAAAGATCCTGCTGCCCTTCCTAGTTGATGTTTCAGATTTTTTTTTAATAGTGTTTATTGGTTCTTCACAAGTGTTATATACTTTGCTGTTAGCTGGTCTTCAGGAAAATTCTCCCTCTGATTGATTATTATAGAACTTATCTATGTAATGATTTCCTTCCACTGCCATCTTCTTCAATAGTCAAAGCTAGAAGAAGGGAATTATTTTAGAAATATTATTTTCAACAAATGTTTTTAGTGCATACAGGAAGCCTGTCTCTCCAGAACTGATCTGTGGTAATGGCCCTGGGAGTGGAGGTGGGGAGGTTTATTCATTTTATTTTATTTTTTGGTCAGAATTGTTATAGCTGCAAGCATTTTATTGAGGTTGCCTATAAATATTTCAATCTTTAAAATAGCACAGGTAGTACTATCAGTTTTGAATATGAAAGACGAGGCTATACAAGACTCTTTCTCCTGGCCTTTTCTTCCCCTCTTCCTCTGAATTAGATGTATTCTCTAAAGAAATTTATGGTAAAGTTGTTCAATACGTTGTGTCTCTTGTGCATATATAGAGATTATGTACATATATTCTCACCCATGTATATATGCACAGCTTAGCATTAGCTGAAAAAAGAATCAGAAAAGAAAGGAATGAAATCACAGAGAAAGAATTAATGACTCTTTATTCCTTTCCTGAGCAAGGAATTCCACAGCTAGAAATGACCAAGTAGTATTAACAACCTGACAAAGCTTAGATTTTAAATACATCTAACCACACTCTCTTTTGGAAGGAAACATAGACAAAAACACTCACTTGGATAAGATCAACTTTTCCTGATTTTTTTTTCTTTGAGGCACATGATTCAATGGTGTTCAGGACTCCTGGTTTGGAAACTTCCCCCTCCATTTCAGACCAGCAATTTGTCTGTGACTTATTCTCTTAGAGAGTTGCCTTTAAAAGACTTAGTCATAATGTTTCAGAGACAGAAGAGGAAATTAGTCAATTTGGGTTTTCATCCCTCAAATCTCGCTCAGTTGGCTCATGAAATGATATGGGGCCCAGCTTGGCTTGATTCCAAAGATGGTGCACCTATCTGCTTAGCCATGCTGCCTCTCACATCAAAGATTTTTTCTATTGCTAATTAACTCATGACTGGGGGAGCTAATTACCATCAGTCCTAGCAATTGCCTCGTTCTGGGCTTGAAGATAAACTCCAGTTATAAAGATGATCATGGAAAATAAGTCTTTGCATATACTACCATGGAACAAAGACTTCTAGTAAAGAACTCATGATTGACATGTGATTATTGTCTCAGAACCAACCTAAATAAATTCCCTGAGTTTCAGCCTCAAGTTAGCCACAGTTTAATTGATTTCTTCCTGACACAGCAACCCTCGGAATCCCCTAAATCCTACACGCCTGGCATTCTTTGTTGAAATTAGGGCAAATCACAAAATCTTGAAATATTAAATTAACTCATAACCTGCAAAATGCTGTGTGATGGAGAGGGCAGAGAGCTGGTCTGTTTTTGTATGAAGACATGCCTCTGGTGCATACATACTGGTTTTGCAACCATAAACAAGTTACTTAAACTTTCAGAGTTTTGCATAACTCTAAGATTACAAATTGTGAATCTTTATAGGTACAAGGAATGCCCTACACTAATGAAGTCACAGGTCTGAACAAGAAATACAAAATACCCCCAATGGAAGCCCATGGCCCAGTTACTTAATAAGCTATCTTGATCCATGGGATTCTATTGAGTTTAATGCAAAAGTGAAGTCTTGTCCTAATTATTATTGTTGCTATTATTATTTATTATTAATTACCCTGAGTTTGGTTATCAAAATAGAATCCTTACATCATTGAAGAAACTAGTGAGTTAACATGAAAATATATGTCCAAAGACCAAAATAAATCCCAAATTAGTCAATCCTTGAAACAGGGAAAACAATAAACAAATTCATCAATTAATCTTCTGCTAATATAGCACTTCAAAGGGTAAAAGGTTAGCCTTATTTATGTTGAAGGGTGGGGAACCTGTGGCTTCAAGGTCACATGTGGCCCTCTATGTTCTCAAGTGCGGCCCTTTGACTGAATCCAAACTTCACAGGACAAATCCAGGTTCCCTACCCCTGTGTCTAAACATTACATTTAGAATTATTTTCAGACTTAGTTCAGCTTTCTGGTGCATAAGACTTGAAATTTGAACCATTATTTATTAATCCACATTAATAGGATATAATCAAGATCCTATGAAATAAATAAACTATAATATAAACCAATAGCTTGGTCGTTTAGAGTAGGAATACAAAATTATTTGTAGGCCTGCTAATTGTTCTTCCCTTCTAGAGGCACTATACAGCAGCCTTTATACCTGTCTTGCATTTTTTCATCTATTTATTTTTATAAGGATAAGGTTAATTAATCCTCTCTTGCCTTGAAGATTGTTTCTTTCAGTTATTGAATTTTGGAAATTATTCATCAGGTATTTTAGGCCCAGGCCTGTCATGAATGAATAAATGAATTAATAAATGAATGAATGAACAAGCATTTATTAAGTGCTTACCTGTGTCAAGTTAATTGCTGAGTGGCTGAAGATATAAATGCACAAAAGTAAGACAGTTATCACTCTCCAAAATTCTATTTCTGCAAACTCTCCTTAAATTTCTATTCATAGCCGCTATTTTACCAACACCTTAGTCTAGTCACTTATTCAAATTCTACTTTATTCATGAATAAATGAATGGATGAATAGATGGATGGGTGGATGGATGGATGAAACATTCCTAAGTCATAAAAATAAAAGCATGAAGAAGAGCAAACTTTTAAAAACAATTAGAAATTTCCAAGCATAACACCATCCACAAAAATCTATCAAGTTTACATATTGGCTAGTAACACTGATAGTTTTATGCTTTAAAAAAAAACAAAAAACTATAACACACAGTAAAAGGACCTGGTAATTAAAGTGGCCAGAAGCCAACATACATGAGTTCCAGGGTTTAAATATCACATAATCGGGGAGGCTAAGTGGCACAGTGAATAGAGCACTGGCCCTGGAGTCAGGAGGACCTGGGTTCGAATCCAGGCTCAGATACTTAACACAAAAATTAGCCGTATGACCTTGGGCAAGTCACTTAACCCAATTGCCCTACCCCCCCCAAAAAAGGGCAAAAAATAATAAATAAATATCACATAGTCATAGATACATATATGACTTTCAAGACCATATGGTCCAAATCTTTAGTTTTACAGATAAAGGAAATGAGATTCAAAGTGAGGAAATGACCAGCCATAGATCTGAGATTTGATTCCAAGTGCCCTAATGTGAATGTCCACGAACTGTTCTTTTTACCATGCTGCCTACATTCAACAAAATGAAGGAGATGGAACTTTCCTTATGCTTACAGAGTTTCCAAACTAGTTCAAAGATCAGCAAAATCCTATAGGACTGGGACATAATGCCAGAAGTCACATACTTAGCAGATCAAGAAATGCACATTCAGGCGTTGATGATTAGCTGATACATTTTGGTCCTTTGTTCAACCTTGTTTCTGTCTGTGTGAATTCTGCCTTCATTGACGCAGATCACAATTTGTCCACTATGAGTTCATGTCCAATTCAATTCTCTTTTGGTACATCTTTCCCCATAAATCCTTTATCACTCTCCCCCCAGAGGGATAAATTGATTTTCTTTCTTTGTCTTGGTATCTTGGGAATACAAGTGAACCATTCAGGTTGTCAATTTAATTATAAGATAAAAAAATTTTTGCCACCCTACTCCTACCACAAGGTTGTTTGCCTTAGTTATTGTTTGCAAACAATTTTCTTTTCCAGTCACCATTGAGACATTGCTATAAGAATCACATTCAGTTAATCTCTCTTTCTCTCTCTCTCTCTCTCTCTCTCTCTCTCTCTCTCTCTCTCTCTCTCTCTCTCTCTTTCTCTCTGTCTCTGTCTCTCTGTCTCTGTCTCTGTCTCTGCCTCTTTCTGTCTCTGTCTCTGTATCTGTCTCTCTCTCTGTTTCTGTCTCTCTCTCCCCCTCTTCTCCCTCTATTACCTGATCCTAAATTCCTTTCACCCTGCTTTCAATTTACAGCAGACTGGCAACAGGAAACCTACACGATTGATGTTAAAAGAGCCATCATTTATTCACCAGCTATAATTATCTCAATGAATTCCTCATCAGCAATCAGGCATCATAGAACTCAAAGAGTTCTTGAGAAGCCTTTCCCCTCTTCCCTCCCCCGACACCTCCCATCCTGCTGCCTTGAGGCAGAGCCACACCTAATCCCAGGCAGAGTGGCATGTTTGCCATAAAATTAAATGTTTGAAAATCAGGACAAAGAAAGGGAAGACATCAAGTTTGCCTTAGGAGAGACAGCAATGTGAGACCTGGGAATCATCTGCAGCTTCACCCTCATTAATCGCTCCAAGTGAGTATATGCTTATCACCCTGCTTTGCTTTCACATTTCCCACAACAGAAGTCCAAAGACTGAGGGTGAAAGGCCAGCTTGGGGAGGGTGTTGGGGGAGCCACAAAATAAAATGACCAGAAGCATATTTGGTGGATTTTTCCACATTTTGAAGAAATGAAACAAGAAATGCTGAATAGTTATGGAACTCCAAAGTCGCATCATTGGATCATAGATTTAAAGGTGTAAGAAACATTAGAGGCTATGAAATCCAATGCCCTCATTTTATAAATAAGGAAATTGAGACCCACAGAGGTTTTCTCCAAGGTCACCTGGCTAGGAAGTTGCACAGCTAGGCTTAAAACCTAAGTCCTTTTACCCCCATTTTCCAGTACCTACCTCTTTGGGAGTATGAAGTTTAATTTCCTTGAGGAGCTGCTGCCATTGTTGAGAGTAGGTAAATGGCATCTTAATGGGGATAGCAGCAGGAGTGTGCTAGTAAATGTTTAATGAAGGAAGAAAGGAAGGAAGGAAGGAAGGAAGGAAGGAAGGAAGGAAGGAAGGAAGGAAGGGACGAAGGAAGGGAGGAAGGAAGGGAGGAAGGAAGGGAGGAGAGAAGGAAGGAAGGAAGAGAGGAAGGAAAGAGGGAAGGAAGGAAGAACCTATTCTTTCAGTGTATAATCTTAGTTGCCTGTGGGATGTAAAAGTTTGGTGACTTGCTCATGGTCAATGTTTTAATGGTAAGACTTTAATCTGGGTTTTATTGACTCAAAGTTCAGTCTTCTATCTGCTACTTTACACTGCCCTTCACTCCCATTTTACAGATGAGGTGACTGAGGATGAAAAAGCTTAAGTCACTTGCCCATGGTCACATTGGTAGTTTCTGGGGTAGGATTTGAACCTAGGTGCCTCCTGGCTCCAAGTCCAGCACTCTTTTCTTTGTATCAGGCTGCTTTTCTAGACAAGTGCACCAATGCACTTTCATTTTCCCCTATAGTAGAAATTTCTTCTTTTACCAGGAACAATACCTAGTGTAAAGCAGTCTAAATTTCACACTAACATTATCTGAAAAAGAAGGGCTGAGTCCAAATCTCATTGGGAAACATTTAGCTCCATTCAGGGCTCATCCAAGGAATCTAACAGCTTAGATATATGTTTGATTAGGGATATATGTTAGACCTTGGGGCTCCTCTAGTGCAATCATCTTATTTTAACAATGTTCAAGAGGCCCACAGAGTTTGTGAATTATCTAAGGGGAATATAGCAGGGAAAGCCAGGACCAGAAAACAGGGTTTGTGACTTCCAGCCCAATCCTACTTTCTAAAACATACACTAGTGGAGAGAATACTTGAGGAATTAAAAGTTAAGGGCTATGTGTTCTTGTCCCAGTTCTTCCACTCGTTATTCAAGTTCAGAGGGTAGACCATTTAACACCTATATGCTTATTGCTGCCTTTTTGTTTTGCTGCTGTTGTATTTTGTTTTGTTTTGTCTTTCTTTCTATTCCTCTTGGTAATGACTTCAAGCTCCAAGTGTGTATGTGGAACCCTAGACTGTAAACATTCTGGGGAAATGGGTAAATAACTTCTCACCAAAGCTGCTTTCATAGCTATCTGATCCTTTTAATGCATCATAACTTCTTATCTTTGTTGCTACCTTAATTAACTCAATTAGATCTGACTCATCAGAGTTCTCATTACAGTCAGGTATATGGCACCTGGAAAAGAATGACATGGTAGCAGGCCCCTTGATTTGCTAGGTGGTGCCATAGTGCATAGAGTACTTGGTTTGAAGTCAGGAAGACTCATATTTATGAATTCAAATCTGCCTGAAGACACTCAGTACCTGTGTGATCCTGGATAAGTCACTTAACCCTGTTTGCCTCAGTTAACCATCTGTAAAATAAACCAGAGAAGGAAATAGCAAACTACTCAAGTATCTTTGCCAAGGAAATTCCAAATAGGAGCATGAAGCATCAAACACAACTAAAAGGACTAAACAAAACATAGAAGTAAAGGAAGAAAAATTAGAGAACTCTAGCTTCTTCCTTCACACATCTCCAAAGGAAACTTTCATTCCTACCAGGAGAGAGAATGCGAAGTTGGGACCAAAGGCCACCACTGTCCTCCCCTCAGTAAGGGAGTACCAGGCTAAACGTATATCTATTCATTTCACCAAATATTATTAGTTGTGGGAATGTGATCATATTCAAGCTAACTTTTGGTCAGTTAGTCATTTGGGGGGTGAAAGGGATCCCAAGCTCTATATCTAAGGTCGGACCTCTTTCCCATGTAATACAAGTTTCACAATGACAGTATTATGAATAGTAAAGAAACCCATTTGTGAAATTGTAGCAAAACAAAAAAAAAATCATCAAAAGTATGCACAGGAGACTATATACCAGATGATAAAGTGAAGTAGTTCTCCCATGAGGGAGTGATAACTAAGCCCAAAACTAAGAGAGTGTCCTAGATATCACCCAAAGGGGAGACTCTCTAAAGTCTCTAAAGCAGCCAGCAGAGAGTAAGGACATAATGGAAACTTCCAGCTCCACTTATGTCTTCCCAGAGCTTTTTTATTATTTTGAACAACTTGAGGTGGGGTTGTCCTCTTCCATTTCCCCTCTGTAAACTGGAAGCCAGGATCATCCAAAGTAATTTAATGATCACAAACTTGAAGCCTGACCAGTTCCAAAGGGCAGGAATGGTCCTGAGAAATTCTGAAAGGGATGCAGGATACAAAGGAAACTGACCTGAAAAGTTTTAAAGAGGGTCTCCCACTTGAAGAGTTCCCAAAGAGAGTCCCCAAGAGACTAGATGAGAACTGAAGTTCTTTTCTCTTGACATCTCTACCCTGCACTCACACAGAACAGGGAATTCGTCTCCCCAGTAAGAAGATATCTCCATATCAGTGGATTTTGGGTTATATAAGAAATATACGCTGTCTTACTAGTGGGGAAGAGAGTGAGAAGAGGGTGGTCTGTCACTAGGTCTAGGAAAAATTTCCTTCCCTTATCAAATTACTCTATGTCATTTTTACAGCTGCTAAATGTTCCTCTGCGTCACAATTATTGGTAGAGACATCAAGGCTTCCAAGTATTGCTTAATAACCGAGAGAAATATTAAACACAGGTCTGATCACTTCACTTACCTGATCAAGAATCTTCACTGTCTTTTTATTGCCTCTCAAATAAAATACAAACACTGCAGCTGGGTCTTTAAAATTCTTCTCAATCTGGAGCTTTGTTGCTTTTCTAGGTTTGCCTCTTGCATACATTCTACTTTCTTGCTAGAGTGGTCTATTTGATGAGTCTAAAATCCAATGCTCTTTCTCTGGCCTCCTTGCCTTTTTGTAGACTATGTAGAAGGTGTTGAGGAGGACACCAGTGCTCATCTGTTTCCATGGAGTTCAAATCAAGCAGAGCTATAGGTGAAAAATGAAAAGTGAGACAAGTCAAGTCCTGCCCTCTATAAAGGAAAGCTTTGAGAAAGATCTGTTCTGCTCTCCAGTCCTCCAGTGAGTGGGGAAAGAAGACTCTCTCAAGACTGGGAGAGTTTGGAAGGTGTTCAGTATTCATCTATTACAGTATCAGTAAAACTTTATTCAATTTAATGCACTGTATTTTATGAAAGATTTGGAAGAAGTAATTCTTTAAAGAGTCTAGTCAGAGAGATGTCCCCATGGAACTGGATGGATCTCCAATGAAGGATTTCAAGAAAAATATAGGCATATATTACTTAGGATAAGTGGGTGTGTGGGGAGGTGGTATAGAGTTGAAAGATTGCAATCCTCCCTGGTGTCAAATCCAAATAACAGACTCAGTACTAAAGGGACCTCAGAAGTTCTCTAGTCCAGTTCTCTCATGTACAAATGTGGAAATAGACCCCAAGAGCAGCAGAGAAGATGTAGGTCAAACATGATTAGCCACTGAAAAGACTATTCTATAGTTGGATAAGTAGCATGGTGCATAGAAAATTGGACCTTGATTCAGGGAGACTTGAGTTCAAATCTGACCTCACAGTAACTATGCAACCCTTTGCAAGTGATTTAACCTCAATCTGCCTGAGGTGCTTCAGCTATGAAATGGGCATAAAAATAATGCCTACCTTTAAGGGTAGTTATGAATGTGGAGAAGATAATATCCACAAAGTATTTCACAAAGCTTAAAAAGCTATATAAATACTAGCTATCAAGAAGAACAGTTATATGTATGCTGAGTGATTTCAAGGAGCAGAACTAGTATAAACAGGTGGAAGTTAGAGCAAGGAAGAGATTTCAATTTTCTCTAAAGAAATTACTAAAAAAAATGATATTGGATAATTGAACAGGCTACCTCATGTGGTAATGAGCTCCCTGTAACATAGACTTGAAACCACAAGAGACCTTAGAAGCATTTATTTCAAACCCTCCCCCCACATTTAATAATTGAATAACCCGAGACTCAGAGACATTGAATGGTTTGCCCAGGTAAATCATATAGTTAGGAAATTAGAGAACTGAAATTTGAAGTCAGGCCTTCTGACTTCTAACCAATAATCATTCCATTGTACTGTGCTGCTTAACAACCTATATTGATAACCGTATGTCACAAAAGATGAATGGCAATGCAGGTAAAGCATTATATTAGAGATCTCAAACTCAGAGCCCACAAGAATCATATTAAAATGTAATTAGGAAATGTTTAAAAAATAAATAAACATATATAATGTAAATTTGTGCTTTTCTAAATCAGTATGTAGGCAGTTGGATTCTTTTTTTATTTGAGTTTGATACCTGCAAGAGCATGTTGTTTGGTTGCTGTCCTTTGTTCTCAAAGAGGACCAAAGTGATATCACTACTCTAGAGTCTAGTGTCTGACTGAGACTAATCAGACCAATAAGAGCTTGGGATGCTCTACTGCAGGTTGGGCACAAATAGTCTGCGTGAATATCTGTGGTGGATTCTCTAAATTTGCACGTCCTGCATTTGCTTTGAGCTTTGCTCATAGAGCACAGTGCCTTCTCTGATGTGGACATACCATGCCGAGCAGTCCTGTGCCAGTGTCTCCCATGTCACACAATCAACTCCAAAGTTCTTAAGAAATACCTTGAGAATGTCCTCGTGTCATTTCCTCTGAGCACCATGCGAATGCTTGCCCTGTGTGAGTTGTCCATAAAATAGTCTTTTTAGCAAGTGTATGTTTTGCATTTGAACAACATGGCCGGCCCACATTATAAAAAGAGAGCTTGGCTATGAAGCCAGAGGATCCAGACGCATTTTCTTCATTTGTCATTATCTGTATGACCTGGCACAAGTCATTAAAACTCTCAACTTCTTTTTATTCATTTAAAAATGAGGAGGTTGGACCAGATACCATCCAAGGCCCCTTCCAACCCTAGATCTATGATCTAATTCTGAATCAATGAATTGAGATGGCTGTGAATTGATTATTTAAGTCTCCAGTTGGTGACAATTATTAGCCATCTTAATAAGCATGTAGAAGAAAGAAAAAATGACTCAGACTTGCAGACCATATATTTGTTGATACTTAAAAGATTTTTTATAATTATTATGACAAAGAAAATATATTTATTAGGAAGCTATAGATCTTATGCAAGTCTGTGAAAATTCAACATTTTTGATCCATTCAAACCAAACTCTTGTTCCTGATATTGCTCCTCCACACTCTGGAGAAATCCAGCCAACAATATTTCCCCATACTCTGAGAACGGAAAGCTGTCCCAGTTGTGATAATAATTTTCAAAGGAGAAGGAAGTATGTGTGTTTTGGGGGGATTTCAGACAGAAAAACGGGAGCGTCAAGTGCCACTCATTAAGACAAGAGTCTGAGAGCAATCCTCAGTGTATGAAGGTATTTGGAAAACTATATATTTATTAAAAGTGTGCAGGTTGCTTGGATACAAATTTGCAATAGGCAGAACAGCTTTTATAGTTACTGATCCCTCTAAGGGACCAATGGTGAATTATGGCAGGTATGAGATAGAAACTTTGTCCATGCTCAAGTTCAGAGCAGATCTGGTCAGTGACATAAGAATGTCATCCAACCCCATACATTTGAGTTAGGTCCAATGCAATGTATAATTACCTGGGTTTCCTGAAGTATTTTTGTGAAGAAGATCTCCCATTCTCTCTGGTTTCTGTCCTTCCCCCTCCCCCCAAGAAAGATGACCAGTGACTCCCATTTTTTTTTTTTTTTATGTCATGGACACTTTGGCCAAAATATGGTGTAACTTATAGACCCCTTTTCAGAAAGGGTTTAAATGTGTTTTTTTCAATTCATAAAATAAAACACTAGGATTATAAAGGAAACCTATTATATTGAAATTTAGTTATTATTTTTAAATGAAACACAAGTTCATGGACTCTAGGTTAAGAACCCCTTAGGTAGACTTTAGAAATCATAGTTAATATTCAAATGAGATGAAATGACTTGCTGGCATTAGCTTAACTGAAAGGTGAAGAAAACTAAGGTTCTTGAATTATTTAACTTGTATAACTTGGGTTCATTCTTTACTCCTTACACAAAGTCCACTTTTGGTGGTTCATTAAGGTGTCGGGGTGGCTTTGGATTCTAGACCAAGAGTGGACAGTTTCTTAGAAAGTCTTCCAACCTGAAAGGTTTCAGTTCATTTCAATTCCACAGGTTTGTTCATAAGCTCATATGTTTAGAGATGGAGGGGATGTTAGAAACCGAGATCCTTTAACTCCAAATCCACCCTCCCATCACTGTATCTCATGCATTAATTGTCTGCTGTTTGTCAGGCATTGTGCAAGGCTTTCAGAGACACCAAAACAAAAGAGAAACAGAAATGACTGTCAAAGTGCTGACATTTGGGGAGACAAGGACTACTAAGACATGGAAGAATCCAGAAGGCCCTAATACAGGAGGTAACATTTGAGTTAAGCCTTGAAGAAACCCAAGGGATCCAACAGGAAGAGGTGAGGAGAAAGAATATTTGAAGCATGGAGGAGGGCATAGTTGGCACAAAGACATGGAGGTGGGAGATGGGATATCCTCTACAAGGAAAAACAAGTAGAAGTTGTGAATTTGAGTGACTAGAAGGATGCTGGTGTTATAAGAGACAGGAAGGTTTATATGATTCTATATTTGGAGCTAGAAAGGACAATGGAGAATTAGAGGTGATTAAAAATAATAATAATTTATATAGAGGCTACTATGTGTCAGGCAACAAGCATTTTACAAATATTATCTCATCTGATCTTCATAGCAATCTTGGGATGTACTATTATTATCATTATTTTATGAGTGAGGAACCTGAGGCCAAGTTTAAGTGATGAAACTTAATCACTTAAGGTTAAGTTAAGGTTAACTAAAGGTCAGTATGTGACTTTTAGTTGGCAACTTAAGGAACATCAATTCCCTAATGTTACCTAACATTAAGGTTACCTAAGGTAACCTAAGGTCAGTAAGTGTCATAGGCTGAATTTGAACTTGCTTCGTACTGATCTAAGCTCAGACCTCTCTCCACTGCACCAGACAGCTATTCTTAATCTGAACGCCGTAAAGCCCATGTAGGTGTTCATTTTGACCAAGATAACACATGTTATAATTAGCAGAATCAAAATTAGAACCCTCTAACTCTTTCCATTGGCTCTTATGGTTTCAGGATAAACCTGTTCCACAAGAAAGCACCTAGCTAAGTTGGGGGTACATTCATCATCAGAACAACTGCAGAGTGGCAGGGTTTTGTTTTTTATTTCTTTTTGTTTTGGCCAGAGTACTTTTCAGAAATGACTTCCTAAGATAAGAGGGATCTCAGTCTACACTGGAAGAAAGAATTAATTCTCCATGCCATCCAGCCCTGACACACACATTGAAAAGTTCTTGAAGTATAAAATTATGTAGTTCTGCTTCCATGAAGGATTAGGTACCATCTGTCTTACTATTTTTACACTTAGGACAAGCAATCTAGGGCATAATGAATACTGAAATTCAACTGAGTCAATCCTAATCCTAATCCTTTATGGCAAAGAAAAGGCTTCTGAGATGTGGTTTGACTTTAGGGTGATATCTGTCCAAGCCATTATCCATTTAGACCTATCATTGCTTCGCAATTTAATAAGAAGGAAAGCTTCCTAACAATTAGTGCTTTCCAGAGATTACATAGGATGTTTTGGAGGTCTTGGGTTCTCTTTAATGTAAGTCTCTAAAGAGGAAATGAATGTGTTCCTGGCTACTTGTCAGAGATAATGTCAATAAATTGTGAGGCATGGATGGATTAGGTGACCATTTAAGGTTCCTTATAGCTTGTGAAATTCTGAAATAATAGCTAGCATCTATGTAGCACTTTCTAAATATTACATTTTAGCCTCAGAACAAGCCTGAGAAATAGCTGTTATTATTTCCATTTTTCAGATAAAGAAACTGAGGCACCGCTGGCCCTGAAGTCAGAAGGACCTGAGTTCGGATCTGGCCTCAGATACTTAATTCACACACAGACAAAAACCTAGCCATGTGACCTTGGGCAAGTTACTTAACCCCAATTGCCCTCCAAAAAGCAAAAAAAAAAAAAAAAAAAGAAACTGAGGCACAAAGTTTAAGTGACTTACCTGAAGTCACACAGTTAGTATCTATTGCTACATTTAAGTTTAGGTCTTCCTGATTTCAACTCTAGCATTCTATTCACTTCTGCCTCTAGCACTGAAAGGATGTTTCAGATGCAAATTATAGAGTCCTTAGGCTTCAATGGAGATATTTGTATACCTCCATTGAACCCCAATAAATATATATGTATATGGATATATCTCCATTGAACCCTAATAAATATGTATATATATCCATAGAACCCCAATAAATATATTTGTATATATTTCCATTGAATCCTATTATATATGTATGTGCATACATACACATAATATGTGTATATACACACATATGTGCATACACTTATATACATACATTTGTGTATGTATATGTAAACACATATAATATTTTATATATAATATATTATTTGTGTATAAGGTCCTGAACACCTTAAGGTATTGATTTATTGAGCATCCATCAGGAATGCTGTATAAATACCTCCTCTACTATGTGGAAAGTTTAACTGTCAACTTGTGGGGGCTCATCCAGCTCTAAATACCAGCATTCAGTGAAATACTGGGCAAAGCTCATAGTATCTCAGCATTAGAGGGGCCTCAGAGGCCATCTGAATCATATTGATTTTAAGGAAGAATCCCTTCCCCAACAAGTAGTTATCCAACCTTTTCCTGGATACCTCAAGTGAGGGGAATTCGACCCCGTCCTGAGGCAAGGGATGCCATTTTTTTATTATCCTAATATCATATGATTTTTAAATTAGAAGGCACTTTATGGGTCATCCTAATTCAGTTCCATCATTTTGTAGCTAACTGAAGCAAAAGAGGGAAAATAAATTGTCTGGAAGTATATAAGTAATAGATAACAGAGCTGGGCTTTGAACCAGGTCCTTTGGGTTGGTAGGTTCCCCTAAGTAGAAGTCTCCAAGCCCAGTTTGGGTGACCTTCTGATGGGTATGTTGTAGTGGAAATTGGGGTGGGGAGTGTGGTAGGAAAGCATGAGTCAAATTCAATGGCTGCTGAGTTCCCTTCTAATTTTAAAGTTAAGTGAGTGACTCTCCTTTCAAATAAATTTCTCCTTCCACTATCCCACACTGTTACCTTATGACTGACTTCAGATTGATGTTCCTTAAGTTGCCAAGGCTGCATACTATCCTAGCCATCTGGTCCAGTGTTCCCACAAGTTTTGGTCTCAGGACCATTTAAAAATGATTGAGGACTGCCCCAAGCCTTCTGCCTCTTAAAGTCCCTAACTTCCTCCTCCTTAAGCCTTTCTACTTCAGTCCTTGCCTCTTTGTAAAACTGCCTTGTGGCTACTTTCAATTTTTTTTCTATATATTTATATGTGTATGTTTTTCTTGCTAGAATGCAAATTTCATGAGGGCAGGGACCATTTCATCTTTGCTTTTGTTTTCCTAGCACCTAGCACTCTGTCTGGAACATAGTGGGCACTTAATAATAAATATTCCTTGGCTGATTTATTGATAACAGCTTTAAAAGTAAGCTGAGGTTCAAAGAGTGAGTCACAGTACATACGACTAATGGGCTGGAGCTTCACATTTCAGCCTATCTTGTCCAATTATATGTCTGAATTGGAAGCTTTCTAGGATTTTTGTCAGGAGCATCAGGAAAGAGAGAGAGAGAGAGAGAGACAGAGACAGAGAGAGACAGAGACAGAGACAGAGAGACAGAGAGAGACAGAGACAGAGAGAGACAGAGAGACAGAGAGAGAGACAGAGAGAGAGACAGAGAGACAGAGAGAGAGAGACAGAGAGAGAGACAGAGAGACAGAGAGAGAGAGAGACAGAAAGAGAGAGAGAGACAGAGAGACAGAGAGACAGAGAGAGAGAGACAGAGACAGACAGAGACAGAGACAGACAGAGAGACAGAGAGTCAGACAGAGACAGACAGAGAAAGATGGAGAGACAGAGACAGCCAGACAGAGAGACAGAGGCAGACGAAGACAGAGAGACAGAGAAACAGAGACAGAGATATACACAGAGACAAAAAGAGAGAGACAGAAGGAGATGGGGGAGGGGGGAAGAGTTGGGTGGATAAGTGTGAGAGAACATTTACTAAATACTTAATGTGGGCCAGCCAGGCTGTGTGCTAAACACTGGCAATACAAGTAATGAGGTTATTCACTTTAACTAGCATATAACTGGACAAAATAGAGATGCAAAAAAAATCTATTCTGAGGTTGTTTTTTATGCCTATGAAAATATGATAATATGTTCAAATAATGCATTTAAGCAAATGTGCATGGGACCTGAACTCCCAATGTCGATGACGATAAGATTCCTGGAGCCAAAGGAGACTGATACGATTTCTCAGAAGAAAAATACAGACTCAAATGCCAATGATATTTATGAACTCTGAAGGTTTTCTGTTTGCTTCTTAGATTAAAATTCGTATGAATCCAGTCTCCTTTGTGTGCTGAGGGAAGGAGGACGACTTTCCAGGGAGTGCCAAGGTCCATAAGCACAAGAAGACAGAGAAAATGCTGGGGCTGGGAGCAGCACACACTCAAGTTTAGGCTGTCACTAATGTGGCTATTAACTTTTCATGTTAGAATTTATTAGACTGTCATTATAGCAATTTTCTGTGCTGATGTATCAAACTGCTATTACATATTTGTTGGCATCTCATCTATTTAAGGGAAACAAGTGATTACATGTTGCCAAGGAAACTAATCAGGGGTGTGCAAGGAATGGACAGGCATGATGACTGGTAGGAAGAAATCCGGGGTTTATTTTCAAAGAAATGATAACCTGTTTAGGTAGCAGACACTTCTTCCCAACCTGAAAACATCTTCTTGGCCTTAGCCAAATAATTCACATGGATATGCTCATTTTCAATGTTGAACAGATGGAAAGGAAATGGGGGGAAAATTGGAAAACAGTTCCATTCATATAGACTTTCCTGGGAAGAAAAGTTACTTAAGGGAATTAGGGAGATTTTATTAACTCTTAGCAGAGCCCCAGACCCAAAATTTGGCTAAGGGCTTCCTTAAGTGAAATGCAAGCTGATTATTGGGAGTTAAGGGACTACACCAGGTCTGAATCCCCTAACTGCTTCTACCAACAGCCTTGATCAATACTAGACGGGAAAATTCTGATGGCTTGAAAGGCCAATAGAGCTGGAACTGTAGGGCATCTTAGAGACTAGATGTCAAATTTCCTAATTTTCCAGATGAATTGTCTCTGGTCATTTAGGCAATAAGTGTTCGAGGTGGGATTTGAACCCAGGTCTTCTGTTGCCAATGTCAATATCATGGTTATATGTAATTTAATATACACACTGCCTGCTTTTCAAATAATGTCAATTGGTTTGATCTTTGTTGACATTCATGAGAAAGTATTAAAATGTATAGTGTCTTTATGGTTGTTTTTTTTAAGTTTTTTTAAAATTTATTTATTTACTTTTAGTTTTCAACATTCATTTCCACAATCCCTTGTTTTGAATTTTCTCCTCCTCCCTCTCCTCCCCCTTTTCCCCCATGGCAGCATGTAATCAAATGTAAGTTCTACAAATATCTTCACATTAACTATTAGTCAAGTTGTAAAGAAGGATTTTAACCAATGGAGTGAACAATGAGAAAGAAGGAATGAAATAAAACAAAGCACAAAAGAGAGAGAGAGAGAGAGCGCATAGTTTGCTTCAATCTGCATTCAGACTCTGTAGTTCTTGCTCTAGATGTGGATCTCCCTTTCCATCACGAGCCTTGCATAGTTGTCTTCTAACCTAGGATTGCTGAGAGGAGCCCAGTCTATCAAAGTTAGGCATCACACATATGTTGTGTCTGTAATTGTGTACAAATTCCTCCTGGTTCTGCTCTCCTCACTCAGCATCATTTTATATCAGTCTCTCTAGGTTATGATGAAACCCATCTGCTCCTCATTTCTTATAGCACAATAGTATTCCATTACATTCATATACCACAACTTGTTCTGCCACTCCCCAGTTTATGGACATCCCCTCAATTTCCAGTTTTTTTGTCACCACAAAAGAGCTGCTATAAATATTTTTGTACATATGGGTCTTCCTCCCACTTCTATGCTCTCTTTGGGATACAACCCTAGAAGTGGTATGGCTGGGTCAAAGGGGATGTACTTTTTTATAGCCCTTTGAGCATAGTTCCAAATTGCTTTATAATCAGTTTCACAAAGACAAGATGAAGGAGGCATAATGAGATTGCAGTTTTTCTTAAAAAACAAAACAAAACAAGAGGGTTGGGGAGGAGTGTTTATAGGAGCTCAATATGATACTACAACACCATATAGCAAGCAAAGGCAACAAAACAAAAAACCTTAATGGAATCACAGGTATCATTGCAAAGCAGAGTGCCTTGTCTAGTGACGCTCTACTTTGACAAGGCCAAGTAACATTTAAAACCTTACATGCGATCTTGACTGGAACACTTGAGGAAAGATGCTGACAAACTGTAGAAGGTTCCCAGAAGAGCAAACAGCACAGTAAGGAGCCTCTAGCCTAAACCATGTAAAGATCAGTCAAAGGAAATAGGAATGTTTAGCCTGAAAAAGAAGGCTCACAGGAGAAAAGAGATCACCCTTCCTGAGCCCCAGAAGGTTGAAGTAGGACCAACAAAGAGAAATTTCAGAGAACTCGATCTTTACTCAATGTAAAGGGGCAAAAATATCCCAATAAATTTAATCTGTTTAAACTGGACTGGGTTGTTTTGGAGGATAATGTCTTCCCACGCTTTGGAGATCTTCAAGGAAAGGTAGTTTGCTATTGATGTTATAAAGGGGATTCTTGCTTGGGAATGGATTGGATTTTGTGACCTCCAAGATCCCATTCAATGCTGAGATTTTGCATTTATGGGGGAGGTAGAGTGTGTGAAGGAACTATCAGATTCTTCTTCAGTTCGAAATTATTCCTTCCAGCTAAAATATACATTTGCTACATCAAAGTACATAGGTCAGAAAATGCAAGACATTTTTTTTTAGGACAAATGAGGGTGGAATAGTTTAACACCTAACGTATATTTAGCTACAAAAGGCTTATAAAACATGACCACTTATAACAAATAAAGTGAGCCAGGATGGAATTATACACAAATTGTTGGATTTGGAGTCAGGAAGACTACAAATGTGTGTGTGTGTGTGTGTGTGTGTGTGTGTGTGTGTGTGTAAGGGGAAGTGGGGGTATAGAGAGAAGTCCTGAATTGGCAGAAGAGAAATCTAATCTATAAAATCATGAAGGTGGTGAGTTGAGGAACACCATGTAGAGAAGGAAGGGAGTAAAAAATATTTAAGTCTTTAAATGAAGAAGAATGTTATGCTCTTAAGAAACAACTGCTTATCCCCAAGGAATTCCAAATAGATTCATGAGACTGCCAGGTGAGAGATGAACCTGGGCTTCAGAAGAGGGGAATAATAGAAATGGTCAGTGTCTTTCTGTTCAGGGAAACTTAGGCAGCTATTTGTCAATCTGACAACAATAATAATATGGGCTGTTGTTTTTTCTAGGGCATGTATCCAAGACAAAACACACTTGTTGTCCAAGATGTGTCAAAATGGATGACTGCTACTAAGTTTTAATGATTTCATGCAAGTGCACATGATACTGTCAAATGGAACTAGAAACCATTGTATGAAATAACAAGCTCTTGGCAAGATACTAAAGACAATTGGGACACAGGTGACATTTTCCTTGCTACTGCCTTTGGAAGAAATGAAATGGGAAGATAGGGAGAGGGAGGGGGAGGAGAGAAAAAAGAGGAGGAGGAGGAGTAGAAGGAGGAAGAAGAGAAGGGGAGAGAGAAAGAGGTAGAAAGGAGGGGAGAGACAGAGATTATTTGAGAAAAAAAATAGTTAATAATGAGGGGAGGATGAGTAATGCAGTGTATCTAAGGAAGGATAATCAACAAACATTTATTGAGTGTGGGAGTGTGGTAGGGATTATGCTAATTACTCCAGATACAATAAAAACCAATAACAGTGACTGGCCTCAAGGAGCTTAGATTTGATGGAGTAAGGTGTGGAAGAAGTGACATATACATAAATTGGTTCACGCAAGATAAATACAGAGTAGATGGAAAGTGACCTAACGGGAAAAGCATTAGAAGCATTTTTTTTTAGAATTTCTTCACATTTTATTTCTTCTCAAAATTTTCATATAGCCTAATGTGCATCTTTCAGTTCACTTATTTATTAGCTTTCTAATTTTTAAATGTAATTTCAGTTCATTAACCCTTTCTTTTTTTTTATTGTGTTAATGTGCATTTGTACAAACATGATTTTTTGTCTCTGAGGCTGTTTTAGCTTCATAACAGAAATTTGGCAGGTTGTTTCATCATTATTTCATTCAAATAATTATTAATAGTTTCATTATTTCTTCTTTGACTCACTCATTATTAAGGGTTTCATCATTGTCTGCATAGTTTGGTTTTGTTCCCTGAAATGATTAATATATTTTTATTGTTTTATGGTTAGTAAAAGATGTGTTTAATAGCTAGGTTGTACAGTAGATAGAATGTTAAGCCTGAAGTCAGGAAAATTTGAATTCAGATCTGGCTATGTGACCATGGGCAATTCAATTAAACTTTGTTTGCCTCAGTTTCCCTATCTATATATAAAAGTATAATAAATAGCACCTACCTAAAAGGTTTGTTGTATTAATCAAATGAGAAAATAATTATAAAGTGATCAGCATAGTGCCTGGCATAGTTTGCACTATATAAGTGCTTTAATTGCTGTTGTTGTTGTTTGTTTCCTATTTGTCTCTGTTTTGTTTTGTTTGTTTGTTTTCAAATCAGGAATGCTTAGAAGTTCTCTATTTAATTATATATCCATTTTCCCCCATGCAGGATTATGCATGGTTTTTTATTTTATTTTTTTTTATTTTTTGGGGGGGGAGGTAGGTTATTCTTTGTTTTAGTCCTAGCTTTATTGCTTTCTGGAATATGACATGCCAAGTCATCTTGTGTGATCCTTATTGTGGCTCGATAATATTTGAATTGCCTCTTTCTGGTTGTTTACAATATTTTTCCTTGGCCTAGATGTTCTGAAATTTGTCTATATGTAGCAGCAAGCCCCCCAATATCCCCAAGGTGACTGCCAACACAGGTTCTTAGATCTGCTTTTCAAAAGGAAAGTAACTCAAAATGGGTTAACAAGCTTACTTTAATCAAACAAACATATATTAGTTCAGGGGGAAAAGGTCAGCACCCCAAACTTCAGAGTATACAGACAGATCAAACAGACAGGCTTCCAAACTGTCCAACCATTATCAATATCAAAATCACAGTTACCAGAGAGGGAAGCATCAATGTCTGGGTTTTCAAAGCATGGGGGCTCTCAACAGCTGCCCAGTCTCATCTGGTCAAATCACACAACACTTCTCAAAGTGAGCCCCAAAGTAAAGTCTCCCATCAGTGTTTATATAGCCTTCTCCTGGCTCAGAGAATGTAACCACCCTCTTAACCCACTGTCCAATCACACAGCATCAAGGTGTGGTCATTCCTGAAAACCAAGCCTCCTACCACAGGCTCCATGTAACCACATTCAGCCTAATAGGGGGCAGAGTATACTTTCAAATTAAAGAAGGTCCTCAGAGTCACTTAAGTCAATCAAAATCTCTTAAGCCAATCAAAGGGCCTAGGGGCAGGGAAGATCTTCAAATCTGCATTTCCATTACACTATAATATTCCTGGGAGTTTTTATTTGGGGATTTCTTCCAGTAGGGGATCAGATAAATTTTCATTTTACTCTCTAAACCTGAGATATAATGGAAGATAATAATAATTTCTTTCTTTCATCATGACTTTTAGGCAGTCTAATATTTCTTAAATTATGTCTCCTTGTTCTATTTTCTAGGTCAATTATTTTTTTCTGCTGAGATATTTCACATTTTCTTCTTTTATTATTATTATTTTGACCTTATTCTGGTTCTTGATGTCTCATGAAATCATTAGCTTCTACTTACCCAATTCTAATTTTTAAGAAATTCTTTTCTTTAGTGAACTTTTGTAACATTTTTTTCTATTTGACCAATTCTTAAGAAGTTCTTTTCTTCAGTGAATTTTTCATGACTCTTTTGCCTTTAGACAAATTCACTTTTTTAAAGTGTTATTTCCTTCAGTACTTTTTCTGCCTCTTTAACCAAGTTGTTAATTCTATTTTCATATTTTTTATTTCTTTCATTTACTTTCACATGTTTTCCTCTATCTTACCACTTTCTTTAACTTTTCCAAAAATTCTTGTTGGACTTGTGTCCAATTAGCACTTTTCCCCCCATGAGGCTTTGCTTGTGGTTGTTTTCACATTATTGTCCTCTGAGTTTTGTCTTGACCTTCCCTGCCGTCATTTTCTTGATTGCTGATTTTTCCAGCTTATTTTTTTTTTTTTTACTTTGAACTTTATTTTAAAGTTGGGTTCTGGTCATCTGAGGGTGGCCAAGATTCAGGCTGTTTCATGCTTCTATTTTCAGAGCTAGTTCTGGGGTTCTATAAATTTTTGGTGCTTTTAGAGTTTTGTGATTTGGGGAGAGATGTGGTCAATTGTATCCTGATTTGTGCTGTGGTCTTTACCTAGTAAGCGCCTCTAATTTGACACAGCCAAAAAGTGCTAACACTCCTTTTGACCCTGGGACTGTGATGACTGCCTCTAAAACTCACTCCTGGCCCACAACCCACTCTCATAAAACTCTACTGCTTACCTTCTGAGTTGTCTTAGGCTGGATAAAATGTCTCATCCTAAACTTTTGTTGTCCAGAATTTTTTGGTTGCTCCAGAATTTTGTTGCCCCAGAATTCAATTTGAGCTATTATTTTGAACTTAGTGGAAGGGAATTTTTGGGAGAGTTCTATTGAGTTCCTGCTTCTACTCTGCCATCCCACACAATTTCTGGTCAATATCAAATTAAAAGCATATTTCATGTTTTTGTTTGGTTTTTTGTTTGTTTTTAGTGTCACGTGGCTTATAAGTGAAGCAGAATGTTATAGTGGATAGAATAAGGTATTGGAGTCAAGAAGTCTTATGTTCAGGTTCTACCTCTGACACTTACTGATGACCAGGGGCAAGTTACTCAGCTTCTTTATAACTCAGGAAAATCTTTAAAAATCTATGTTACAGAGCAGGTACCTAACTGTATTGGTAGAGAGAGTTTTCTTACTCATGAATCTCACACATCATTGAAAGTGTGGGTCTAGGACAAAAGCAATCAAGAAAACAAATATAATATACAATTTAAAATGCAAGCTCCTTACAACAGTTCCTTGTGGAAGGTGAGATTTCTTTTAAGAAAAAAAAATGAACAAATATTATATTTTATCTTAGATGATCATTGGATCACAAATCTAGAAGTTCATTTGAGACCACCTGAACCAACATATAGATGAGGAAATGGCATCCTAGAGAAGAGCATTGCTCAAGGTTCCTTAGTGGACTTTGAACTCAAGTCTTCTGACTACACAGACAGTATTCTTTCCCCGAAAGTTTATGTATTTCCTCCAAGAACATCAAACATTTATGGCTCTCATAAATATGGGATATGATCTTAATACTCGTAAATGCTTTCTAGACCCCTGAAAGTTCACAAGCATGTTTATATACATACACATTTCCAATGATATATAACACATCCCTCCACATCAGTAACTCCACATCAAAGCTAAGTGTCTCATAAAAAGGACAGTGGAACTCAGACAGTGATCAGCAAGTGGGTTGCAAATTGTTCAAGGGAGAGTCACTAGGATTGAAATTAGCATTGTGAAAGAATTCAGAAACCAATTACTGCAAGATCAGAACACAGGCACTAAAAGCATTAATCAAAGACAGTAACCACCAGATGATTTCATGTCAATCAATCAGACTCTAGGCCAAGGAATAGAGACATAGTAAGTTTAGCTCCATATTAAAAAATTAAATTACATAGTAGCTCAGACAACTATTTCTGGGTTGTATAAGCAGAAAGAAGTCCATAATTTCCCCCTGTGGAATAAAGATGTGAATTTCAAAGGATCCCTCCTGGCTAAGAGCATTTTACATAAATGCATAATGCAAAAGTATAAGCCACAGACAGAAACATTCCAGTGATATTCAAAGGGAAAATTAGGTGTTATTTGAAGAACTACATCTATCTATGAGATGTTGTTTAATTCTTCAGTCTCAAATCAAAACCAATTGCCTCTGTGGCTGACTATCAGTAGATGCAGTCTTACTTGTCTGTTTTTGGCAGTTAAGGATGCCAAGAAAAGTAAGATTTTCCATCTGTCCAGCCCATGGGGCAACCAGCACTCAATACTTCCCTTACTTCTACTCTAATGGATGTTCAAGACTCTACACCATCTAATTTAAAGATAAATACCGATTTTTAGACCAATAAAGTGTTCTCCAAGCACCTTTCCTTCACTCTGGTTGAGAGATGTTGGCTTTGTTACTTTACATCAATCATTCAAAGGTCAAGAAGACCAAAAGCAAAAGGAGTTGGGGAGTAGGAAAGAATGGGAGATTGTGTGTGTGTGTGTGTGTGTGTGTGTGTGTACGTGTGTGTTTTCCAAAACTTTCTGTTTCTATCTGCCCAAAGTGTATCCTGCTACTAATTGAATTACAGCACTAATATTTCAAAATCAATTAGCACAGTGCTTGGCACTTAATGTCATCTCCCTTCTCCCACTAATTGCTTATTTTAAAGAATGCTAAGCAACATAAAAACTAGTAAAGGTACCTGTGTTCAAATGTCTGGTCTGCAGCTTTCTCCCTGAGAGAAATTTGCCAAGTTATTTTTCTTCTTTAATCCTCAGTTCTCTCATTTGTAGAATGAAATGGATTGAGCTAGATAAAAATTAAGGGCCTTTCTGCTCTAAGTCCCCTGTTCCAATGCTCAGGACAATTGTAGCTCTTTAATGACATAATTTATTAAAGCATCTAAAAATCATAGCAAACTCCTTCATTTGGGGGATGAGGAAAATGATGTCTGGAGAGCTTGAGTGATTGATGAAGGTATTAAAGTAGAAAAAGGCAAAATGGAAATTTGAACTAAAATCTCCTCACAACAAATTATATATTTATGGTTGTATAAATAGGGGGTATGATATCAAATGTAGTAAAGGCTATCTATCTATCTAGTGAATTTTGGGGTCTAGGAAGCATTTACTACAATTGACATAATCTCCAATGGTATACATATACTTATACATACATATATGTGTTTGTATTTATATATGTATATATGAGTGTATATATATATGTATTTATGTATATATGAGTGTATATATATATGTGTATATATATATATATATATGTATATATATGTCTGTGTTTGCATACAGAGACATCAAGTGGCATATAACACATCACTCTTTCCTGCAACCCAGAACCTAAAGAAAATTAGAGCTAACTTTTTTTTCCCATTATGTTGCATGGTTACCCAATCATGTGAGAAATATACTGGCTTGCTCCCTTGCTGGGAATCAGACAGCCTCTTGTTCTGAAGCATGAACTTGAGCTCTCCAAGGTCTAGTGTAGTGAGATATAGAAGATTTTACCTAGTTGGAAAGACTTCAATAATGAAGTCTTGGCCACAGACTGGTCCTGCATCCTAAGGACTAGACTAGATAAATACTGACATAGGCTCCATTGGTAAATTGACTGCTAGTTGATACATTATTTATTGGGCCATGGAAACTCACAAAACCTCAAAAAATCTAAAAAGACACTTGGGCCTGCCTCCCTTTTACTGCTGTATTGGTGGTGGCAGAATAGCAGTCTTTATGCTTTTAATAATAATAATGATACTAGTAGTAGTGGTGGTAGTAGTAACAGTAGTAGTAGTAGTAGTAGTAACAGTAGTAGTAGTAGTAGTAGTAGTAATAGTAGTAGTAGTAGTAGTAGTAACAGTAGTAGTAGTAGTAATAGTAGTAGTAGTAGTAGTAGTAGTTGTAGTAGTAGTATAGTAATATAGCTCCTATTATATGCTAGGCACTACACTAAATCCCTTACAAATACAATCTTCATGAAAAACCCGGGAGATAGGTATAATAGTTTTCCCCATTTTATATATGAGAAAACTCATCTGTAGAGAGATAAAGTAACTTTCCCAGGGTCATACAATAAGTATCTACAAATATTAACTTAGTTGTTGATACTTCAAATGTGAGACTCTTACACAATGACCAGTGAAACAACATGCTTTTGAAAGTGTGGGATCCATATTAATATTCTAAGAATAAACAAAACTAGTAAAAAAAAAACCCCATAAATTTATGCAAGTAGAAGGATGACTCACAGGAGAGACAAACCAAAGATTTGGAGGAATTGCTATCAAATAGGTATCCCAAGAGAAGAAACAAAAGTCACGTCCAGGGATATTTGTTCACGTTATTTCATTTATGGTAAACGTTTTCAAAAATTGTGTGATAGAAATTATTTGAGTTTATGTGACAATTTCTGTTGAAGAGAAAAAAGAAATAAATTTATGAATAATTTGATAAGATCCTCCCTAATAAATCAAAATATACATCGCTACTCAGTGACTTGAATGCAAAGTAGTAGTAGGTAAAGGAAATTTTAAAATATGTTGAAAATGTGATTGAGGTTTGATGAATGAGAAGTCAAATACTTATAGACTACACAGTAGCCTTACACCTATATGTAATGAATACTTACTTTGAGAAAAAGGGTTGAAGATCAGATAACATTGCAAAAATGAAATTGGTCATATTTAACTGTCAGAAAATTGCTCATTCATCATATGAAATTCAAACCTGAATCAGATGTCTGTGTACAGTTGAATCAACAAATTATAACAGAAAAGATACAAATGTATAAAAAGCCAGGAAATATGATAAAAATTAGAAAAAAAGAAATATTGTGCAATTTAAACAATTGCAACCTCTTATATTAAAAAAGCTGTGGGTACCAAAAGATGGGAATTGGATGGTAGAAAGGATAATACCTATTTTAGCCAATTTCTCACAGTTTAACCAATGGACATTAGTCTGTAATGAGGGGACCAAAAAGACTGAAAATTCCTCTGAGGTAAGAAACACTTGCCAAAGACAGAAGATTTTAGTGATTTAGAATATAAACTCCCCTATAAAATCTTAAAGAGTATGGTGGTAAAAAGTAAGAACCACTGAAATTCTACCTGGTATGAAAAACACTTAGTGAGAAGTTCAATTAAGAAAAGTGTCATTTAATCCAAGGTCATTTAATGGTGGAAATGGAAGGATAATGAAAAGATGAAAATCACACACATGCACACATGCACATGTGCATATATGTACAAATACACACACGTGTGTGTAGTATAACAAGCTCTTTTTTACTATTAATGGCAATGAACTCACCCCATGTAAACTCTAATATCACAGGCCCAGACTTATGGAAACAGCACTGAAGAAACAAAAGATGAGGGGAATGTGTCTGAATTAGGCCAAGGATATATAGAAGCAGCTTATGTTGGAGTTAAAACAATTTTGAAGCTTTTGGGGGATCATTTTTCTATGTACTTGAAGGGGGAAAAGATAATAAAAGCATCAAAAATGATAGAACTTATTACTACCAAAAATATGGAGAGACAATATAGAAAACATAAATAGCCACCAACCTATATATGCACCTTCACATTTATATAAAAATATTGGAAAAACAATATACATGCCCATCAAGACTATCCTTCATAATGATTTTTACAAGGAATAAGCAGAAACTTGTGTATATGATATTCCACAATAAATTATATTTTTGCCATAATTGACTAAAATATATAGAAAATACAAGATCCCAATATGCCTATGTAGATTTTTTTGTTATAAAAGATGTGTTATATAAAAGGTCCTGAAACAAGAACAGAGATGTAGCTAATATTTCAAAAGAAGCCCTCCGTTGGAGGCAGTATCAGGAAAGCACCCTAGGGGAAGATGAAGACCCAAAGACATTGTGTGACTGCTATATGCTATAGATAGTCATTTACTATCCATCAAACACATATTTAGTCATGCTGACAATAGGAAACCCATGAAAGGTAATCAAATCCCAGATGTATCTTCAAAAAATTAAGGATGAATGTCTAGGATTCTATCCCCATGCACATAAATATACACATATTAATATGAAAGCTCTCATATACCATTTATTTCTTAGATATGGATGATACCTCTTACTTTCATTACATTAACCATTATGAAATTCCATTTCAACACAAAAAATTCTGTCCTATCCTTATTTTTGGTTTTAGTTTTAGTTTTCAACCTTCACATCCATAAGATTTTGAGTTCCAATTTTCTCCCCATCTCTCCCCTCTCCTTATCCCAAGATGGTGTGTAATTTGATATAGGCTCCATATATTCATTCATATTGAACTTATTTTCACACTAGTCATGTTGTAAAGAAGAATTGGAACCAATGGGAGAAACCACAAGAAAGAAGAAACAAATCAGAGAGGCAGGGGGAGGGGGTGGGAGAGAGAATGAGCAAATATTAAGTTTCAATTTGCATTCAGATGCCACAGTTCTTTTTTTCTACACATGGACAGCATTTTCTGTCAGACTTTTGGAGTTGTCTTAGATCCTTGCATTGCTAAGAAGAGGTAAGTCTATCAAAGTTAGTCATTGCACAATGTGGCTGTTACCATATACAATGTTCTCCTGGTTCTGATCACTTCACTCAGGATCAGTTTCATATAAGTCTTTCCACATTTTTCTTAAGTCCACCTGCTCATCATTTCTTATAGCACAATAGTATTCCGTTATATCCATATACCACAACTTGTTCAGCCATTTCCCAACTGATAGAAATTCCTTCAATTTCCAATTCTTTGCCACCAGAAAAAGAGCCGCTACAAATATTTTTGTACATTTGTATGATCTCTGGGATACAGCCCTAGAAATGGTATTGCTGGGTCAAAGGGCATGTACATTTTTGTAGCCTTTGGTCATAGTTCCAAATTGCTCTCCAGAATGGTTAGAACAGATCACAACTCCACCAACAATGCATCAGTATTCCAATTTTCCCACATCTTCTTTAGTATTTATCATTTTCCTGTTTTGTCACATTAGCAAATCTCATAGGTGTGAGATGGTACCTCAGAATTGTTTTGATTTGCATTTCTTTAATCAATAGTAATTTAGAGCATTTTTTCATATGACTATATATAGCTTTCATTTCTTTATCTGAATACTGCCTCTTTATATCCTTTGACTCTTTATCAATTGAGGAATGATGTATTTTTATAAATTTGACTCAGTCCTCTATACATTTTAGAGATCAAGTTTTTATAAGAGATACTGGTTGTAAAAATTCTTTCCTATTTTTCTCCTTCCCTCCTGATCTTGGTTGCATTGGCCTGGTTTGTGCAATTTTTTAAAAATTTAATTGTAATCTAAATGATCCAGTTTGCATTTCAAAATGTTCTTTATCCTCATTTGGTCATAAATACTTCCATTCTCCATAAATATGACAGATAAAATATTCCTTTTCCTCCCAGTTTGTTTATAGCATCAGCCTCTATATCTAAATTTTGATTTTATTGTGGTATAAGGTATAAGATGTTGGTCTATGCCTAGTTTCTGCCATACTATTTTCCAGTTTTCCCAGCAGCTTTTGTCAAATTCTCCATTCTATCTTACAAAAAGGATACAAACTATGGATAATGAACCATTGGAATTCAATCTAATTGGAATCCACTGGAAAAGATCCCCATGGCACTATGTGCTATTTGTTGCAATGATATTACTGAGTGTAATTACAAGACAAAATGAGGAGGTTTGACCAGATGATAGGTGGGAAAGAGATTCCTTTATTCCAGTGACAAAGAAATTGAGTATCTCACATGGGTATTTGAAACAGCTTTAAATGTCTTCATCTAGGACTGTCTCTAGAGTATGTTCCATTGACCAATTTATATACTTTGCTGTGATAAGTAGTTTACTTAAAGATTAACATAATAAAGTTGATGATGATATTATCTTGAATTTACACAGTGATGGACATTTAAATATAAGACTTTTCTTCCTAAGAAATTGAAGCATTTTCGCATGTACAGTATTATCCCTAGATTCTCTAGGAGCTTTATATTATTATCTTCATTCTATTGACACAGAACCTGAAGCATGGGAAAGTTAAGTGAATTAAGGTCACACTGTTAGTAGGAATCACACCCAGAGAAATCTGAATAAACTATAGGAGTTCAGAATAGAATTCAATTTTATTCTGAAGATTCATCTGTAAGGCAGTTGTTTGGCATTTGCATTGAATTGTCTTATTACTCTAGAGGGGAGCTAGGTCCTCAGGCCAAGCCACAAAAACCAACTTAACTCAAAATGGAGTTTAACCATGTCATTAGACTGAGTTCTGCGTCCTGGGAGAAGAAGGATAGGTGACTTCAGAGAAAGAATAAGAATAAGGAAGTAGTTTCCCCAGCCTCATTCCTGGGGACTCTCCAACCATAGGCAAAATTTTCAAAGTGGTGAAATTTGTCTTTGGCAACATCCAACTTCTTTTGCTGTGCCATGCATTTCCCTTCCCATACTCCCCCTGCTCCAAGTACAAAGGTTGCCATTGTGCCATTTTCCAGACCTCCCTACACACATACCCCAGATCAAATCATCCCTCTGAGAAATTACCTCTGTTCTTTAATCAACACTACCCTTACCTAATTCGAGATCCTTCACTCTATAGAGTGTGAGGAAAATCCATTAAACCAAGGGATGAACATAAGATGACCCTATAACATTTCCTAGATATATTTGCATATTTTAAAAGAGAATGCTTCCTCATTTAAAAGAAACTCTAATTGGTGAAATTGTTTCAGGTCATTTAAGAAAGCAGGCCATGCCCCCACCAAAAAAAACTTTAAAGTCACACTTCTTATTTTTCCTAATTCACAATCATAGCTGAGGTTATAGAGGAGCAGTGATAGGATTGTTTAGATCAGAGCTCATTTTCACTTAGGCTTTATTTTTGTTCTTAACTTATAAACCAGGTGTTTATAAACCAGGACTATCTTATTAAACTTCTTTATACTTAAGGGTTATTTTCTTCCCCTTCTGTATGTGTTAAGGTTCTGGCACACTTGACCTACCTACCTTTGCCCCAGCTGCAATAGATGCCATTTATATAGTCAGTAATGTTTAGAAAGGACATATCTCTAGTATCCCACCAAATTCTTATGCGAACACTGTGATGTCATAGGTAGTAATGCCCCAACTGCTTCTGTATTTAATATTTGTAGATGAGAAAACTGAGACTCAGAGAGATGTTATTGAACTGGTAAATGGCAGAACTGGAGTGTACCCATGTCTCCTGAATCAAATTCTAATACCCAATCTCCTATCCCATAGTGCCTCTTTATGATGAACCAAAAGGTCCCAGCTGATACAGAGACATTTATTCTGAACTGTTCCCAGAATAAGCAAAGAATTTCCAATGATTTATCTCACCCCTATTTGAATGCTTGTATTTATGCTTGACAAGACAGTTATGAAATTATGCCATACAAATTTAGTGAGATATCTATTGGACTATAAGAAATTACAGAGATGAAGAATTCAGAGAAACTTGGATGTCAGTCAGTCATTTAATTAGTGTCTACCATATAGCAGGGACCATGGAAAGCACCAGGAATCCAAAGGAAAGCAAAAGTTCAATCTCTGCCTTCCAAGGATGCCTATGTACATGGAAAACATATACAGTGAAATTGGAAATAATCTCATGAAGGAAATCACTAGCTATGAAAGGACCTAGAAAGGCCTTCTCCAGAAGATAAGTCTTGATGGAAACCAGTGAAACCAGGAAACAGAGGTGAGGCAGGAAGAATATTCCAGCTATGGAAGACAGTCAGTAAAAAGTAAGGAAGTCAGAAGATTGTGTGTGTGTGTGTGTGTGTGTGTGTGTGTGTGTGTGTGTGTGTGTGTGTGTGTGTGTGTGTAAGGGAGGATTAAAAAATTTGTGGAGTGCACCAAAATTTTAAATCCTGGAAAAGTAACAAGAGGTTATTTTGTGAAGGGCTTCATATGCCAAACAAGAAGAAATAGGGAGCCATTGCATTCTCAGATCTCTGTGTTAGAAAAATCACTTTGGGGGCAGGTTGGTGGTCCAGTGGACAGAGCACCAGTCCTAAAGTCAGTAAGACTTGAGTTCAAATTTGGCCTCAGGCACTTACTAGCTGTATGACCCTGGAAAAGTTTTAATCCCAATTGCCTTCCCCCAAAAAAATCACTAGAAATTATAGGAGACAAATAAGTAAATTATTGAAATACCTTAAGTATGAAGTGGTGAGCGTCTGTACTAGTGTGATGGCTGTATGAGTTGAGAGAAATGAAAGTATAGAGAAATGTTATGTATGCAGAAATGACAAGAGCTATCAACAGGTTGGATAATTTGGTCTTTAGGGTATGTGTGAAAGGAAAATCCAGAAAGGTACTCAAATTTTTAGTCTGGAGAGTTATGAGAATAGTGCTACATTCCATGCTAAAAAGAGAAATTTGGAAGAGTTCTCTCTTGGATGTGTTGATTTGGAAGTGCTTAAGGAACATCCAGTTTCAGATATCTAAAAGTTGCTAGAGTTCAAGGTTAGAGTTAGATACATATAGTTCTGGGGATCACTTGTAAAACGATTCTAATTATACCCAAGGATACTGAGATCACTGAGTGAGATCATACAGAGGGAGAAGAGGGCTGAGGACAAGTCTTAGGGCAGCAATTCTCAAACTCTAATCAAAGGACCCTCCAAGACCCCTTCACTGGCCCCAGGATGTCAAGGCTATTTTCACAATAATACTAAGAAGTCATTTGCCCTTTCCTTTTTTTTTTCTTTTTGGAGGAGGGAAGTCAGGGAAATTGGGGTGAAGTGACTTGCCCAAGGTCACACAACAAGAAGTGTTAAGTGTCTAAGGTCGGATTTAAACTCAGGTCCTCCTGACTCTAGGACCAGTGCTCTATTCACTGCGCCACCTAGCCACCCCGTCATCTGCCCTTTCCACTCTCATTCCCTGACAAGGACATAGTGAAATTTTCCAGAGTCTACATGACTTGTGAATCAAAGATTTAGCTGGAAACATGAGGTTATATCTCATATTCAGAATTATATTGTTTTCTCACAAATTGCTGAATATATAGACATGTCCTGACCCACCATTTTGCTTGTATTCATCTGGTACCAGAAGCAAATAATCATGGAAGAGCTTTTATGTATATACTTGTAAATACACACAAGTGATGCTGAACTATCTGAGGTGTTTAAGGAATTTTTTTAACTCCTGTTTTAACCTGGAGCAACCATGTTGACCTTTGCACAGGCTGGTGCAAAAGCAATGGTTGGTAAAATGGCTGGTACCTTAGTATGACTTAAGGTGATGGCGCCAAATTATAGCAGTAGTCAGTGGATTCTTAACCACCAGGTACTGGTAGTTTTGTTTTTGTTTTTGTTTTTTTTTAAGTAATTGGGGTTAAGTACCTTGCTCAAGGTTACATGGCTAGTCATCATTTATGTGTGGGTGCTCATTTTCTGAGGCCGGATTCAATCCCGGGTCATGCCAACTCCGAGGCTGGAGCTCTTACTCACTGCACCACCTAGCCACCCCAGTTTATTTTTTTTAAGTACCAGTTTCACTTTAGAATAGCCAAGATGAAGCAGCAAAATAGTATTAAATTTATTAAATAATGACCTTCGAATATATCCTTTTTAAAAAACATATTCTTTGTCATGACATTATGTATGAAGCTTCTGTTGTATACTAAAGTACAATGAATGTTTTGTGGAAAAACATTTTTGCAATTATTTGCTTTCTGAGCTCAGCTAGCTATATTTTTTTTCATGGAAAACCATTTTTACTTGGAAGGAAAACTGACAGACAAACTACAGTTATTCAGACTTGTGTATTTGCCAGATACTTTCTGGAAATGAAGGAAGTGACCTGGTCATTTCAAGGAAAACAATGGACAGACTTATTGTCAATAATACATATGAAGCTTTAAAGTGGAAATAGGAATTTTGAAAAAGAAAAAACTCAGAATCTTCCATGGGGAGTAGACAGCTTCCATTATTTAAAGATTTTTTGGATAATATTGGCAGTAATATTGGCAAATGTGATTATCTGAAATCATATAGTGAATATGCCAGCTTTTCGAAGTTCTCTTAGTGAACCATTTTTCCCCAATGGGCAATACCTGATGTTATAAAAACATGTCGAATAAAAGAACAGAAGACGCATACAAAACACAACAGACCACTGGATTTTCATGTCACAGAATATGAAAAGATGAGTGATGAGTTTTTAGGGTCCACACTGCAACCAAATTTTAAGAAAGCAGCACTTAAGAAGAGTATATACACTTATCTGAATATATACTTCCCCCTTTTCCAGCTTTTACATGTGTGAGGACAGATTTTCTTCAAAATATTACAACAAATGCAGAAGCAGGTGTCTTTTATTAAGCAAGACACTAAAGGGATTTGCAAATATATACTCTTCTCTCTAATAGTTTTGTTTCAGAAAATAATCATTTTTCATGAAATATTCTACCATGTAATGGGTTTATTATTATTTTTGTAAATGGATTAACAAATGTCTATTTAAAATGTATTAATTTGGGGCAGCTAGGTGGTGCAGTGAGTAGAGCTCCAGCCTTGGAGTCAGAAGGACCTGAGTTCCAATCCAGCCTCAGACACTTAACACACACAAACAAAAACCTAGCCGTGTGACCTTGGGCAAGTTACTTAACCCCAATTACACTCCAAACAGCAAAAAATAAAAAAATGCATTAATTTTAATTCACATTAAATTACTTGTTAAATAAAAACATATGTAATGCATAATAAAAGAAAAAAAGCTCTAGTGTCCTCAATAATTTTTAAGAATGTAAAGGGGTGCTGAGACCTAAAAATCTAAAAGAGTTGCTTTAGTGGGTACTTCTGATTAGTATCTATGACCTAGTTGAATATACATGAAAAGAGAATGAGAGGAAGGAGAAGAACCAGGAGAAAACAGTGTCATGAAGGAGAAGAGTATTTGAGGGGTAAAGACATTTGAGGACTGGGAAAAGTTTATTAAACTTGGAAATGAAGAGATTATTGTTTTTTTGTTTGTTTGTTTGAGCTTTATTAACTTCTGGTTAAGATCATTCATTTCCACCAGATTTTGAGTTACAAATTTTCTCCCCATTTTTCCCCTCCTCACCATCCCAAAATAACAGTCCCACAGGATATCCCCTCCTCCCATCTACTCTCTCCCATATCTTCCCCTGTACCCCCTTCGACTTTTCCAGTAGGGCGTGGTGGGATCTCTATGCCCCAGTGCCTGTATATCTTTGCCTCCACACACTTTAGCAAGCTGGTCACACACCCCAGGACCTCCACCCTAGACAACAATCTAGATACGAGCAGGTTAAAAGCAAGAGCAATTACCCCTCAGACCCATCACCTGGTCCCTCCAGAATCTGCAGGCCAGGAGCTGCAGCTGCAACATGGCGCTGGCTGTGCAGAGGCTTCTCGGCCCTGGAGGGAAGAGGCCAACACACTCCCAACTAGTGGGTCCCAAAGTCCATACAGCACTGACTTCTCATTTTGTACTTAGCATGTATATGTTGATAATTCAGAAAATGCCACAGCTGCTGGTGTTCTGGCCCACCCTGGGGCTAAAACCTCTGGCTCACATGGGGCTGGGGTCAGCTCCCAGAGCTCTGATCTGGCTAATTCCTGCCAGGCTGCCAGGCTATTCTCAGCAGGAGGTTAGCTTCTCTGTTTCATTTTGTGGGTTCTGTAGCTCCAAAGTTTGTTCAGAGTCCCCGTTTACATGAATTGGGGAAGGTGGGAGTCAGAGCTTCATGGAAGTCTGCTTTCTACTCTGTCATCTTGACTCCACCCCCATGAAGAGATTATTGTTAACTTTAGAGAGCACATTTCCTTTTGAGTGAGTAGTTTAAAAGTCAGATTTCAGAAGGTTTAGAATGAAGAGGAGGAGAATGGAGTCATAATTTCAATGGAATAGTCATTTAAAAAAGGAAGAGAAGGAAAAGCAGATAAATTATTAGCAGAGAGGGTAAAAGCCAATGATGTTTTTGTTTTGTTTCAAAGTGAAGAGACATAGGTGACATTTTAGGCAAAAAAGTAGGAGTTAGTAGATAGAAAGAGATTAAAGTTTAGCAAAAGGATTGTGGTTGATGGTGAAGAATACAGCAAGGAATGTGATGATGTAGGGAAAGCAAGAAGACACGACTTCATGAGATATGGGAGTGAATGAGGAGGTAGGTAGGGAAGATGTCTCAGTGATAGGCATTGAGTAAGAGAAAAGAGGCTTCAATTTTTGTCAATGAAGTCTTTAGCAAAACAGGGTTTGGGAAGGGGATGGGATGAGATGCCTCCATTTGGAATGAAGAGATTTTTTAATAACCTGGGAGAGTGAATTAATTTGAGAATATTAAAGGAAGAGCTAAATGAAATGATGCAGAACAAGGTGAATTTACAAGATAATAACACAAAGGAAAAATAGTTTAGACATTAAGAACTATGACCAATGTCGTGGCCAATTAAGACTTCAGAGAATTGACTAGGTAACATGGATTTTGCTTTTCCAAAGAGAGGGGATAGACCACAGGTGCAGAATGAGCCACACATTGTCAGAGATGGCCAATGTGGAATGTACTGCTTTATTCATGGGGGTCAGGAGCATAAGAATGTTAGTTGGAGGCACATTTTTTAAGATTATTGATAAAACATTTTGATTTTTTTCTCAAATAATTTTTCAACTCATTCCAATCATTCTTTGGGTATTTATTTCTTACATATTGTCATAGAATATACTTTGTGAAAGGTAATTTAAGGTTTTGTTCTTGCTTTCTGTACTAAAGATTTCAAATAATATTTTAAAAATTAAAAAAATCTGTGTATATTTTAAAAATTACTCATTCATTCCTTAGATATTTTTTTTTCCTTCTTGAAGGAAAGACTGAATCCATAAACCATTAGAACAATACATTGAAAAGGCACAACCAAATCACAACTTTTCTTCATTTTCTGTGTGTGTGTGTCTGTGTGTATTAGCATACCAACTAGTTGTTTTGACTGACTTTTGCACTCTTTCGTTTTGTCTAGTTGCTATGTAGACATAACATGGATAAGTTAGCATTTTCTGGGACCTGTTTTCCATTCTTATGGGCAAGATAACAGAGGTAGTGAAGGAAAGGTCTTGGCTAAATAGGAAATATTAAATAGCAGCCCCAAAGCCAACAGACAACAGCAGCCGGGACATTTTTCTGTCCAAAACTAGACTATTCTCCCAGTGAGTAATAACAATGATTAATACTACTAATAAATAATCTTAATGCTTCCAGTGAACTTATGTGACATGCATTCACATCCTAATACTTTTCTTCAATTATAAAAAGTAATTATTTTATCCACCTATACAATAGTCCCTCAATTTAACTTTTCAAGAGTTGTAGAATATTAAGCATGAGAGAATGACAGGAGAATGGTAACTTGTACCAAGTTACTATTTTTAGCTAAATTTGATCAACAAGAAGATATTAAGATAATATCATATATCACTTTAAGGTTTTTAAAATGTTTTGGTTATAGTTTTCTCATTCTGGTATCATAAGTCTGTAAAATCAGTATTACAGGTACGATTGTCTCCATGTTACAAGTAAGGAAATTGAGACTCCAAGTTTTTAAGTCATAATAATAACTAATAGTAGCTAGTATTTATATATTGCCCACTATATGCAGGAACAGTGCTATATGCTTCATAAATATTATCTTATTTGATTTGATAATGGAATTAATCTCTGATTTTGAATATTTCATTAGCAATGTCGAAAATCTTAATGACCCAAGTTAGAAGTCCAAGAATGACTGTAACTGATAAAAGAGAAACCTATCAGAATTGAGTTCTTTTTTTTTTTTTTTGCTTTTTGGTGGGCAATTGGGGTCTAGTAACTTGCCCAAGGTCACATGGCTAGGTTTTTTTGTTTGTGTGCGTTAAGTGTCTGAGGCCGGATCCGAACTCAGGTCCTTCTGACTCCAGGGCCGGCGCTCTGTTCACTGTGCCACCTAGCCGCCCCCAGAATTGAGTTCTTTTTAGTTAAATGATTTCTTTGTGGTCATGTATTAGGGTAGAGAAGGGGGTCAGGAAATTTATAATTTCTTTGCTATGAGGGACTATTTGAAAAGGAAACCCTCTACTAAAGTACCTTTTTATAACTTAGTTACTCTTACAGAGTTGGTCAAAACATTGAGGGGTTAAATCACTTCCCCAGGGTCCCAGAGCTATTAAAGGACAGAAACAAGACTTAAACCCAGTCTTCCTGGCCTCTATCCATTTTAAGTTACTGCTTTTTTGTTTTTGTTTTTTTTTAAAGAACCACTTAATGTGTGATTATTCTGGGGTTAGGATCACAGCAGAGTTCAGAATTCTCAGCTCTTGCCATATTTCCACATCCCTGTTGGAAAAACAGCTGTTTTGGAGACAGGATGGCCTCCAGAGGGAACTTTCTATTTCCTTTGAGCCAATAGCTCAACCTCCTTGCTTCATCTGCCGCCCAGACTGTGAATGAAAGCAGAAGAAACATCCATTTGTGGTAGTGGAAGAGTTGTGTGCCAGGATGGGGAAGAGAGTCAGCAGACACAGGAAGTCTATGTAAAGGTACCTATTCTTGTCTTTCCATGGTTTAATCTCAAACATTTTCGTCGGGGCAAGGTCTATTGTCAACCTCAATTGTTTCTGGCTCATACAATTAGATCTCATCTTATTAGGGCAGTGGCACACATAATTTCCTCCCTTCCCCTTTCCCTCTCCTTTCCTCTACACACACTCACACACAAATCTCAAAGTTAGACAACCAAAAATCCTAGGGATCATTGCAATGTCTGAATAAATAAAAAACAATGAGCCACCCATAAACCTCACCATGATTAATATGATTGATTTTCACATTTTTATCATCAAAGAAAAGACACAAAGGTACAATTAACATGAATATTAATGTGAGCTACATCCACAAAGCTCTTAAAGGAAACAATGCAAATCCCCTAAGTAAAGACAGTTTTAGGTGAACTTCATACAATTTCCTGGGAGTAGTCTACCAATGGGCAGACTTCCCTACAGGATTGTTTTGAAGATACAAAGAAGACAGTGTGGAATAACTAAAAGATTATAACCTCTGGAGTTAGAAGCCTCTGACTGTGTTATTTCTTAATTATTTGATGTTAAGTAAGTCATTGATTCCTCTGGGCCTCAATTTCCTCATCTGTAAAATAATAGCTCTGGATTTGATGATCTCTCAAGGCACTTCCAGCTTAGCATCCTTTGACCTTATGATGTGTGTGAACTTTATAAACTACAAAGGAACATAAACAGCTAAGTCCTTACTTTTGTTATTACTTCAGTATCCTGTAACCAAGAAGTTTGTATTTATAAAGTCCAGATTAAGAGAAAACAGTAGTAAAAGTGATGTAAATAGCTTGTTGTTATTATTGGATGGGGTAGAAAAATAAATACTTTTACTGACCCTAAAGCAAATGTTGAGAAAAGGCCATTTGTATCCATAGTCAGCCAAGTAGCCTAGCTCTTTTATCAAAAGGAGGTTTCTCCATTCAAAGAAGCTGTTCAACCTAATGTGATTCACTAAGTTTTTATTAACCACAGAGACTGTAATAAGTGCTGAGTACAATAATAAAAAAAAATAATCCCTGACCTCAAGAAGCTTATACTCTGCTTGTGGGAAATACTTTGAACATAGATAAATAAATACCAAAAAGTAATGGTCAAGGGTTGGGATTCTGGGGGAACATCTGGAAAATCTTCATGTAGTTATGTGACACAAGTGAACCTTAATTGAGTGGAGCTTAATTTTGTTTCTTTCATCTGTAAAATGGGAAATTTAGAGAAAAAGCCTTCTATAGATCCTTCCAAAAGGCAAAGGTATAAAAAAAAATACAGAAATGGGTGGTGAAGTATGGTATATGCAGAACAGAAAAAGGACAGGTTTGACCAGAATACAGAGTACATGAGGAGGAATAACATAAAATCAGTCTAAAGATAGATTGCAGCCAGATTGTAAAGGACTTTATTTATTTATTTATTTTTGCCTTTTGGAAGGCAATTGGGGTTAAGTAACTTGCCCAAGGTCACACGGCTAGGTTTTTGTTTGTGTGTGCATTAAGTGTCTGAGTCCAGATCCAAACTCAGGTCCTTCTGACTCTAGGGCCAATGCTCTACTCACTGCACCACCTAGCTGCCCCTATGTAAAGGACTTTAAATGACAGAGAGTTTGCATTTTAACTTTGACACAATAGGAAGTTATACATATATTTTTTTTCATGTGTGTGTGTGTAGGGGAATGACAAACACATCTCTGATTTAGGAATATCAAATTGTAATTAGCTGTGGTTAGTGGACTGGAGAGGGGAGAGAATGGAGACAGGGAAATCAATTAGGAGACCCTTAAGATACTCTAGCAGAGAGAGGATGAGGGCCTGAACATGAGGGTGATGGGTATGTGAGGCAGAGAAACGATTAGTTGTTCAACCATTTTTAGTTCCACAGGCCTCACATGTATGTGTGTATGAACAAAACTAGGGCTACATTTTGTAATGTTAATGATATGTTAGCATTTTTCTCAATATAAATCCTTCTTCAAGTCACTCTTACTAGCTATATGATCATGGAAGAAAACTTTATAAGACTCTTTCCTTGTCTATAAATGGATATTAATAGAAATTTTTTAAAGCAAGAATAATGAATGCATTCTTTACTTGGAATAATGTACTTTGTATTCTTCCAAAGGCAAAGGTAGACTAAAGAATAGTTATTCTAGAGTTGTCATTGACTAATAAAGAGAAGCTAGAAGATAAAGACCAGATGACAAAGTTCCTTGGGAAAGGGTGAGCATTTGAGCTTAGAACTTATGATTGGTAAGGAAGAGAAAGGCAAGTATAATTTCATATGAACCTTAAATTTGGGGGAAATAGATTTGAAAGAGTTCTGAGTAAGGACAGATAGAGTCCTATGTCCAAAAATTCTATAATAAAATCATGAAGAATGGAAAACAAAAGATGCCAATGAGGAAGGAAAGAGGAATCTTTTTGATGTCCCTTATGTGAATGCATAGGGTACACTTTGTGCAATTTCATTTTTAAAAGGATATGTACAGAGATGAATTCAATGGCAGTAAAATTAAGACAAATACAAAAGAACAGAAAAGTCCTGTAAGAATAACATCAGCAGTACCAAAGCTCAGGATGAACTGAGACTGGAGATAAATGCCACAGGCAGTAAAGGAACGATTTTTAAAAATCTATTTTGGGGCAAGTAGAAAATGAAAAAATGTAAAGGACTGATGCTAGGAATAGATTAGATTATAAAAATGAAAATGTAGAGACGAGACAGAACTACTCAGCTTTTATTTTGTTTTTTGTCTTTCTACCAAGAAAAAAAAAAAAAACTTTTTGAACTGGGAAAGATACAAGGCAGAAAAAGTGGCCAACAGGAAGGTAAAAATATTATAAGTGATGAGATGGTAAAAGGAAAAATAGATATCAATAATATGGTCAAGGTGATAAGCCTTGAAGGACTACATCCCTTAGGAAGAGGGAAAGTAAGTTCTGGGAGAAGGGAGAATAACAGATTTATTTTATTTCTAGTCAATCAACCATTCTACTGTCTCTGGGGACCAGTATTTTGGGGATGTTTCTAACTTATCAATGAGAAATAAGGGGACCTTGAATAATAGTCATCCTTATTTCCTTCTTTCTTAATTAAATGGCATTACAAATTGATTAAATCTCATTAGCCCAAGATCTGGCATGTACATAGTTCTTAATTTCAAGGAGACAGCAGATTTTCATGGACCCCAAGGTTCTTATGTTCAATTAAATTAAAATGTGCCTTCTCTGGGCACCATCCCCAGTCTTCATTGAACTCTGGTTGGAAAAAAATATTACCCTGACATTTACACCTAAGCTAGATGAAATTAGTGTATCTGTTGGTGAAGTCAACAGGGATTTTTTGACTACCTACTATGTACCCAGCACTGTGTCCTATGAGGGAAAACAAATAGGGTAAGGCTAAATTCTTAACTTCAACTAGTTTGCAATCTCGTGTGAGTTTTCTGTGGGAGAGGGAGAAGGAAAAGACAATGTGGTAGAGTGAATTTTTGTATAGATAAAGCTTGAGTTTGGTGACCTTTGACATCCCTTATAAGTCATAAGTGTAAGAATGGGGATGCATGGTTAGTAGACTACAATCTCATTATCAATAGATAATGTGTTATAGTAGTAAAAACAATTTATTGTAATCTTTGACTGAATTAAGAGATATAGACTCTAGAAATGGGGAGGTGGTAGTCTTAATGTCTTCATCTGGAACATTGGACTCAGAGGTGAGGGCCATAGTTTAAAAACATAGATAAGTTGAAATGCATCCAGAGGAGAGGGACCTTTAATATACTTAAGACCTTTGAGTCTATGTCATATAAGAATTGACTGAATAAACAAGACGTCATAGCTGTGATCAAATACTTGAAGGATTGTTATGGAAAAATGATTATGCTTATTCTATTTGACTCTAAAGTTCAAAACCAGCAGAAATGCCAAACATTTAGGCTTAATGTCAATAAATAACATTCTAATGTGAGTTATTTCAACATGGAACTGGCTATTTTGAGAGGTAATGTGTACTTTCTCTTTGGAGGTCCTCAAGAATAAGTTGGGTGACAACTTTCATATAAAATTTGGATTAGAGTGGCACAGTGGAAGATTACAATATTTAAATTCTGAGATTCCAGAGAGTAAATGGAGCCAGTTCTCAGAGGAAGTAGAAAGGGATGAAATTATGAGAATAAGCATAGAAACTTCTCCCTCTGACCAAATCTATTGATCACTAAATTTATTAACATTTATTATTAAATACTTTGTGCTAATCACATGTGTGACAAAGATTTTTTTCCCTAAAATTGGGTAGCACTTGGAAATGTCTGGAATGCAAATAACGTGAAATTCAAGAATGATAAAAAGAGATTCGTGGAATCCATTCTTGAATGTAGAACTCATTGGAGAGATAGAATATGTGCAATGGGGATAGGTAAAATCTGAAATCACATCATTGTATGACTGTGCCTGTTGGTGATTGTGGTGATGGTTTTCCTGATCAAAGTATAGACTCAGAATATGCCTTCAATTTTATGTCCTTAATATCACTATTTATTTTTTTTTGGAGGGCAATTGGTGTTAAGTGACTTGCCCAAGATCACATGGCTAGTTTTTGTGTTAAGTTTCTGAGGCCAGATTTGAACTCAGGTACCCCTGCACCACCTAGCTTCCCCCTAATGTCACCATTCAATCATGATGATATTACTTTATATTTGTTGATTGCTTTTTCCTTTAAAAAAATTACTTTAACATCAATTAAATGATTTGATTGGGTTGGATATGTAGATGGGTGATTTTCCTTAAAAATATTGGTTTTACAAAAATGCAAAGGAAGGTGGCTTAGACTTGCCAAATCTTAAACAATATTATAAAGCAGCAGTCATCAAAACTATTTAATAATGGCTAAGAAAAAGAGCAGTGGATCAGTGGAATAGAATAGAATAGAACAAGACAGAGTAGCAAATAAGCACAGTAAATTACTGTTTGATAAACCAAAAAAATCTCCAGCCTCTGGGATAAGAGTTCACTATCTGACAAAAACTTCTGGGAAAAGTGGGAAACAGTTTGGCAGAAAGTAGGCATAGACCAACATCTCACACCATACCAAGATAAGGTCAAAATGGGAGCATGATTTAGACATAAAAGGTGATACCATAAGCAAATTAGGAGAGCAAAACTAGTCGTGTTTACTTGTCAGATCTATGAAGAAGGGAAGAATTTGTGACCAAGCAAGAGGTCTAAACATTACAAAGTGCAAAATGGTAATTTTGACTACATTAAATTAAAGAAGTTGCACAAATAAAACCAAGGCAACGAAGATTAGAAGGAAAACCAGAAAGCTAGGAAATACTTTTCACAGCAAGTGTTTCTGATAAAGGCCTCATTTCTAAAATATATAGATAACTCGGTAAAATTTACAAGAATACAAGTCATTCCCCAATTGATAAAGAGTCCAAGGATATAAACAGGCGTTTTTCCAATGAAGAAATTAAAGCTATCTATAGTCATGAAAAATGCTCTAAATCACTATTAATTAGAGAAATGCAAATTAAAACACCTCTGAAGTACTACCTTACATGTATAAAATTGACTAGCATGATATAAAAGGAAAATGATACATTTTGGAGAAGATGTGGGAAAATCCGAATATGAAAGCACTGTTGGTGGAGTTGTGAACTGATCCAACCATTCTGGAGAGCAATTTGGAATTATGTCCAAAGGACAATCAAATTATGCAAACCCTTTGATCCAGCAGTATCACTACTGTATACCAAAGAGACCATAAAAAAGGAACAGAATCTACACGTACAAAAATATTTACAGCAGCTATTTTTGTTATGACAAAGAATTGGAAATTGAAGAAAAGTCCATCAGTTGGGGAATGGCTGAACAAGTTGTGTTATATGAATATAATGGAATATCATTGTATTATATAAAATTTCAGAAAAAAAATCTGTAAAGACTTAAATGCACTGATGCTGAGTGAAGTGTGCAGAGCCAGAATATTAACACTGTGTGATGATCAACTATGATTGATTAAACTCTTCTCAGCAAAACAAAGATCCAAGACAATTCCAAAGACTCTTGATGCTATCCACATCCAGAGAAAGAACTATGGAATCTAAATGCAGATGAAAGCATATTATTTTCACTTTGGTTTTTTTGTGTCTTTTCCCTTTGGTTCCATTTCTCCTTTCACAACATGACTAATGTGGAAATATGTTTCTATGATTACACATGTATAAACTATATGAAATTACTTGCCATGATGGGGAGGGGAGAGGAAAGAAAGAGAGGCAAAAATTTGGAACTCAACATCTTATAAAATGATGTTGAAAACTCTCTCTCTCTCTCTCTCTCTCTCTCTCTCTCTCTCTCTCTCTCTTTTTTTTTTTGCTTTTTGAAGGGCAATTGGGATTAAGTGACTTGCCCAAGGTCACATGAATAGTTGTTGTGTTAAGTGTCTAAGGCCGGATTTGAACTTAGATCTTCCTGACTACAGGGCCTGTTCCCTATTCACTGCACCACCTAGCCACCCTGAAAACTATCTTTACATGTAATTGGAAAAAAGACTACTTACAAAACATTGGTTTTATTTACATTATTTACATTTCTCAGCATATTCATATTTTTCCCCTTCCCAAGGAGTAATCATTTATTGTTTTTAAATCAAAAGAAGGAGAAGACTTCAGCAAAACTAATCCCACATCAACCATGTTCCACATTATCTTCAATGTTCCACAGCTACAGTTCTCTCCCCCTGCAAAGTGCGGAAAGGACATTTTTGTATCTCTTCTCTGGGACCAAACTTGGCCATTCTAATTGCTTTTATTTTTTTATTTTTAGTTTCAACAAATGCTTTATTAACTTCTGGTTTACATCATTCATTTCTGCCAGATTTTGAGTTACAATTTTCCCCCATTTTCCCCCTATGCACCACCCCAGAATAGCAGTCCCACAAGATGTTGTCTCATCCAATCTGCTCTCTCCCATATCTTCTCCCATACCCCCTTTGACTTTACAGGGCAAGGTGAATCTCTGTGCTCCAATGCCTGCACATCTTATCTCCTAATTACATGCAAAATAGTATTAATAATAGTATTTATATATATATATATTTGAAACATTTAATTTTAAAACTTCAAAAAACAGATCCATTCCTTTCCTCCCTTGTCACCCACTCCCTCTGGGAAGATAAGCAATTCAGTATGTGTTGTTCATGTATAGCTATGCAAAACATTACCATAGTAGATATATTGTAAAAGACTGCTACTATTTCCCTCCCACTCATTCCACCCCCAACCTGGTCCATTCCCTACTTTGATCCTGTCCCTCTTCAAAAGTGGGTACCTCCAACCTCCCCTCGCCCCAGAATGCCCTCCCCTCCATCATCCCTCCTCTCATCCCCCTTCCCCCTACTCTCCTTCAGGGTGAGATATCCCATTTAGTATGTATGTCATTCTCTCCCTGAGCCAACTTCAATGAGAATATGGTTTTACCTTTTTGCTTCCTGTTCTTCCCTTCCCCTGCAACCACTTCCCCTTGCCTCTTCTACATGAGATAGTTTACCCCACCATGTCTCTCCCCATCTCCTCTTGTCACATTCCTCTCTCACCTCTTAACTTCACCCCTTAAGTATCATCCCTTCCCACCAAATTCAACCTGTGCCCTCTATCCATGTATATTTGTAAGCATATATACACACATTCACATATGTATTCATATGCCCATATAACCTTCTTCAATTATTTTCATACTGAGAAAGGTTTCATCAGTCACAATTATTGTTTTTCCATGTAGGAATGTAAATAGTTCAACTTTGATAAGTTCCATTTGATTTCTTTTCCCTGATTACCTTCTCAAGCATCTCTTGCTTCTTGTGTCTGAATGTCATATTTTCTATTCAACACTGGTTTTTTTCCTCAACAATGCTTGAAAGTCCTCTATTCCACTGAATGCCCATATTTTCCCCTGTACCAAAATACTCAGTTTTGCTGGGTATGTGATTCTTGGTTTTAATCCCAGATCCTTTGCCCTGCAGAATATCATATTCCATGCCCTTTGATCCCTCAGTGTAGCAGCTGCCAGGTCCTGCACTGTTCTGATTGTGTTTCCACAATATTGAAATTGTTTCTTCCTGCTTGCTTGTAGTATTTTCTCCTTGATCTGGGAATTCTGGAACCTGGCTATAATACTCCTAGAAGTTTTCTTTTTGGGATCTTTTTCAGGAGGTGATCTGTGGATTCTTTCAACCTCTATTTCCCACTCTGGGTCTAAAACATCAGGGGAATTTTCCTTGAGAATTTCTTGAAGGATGATTTCTAGGTTTTTTCTTTGATTATGGCTTCCAGGTAGTCAAATAATTTTTAAATTATCTCTCCTGGATCTATTTTCCAGGTCAGTGGTTTTTCCCATGAGATATTTCACATTGCCTTCTATCCTTTCATTTGTTTGGATCTGTTTAACAGCATCTTGATTTCTCATAAATTCACTAGCTTCCATTTGCTCCAATCTAACTCTGAAGGAATGAATCTCCTCAGTGAGCTTTTGAGATTCTTTTTCCATCTGGCAAATTCGACTTTTTAAGGCATTCTTCTCCTCATTGCCCTTTTGAGCCTCCTTTGCCATTTCAGTCAGTCTACTTTTTAAGGTGTTATTTTCCTCAGTCAGGCTTTTGACTCTCATTTCATACTTTTCCTGCATCCTTCTCATTTCTCTTCCCAGTTTTTCCTCCACTTCTCTCATTTGGTTTTTAAAATCCTTCTTAAGGTCCTCTATGGCTTGTAACCCACTTGTATTTTAATTTGGGACTTTTGGTGCAGGAGTTCTGACCTCACAGTCTTCCTCCTGTTCCATGCTTCGATCTTCTTTGCCCCGAAAATAGGAGTCTAATGTTGCATTTTTCTGTTTGTTTTGTTTCCTTTGCCTAGGCATGTTGCCACTCAATTACTTGACTTTTGGGCTTGTTGACACAGTAGGACTCTGCCAACAGACAGGCGAACTTCCATCCCAAACATTGGGGTCTTCTCAACTTCTGGAGGTATTAGTTGGGTGGCCTCTGTGAAGCCTGCACACACTCTGGCAAGCTGGATACCCACCCCAAGAGCTCCACCCCAGATGGCAATCCAAATCCAGGGAGTTTAAAGCAAGAGCGATTAACCCCCAGCCTGATTGCTGAATCTCCCTACAGTTTGCAGGCCAGGAGCTGAAGATGCAGCTGAAGCTGCAAAATGGCGACTGTGCCATGTCTCCTCAGCTACTTCTCACCCTCAGGTAAGAAGCCAATGCATTCCCAAATACTGGTCTCCAAGTCCATAGGGCACTAACCTCTCAGTTTGTCCTAGGCATATCTGTGTTGATAATTCCGGAATTGCCACAGCTTCTAGTGTTCTGGGGTCCCTCCAGCTGGCTGTTGGCCCGGCTGCCCTGAGGTTAAAACCACAACTCAGGTGGGCCTGTGCTAGTCTCCTAGAGTGCTGCACTGGCTGCTCCCTGCAGGGTTGCTGGGCTGTCCTCAGTGGGAGGTTAGCTTCTCTGTGTTGTTCTGTGGGTGCTGGAGCTCCAGAAGTTGTTCAAAGTCCCCTTTTACATGATTTTGAAGTAGTGCGGGTAAGAGTGCCTTGCAAGTGCTGTTTCTACTCCACCATCTTGGCTCCGCCCCGGTCATTCTAATTTCACAGTATTTAATGTTGGTGGTTTGTTGTTGTTTGTTCCATTTAGATATTTGCAGACACTCTATAAACTGTTTTCCTGTAATTTCTTACAGAACAATAGTGTGCTATCATGAGCATCTGTTTTGTATTCAGTTTTCGTCATTGTTACCATTGTTATTCTTTTCTTTTTTTTCCCCTTGTTACTACAAAAAGTACCGCTATAAAATTTTGGTGAATAAATTGACTTCTTTGGGGTCTATGCCAAAGGTTTTGATATTTGGGACAAGGTGGTTTGCCATTTTAGTCAGTTCTTTAGTTTGTTTCCAAAACCAATGTCATGTTAATAAGTTATCTGTAAATAACTCCATCACATTGTCAATGACCATCTTTTGTCCTCTTTGATAATTTTATGTACATCAGGTAAAACTAGAGTTGTTTCTATTTGCATTTCTTGTTACTAGTGGAATGTTCTTTCATATAGTTGTAAATAATTTGATATTTTTTAGGGTGATGGCTTTTGGTCATTTATTTTTGTTATATATCTTTAATTTTTTGGATATCAGGTCCTTATTAGAGCTATATGATGCAAATACATTCTCCCCCAGTCAATGTCTTCACTTATTATCTGATTGATATTGTGATCCTTTAAAGCTTTTCAGTGTCATGCTATCACTGGCTTGGATAAGAATCCCTAGCCAGATCTATGAATGTTAAGTGATTCAGCGCTCTTCTAATTCTTTTTCAGTATCATGGTAGGGCTGTATAATGGTTAGAGAGCTAGCCAGGAAGAGTAGTTGAGTTCTGTCTCTCATCCTTAGTCTGTGTGAGACCCTAGATATATTAACTAACAGTTATATGGGCAGTTTTCTAAGACTGGGTTGCAGAAAAGGTGCCAGTTTGCCTCTGTAGAGGGAGTCTTCTTATTTGGGAGTTCCCTATACCAATGAAATCAAAGATTCAGTCCCTATCCCAATGGCATTGATTATTAAACTAACATAGTTGGAATAGGGTAGCTAAATGGTGCAGTAGATTGAATACTGGCCCTGGAGTTAGGAAGACCTGAGTTCAAATATGAACTTTACTCTTACTAGCTGTGAAAGCCTGGGTGAATCACTGGACCCTGTTTGCCTTAATTTCCTCATATGTAAAAGGAGCTGGAGAAGGATATAGAAAACCACTCCAGTATCTTTGCCAAGAAAACCTCAGATGGTTTCACAAAGCTCTGGACACAAATGAAAAATTACTTGAACAGATAGAAGAGTTTACTACATTGTATTGTTAAAGGGGGAATGGGAAGAAAGTAAAAATAAGCATGTATTAACACCTACTATGTGCCAGGTACTGTGGTAAGCCCTTTAGAAATAGTCTCTCATTTGATACTCATATTGGCTGCGGGAGGGAAGTGTTGTTAGTTTCTCCCATTTAAAATTGAGGAAACTGAAGCAGATAGTAATTAAGCAACTGTCCCAGAGTCACAGAACTAGTACACGGCTCCACCTATATTTGAATGCAGATCATCTTTACTCCAAGCTGAGGTCCACCAACATTCCTATAGATCTTAACCCTATAGGATCCTATTCCATTTTCTGTTTGGTTTCTCTCTATCTCCTGTGAGTTTTGGATTTCTTTCACTACACTGGGGATAAGGAGTCAGTCATTACAATATATGTGTCTTACCTCACTGTCAAAATCTAGTTGCAACCACATGAGAAGAATCACATGCAACTATAGAACCATTCATCCATGGAAGGAGCTTTTCAATATGTAGCTGGTGTTATGGATGCAGGTATACATACATATATGTATACTGCATGGATACACAACTATACCCCTGGACTACCTAGGCATCTAGATGATAAAGTGTATAGAATTTTGGAACTAGAGTCAGGGAATTCTAAATTTGAAACTAGCCCCAGACACTTACTAGTGATATATTACTGGGCAAATCACTTAACCTCTAGCTTCCTTAATTTCCTTTTCTGTAAGATGGGAAGAACAAAAATATCCAGTTACCATGCTGGTTGTAAGGATAAAATGAGATAATACTTGCAAAGTATGTTGCAAACTTTAAAGCTCTTCATTAAAAAAACTATTCTTATTCTTAATAGTATGCAGAAATATCGTTTTATTCCATATAAATATGAGAGAGTTTTCCAGAGGAAGCCTCTGATTCATGGATAGTGGCTTCTAGTCTGGCAGTAGATTATCTGTTTTCAGTATCTCTAGTATTCCTTTACTGGCCTTTCAACTCCCCAATTCAGGAACTCAGGGTCTTTATTTTCTTCCCTCTTTTTCACATTGGATTTCCCTTGAGAAAAAGCACCTCTCCCAGTCATTCACACTTTAGTGTGAATTTAATGCTATAGTATTAAGTTATTAAAGCTAGTGACATTTTTAGTCTTAGCTTTAATTGCAGGATTAAAACCTATACCCTCTGTTCAAGGCATTTATTGCATAAGGAAGAAGATGTAGGAGTCACTGGAAGGAGTCTAGGAACCTTTTTCTTTATGCTACATAGGCAAATTGCTATGCTACCCATGTGTTAAAGAATATACAGATCCTGGGAGAAATCAACTCTCTTTGAATTTGAATTTCTCTGTGCCTTTCACTCTTACTGTGACAATGAATCCCTCTACTTCCCTGCTTAATTATCTGAATCATTCAGAAATGCCATGCGGTTTCCCCTCATTCATCATACTGAGGGTTATAAATGTCACATTGTCTGGGGTGTATTAATTAGTGTTCCTTTTATTTGTGTTAATTAGGTTAAACATCAGGGCATGACACAAACTAAAAAACAACACATTATTTTGAAAGAATTCTGCATTTCTTTACTGGGTTGAAATGATCATTTCATTATACCCATATCCCAGTTACAGAAGGATGGTCTCTTGTCTATCCCTCAGTCCCCAGCATTTTGGAGCATATTTTAGATTACAATTAGACTGTTGGCAATTTTGAACGTATTTAATTTCATGTCATCACTTTTTGCATAAGGTTTTTTTTATGACTGCCAATTACACTGAAAGTACCTCAAAGGTTCTTAGTCTACTAATAATTTGTTATCATCTCCTTTCTAATCAATGACTAGTATCCACTTCCATGGGTGATAATGTTTAGGAAAAATGGCTCTTCTATTTTCAAATGGTTCCGCCTGCCTACCTCACTCTCTTTCCCTTCTTGGACCATATTCATTTCTTCCATACTCATTCACCTAGCACTATGGGTATCTCTTCTACTGTCTGCAATGGCAAGCACAGAAGTAGTTCACATCTTGTTTCAGCTATTGAATTAACACCTAGTTTCTGTTCAAGTTTCTTTTGAGCCTTGTATCAAGTCTGTTAAGAAACAGAACATATGAACCCCACAACTTGTGAACCCTAGAACATGTGAACTCCTGGGGAGGAGCTAATGACTATATAAGGAGAGCTCCAGGGCTAGAGACAGGAAGAACTGAGAAGAGGACTCTTATGGTGGCAGAGTCAAGGAGAAAACTTGATATATCCTGGAACTCTTGTTTGTCTGCTCTGTCTGTGTTGATGTTTGTTTGTGATACTTTGTACAGAACCCCTGGAACCTTACTGGAAGCCCTGAAAGAGGATTTTCTGGTTGTATGTTTACAGAAGTCCTGGAAGAGGGTTTTGAAGGTCCTGGGCCTTTACTGATGATTTATGTTGACCTCTTGAACCTGTTTGTGGGTCTGTGTTGATATCTATGTTGATGATTTGTGTTGGGTTCTCAGACCTTGTTGGTGGGTCTGAATTGATTTCACAGGCAGATAGTGAATTGATGATGGTGCCGGCAACGTGCATGAATACTTGTGGCTCTGTCAAGCTTTGTCTTCCCAGAAACAGGAAATGTGAAGGACTTGAAGTGGATTGGACACTTGTGAACTTCAATATGGAATGAGAACTGGACAAAAGAATTGGACAAGGAGCTGGAAAAGGAACTGCCTGCCTTTGAACCCAGGTGACAGTTGGAGTTGGGACCATCGAAGAGGAACCATGGAAGCTAAGAGCCAGCCTTGAGTCAAGCTGAAAGAAGACTTTACTGGCTGAGAAGGCTGTAACTTATTTGTAACTGAGGGGTGGATGGCCCGTGTATTTTATACTACCCCTTAAGATAGTGCAGAGTAGTGAATCCACCAATTACCTCCCAAAGGATGACTGAATGATTGAGTTGATTGAATGATTGAGTTACTAAGTGATTGATTGACTAAATGATTATGCTTTGTTCAAAACTGTGTGACCACTGTGGTGAAAATAATGATGCCATTTTCTGTGATAAGTTGTTGTGAATGCTATATTTTGATTCTCTGTAATAAGTTGTAACATTTTGAATGCTGTACCTTTATTTACTATGAATGTTTTACTCTGATTTGTTATTGAATAAAGTGTTCACTATAACTATATAATCAGAACCTTAAAAATCTGTCCACAGTAGCATTCTTCTGGAAAGCTGCTTGTGCTCGGCTTTTACATTGTCTTAAAGAGAAATATTCAACTTTTTTTCCTATATGTTTTCCCTCCTTAAACAGTTTATAAAATTATGAAGGAAAAGGATCCTCTCTTGTGGTTCACTTGTATTCTTTTCAGTACCTATGCTCAATAAATACTTGTTGAATGAAGGAATGAATGAAAGAATGAATAAGCAGATCCAAATCATCCCTTCTTCTATATATTCTTCCTACTGTTGAAGGCACCACCATATTCCCAGACCCCCAAAAGACTTACAACCTCAGTGTCATCCTCAATTCTTCACTTAAATTCACCTATTTATTCAATTTGCTACCAAGTATTGTTTCTAAGTGTCTCTAAGTCTTCACAGTGTCTCTAAGATAAATCTTCTCTCCACCCATACAGCCATCACATTGCTCTTGGATTAGTGAAGTAGCCTGCTTACTACTCAAGTTTCTGCCCATTCCATACCCCCCCCTGCCTCTACAGCCAAAGTTATTGTCCAAAGCATAAGTCTATGCATGATCAACCTCATCTGTCACACACACACACACACACACACACACACACACACACACACACACACCCCTTTCCATCATCAAATGTAAACTCATCTACTTGACTTTTAAAGCTCTTCCTAACCTAACCCTTTCCTACCTTTCCAGTCTTTCCCTATTTTACTCCCCTCCACCTACTCTAGGTACCAGTGACACTGGTTTTTGTTTTGTTTTCTGCTCCTAATGAACAATACTCTGTCTCTTGACTCTACCTTTTCACAGCATTCCCTGCTTATCTCTTATCTTCCCTAGCTTCCTTCAGGACTCAAATCAAATCTCCCATGAGTATACATGAGTCCTTTCCTTATCCCCGCTAACTTACACTGCTAGTGCCCACCCTCTGAGAATACTTTTCTATTTAACCTGTGTAAAACTTGTAGTTGCATAGTCGTTTTCACTATCTCCCCCTTAGAAAGCAAGCTTCTTGAGGGAAGTTACCATAATTTTCCCTTCCCTTTGTATCCTTGGTCCTCATTATAGCTCCTGGGACACAGCAGGAGCTTAAGTAATACTTGTTGAGTAACAACTATTATCCATTAATACTTGTTGAACGAATAAACAAATGAATGTTATCAATTGTAACAGAAAGGCCTTCATCTTATTTTTGCCAGAAATTCAACATAGTTTCTTCCCCATTAGTGTAAACTGCAACCTCCCCGTGCCTTCTCATCCTGTGACGTTCTTTTCCATGTCTTTTTATGAAGAGAGTTTCCTCAGTGTGTGGGAAACTTTGTAAGGACAGATACTACTCCCAAGAAACTCACCCAAACTTAAGAAATGCATTGTGACCCAAGAAAGTGTTACTGCTTTCTACAAGCACCATATATGGTCAAATTCTAACTGAAAACCTTGGAAAAGTGTCATCCTTCCCTTGGGAATACCTACATGATGGGTCATCAAAGAAAAACTTGACATTTGAGAAGAGCCAGGAAAAAATTAACCATTCACTGAATTCAAGACCTACTAGTCATCTCTATTCTGTAAATGAACTGAAAACTATACTTTGGGTGGCAAATAAGAACTTCTGGGTATGTAGCTGGGGAGGAGTATTCTGAAAGAAAAGGAAAGTCTTAAAACTGGAAGGATCAGGGCCTCAAGTCTTGGCAGTTGAAAAGAACTGCTTTGATTCACACAGGTCTATGGAAAGATGTTTCTGAAAGGCTATCTTAGATTTGAGCCAAGATACAAGCTTGGATCTAGAGGGGAAGGGAGCATATTAAGCAACCTCAGAAGATAAAAATTAACAATCGGTCTCCAGGAAGCTTACATTCTTCCAAAAGCAAGAATATGTGTGCAACATATTTCAACTCTCTGGGCCTCAATTTACCATCTGAAAATTATGGGGGAGGATAAAAAGACCTCTCAAGTTCTTTCAAAATGAAGTTCAATGGTCCTTTGAAGTCAGAGAAGGAGGATCATATTTGGAGTGGTCTTGAATCATAGCAATCTCTGAGAGTTTGTGGGCAGTAAAGGACAGTCTGAAATCCATTGTTTGTGGAGCACGTTTTTCAGGACTAGATTCAGAAATTTCATCCTTACCCAGGTGTCTGATGACCATGGCAAAACACACAGATGGTAATGGTAGCTGGAGAATGGAATGAAAACAGATGGGACAACCTTGGGCCCATAAAAGTAAATAAAACTAAAAGGTCCAAACCCCTTGGACTTGACAGTTTTACTAACTAAGCTGAGTTTAGTATCAACCTTATGCAGAGTTGAAAATGAGAATTAGGGACTGGGGACAGTCACCTATTAACTGACTTCCAAGGAGTTCATTTGATGAGATTTCATTATGAATTAAAATAAGTATATGTAGTGCACTTATCTCTGATTTTATTAAAGACTGCCAAGCTAATTTCATCATGAAAATAAGGCTCAGGAGACCTTGCTATTTTTCAATGTAGACAGGGTTTCCCAGGTAAGTACACACAATCTATTTGGCATGTTGGAAGGCAACGAACTGTTATACTCTTAGGAAACAGCTGCCAACCTGAAGCAAAGAGACCAAGAAAATACAAAAGATTACATACATATACGCACACACTTATGTGGATATACATATGCAATATAACATACATATGTGTGTGCATATGTGTATTTGTGTGTATATGTACACACATGCATATACAAATACACATATATACACATACATATACACACATGTGTGTGCATTTAATGTTCCTATTAGGATCAAAGCTCTAGAAATGGAGGGGACCTCAAAAGCTATCTAGTCAAGCCCCCAAGTTTGATAGATAGGGATTTCAAAGCCCAGAGAGGGAAAAGTTGCTTTTCTAAGACTATGTAGGTATTTAGGCAGCTAGGTGGCGCCATAGTGCACAGAGTACCAGGCCTGCAGTTAGAAAGACTCACCTTCCTGAATTCAAATTCTGCCTTAGACACTAGCTGTGTGACCTGGGCAAGTCACTTCCCCTGTTTGCCTCAGTTCCTTATTTGTGAAATGAGCTGGAGAAAGAAATGGCAAACCACTCCAGTATCTCTGTCAAGAAAACCCCATATGAGTTTGGGAAGAGTTGGACATGGCTGAAAAACTATTGAACAACAATAAATAAGTAGTTAATAACAGATTCAGAATTTGAACCCATGTCCTTTCACTCCAAAGCCAGTATCTTTTCCACTGAACCTTACAGTTCCACCCTCAGATCCCTTTTATAAGTCAAAAACTTCAGAGGCTTCTCAAATTCATTTTTTGATTTGGGATTATGGGATGCACCATGGAAAGAGGGGCATCTCGGTGGTGCAGTGGATAGAATGTAAGACCAGGAGTCAGGAAGATCTAACTCCAGATTTGGTCTCAGATATGTACTATCCCTGTGATTGTGGGCCAGTCTCATAACCCTGTTTGCTTCAGTTTCTTCCTCTGTAAAATGAGTTGGAAAAGGAAATAGCAAACCCCTCACTACTCCAATATCTTTAGCAAGAAAACCCTAAATGGCATAATTAAAAGTCAGATACAACTGAAAATGACAGAACAACAACAATCATGGAAAGAGCAGTGGGCTTGGGTTTAAGAACTCTGGCTTCACATAACAGTTCCTATAGTGACTACCCTACAGACAATTCTCTTGTCTCCATGCTTCAGTTTTTGTATCTATGAAATAGAAATCTTAATTCTTAGACTAATTCTCAGGGATGGAAGAAGCAAGCCTTTTTAAATCCTTCAAGGTCTAGACAGTAATTTTTGGTCTTGTCCATTCCTATTGTTTCTTCAGTCTAGGGAAAGTCTTCTAATGCAGATTAGTACCCAAAAAATAAATATTAGCCAGTGGGCACTGAGATGTTAAATGATTTGCCAGGGTCACACAGCCATTACCTATCAGAGATTGAACTGGAACCCAGATTTTCTTAACTCCAAGACTGAATCTTTACCCATATTGTTTCTCTATATATACATGTCTCTCTCTCTCTCTTTCCTCATTGTTCTCCCCAAAAAAACACCACCCCTCTTCTAATCACATTGGGCAATTTAAATTTAATCAGTATTGGGCATTTTAAATTTTTAAAATCTGGCCCCAACCTGTATTTCCAGGCATATTATATATATTGTCCCATTTGCAAACTATATTCCAATCAAAGTGACCATATTATTGTTCCTCCTATATGACACTCATCGTTCCTATTTCCAGTGTCATTCCTCAGGCTTAGAATATGGCCCCTCCTTCCCTTCCCCTCTTAAATTCATTAGTTTTTTTTAAGCCTTATTCCAAGTTATGCTTTCTATAGAAACCTTTCCAAATAGCCCCCAGTAGTGCCCTTCCCCATCAAGTCACCTTGTCCATATTGTGCCTCTCTTTTGTAGCTACCTAACTGTGCACATGTCATTTTTCCCTGATAGAATGAAAGCTCTTGGAGAACAGGGACTGTTTTCTTTCTGCTTTTGGATACCTAAGGCCTAGTACAGTGGCAAATAGCAGCCACTTAATAAATGATTATTGATTGACTGATCTGTCTGTCTATTATTGTATGTATGTTTGTGTATGTGTGTGTTTGTGTATGTGTGTGTGTATTGCATCATTATTTTTTCTAAAAAAATGAGGCTGTGAACTGGGCTTAGAAATTATGCACACATATATACATATATAAAGATACATATATTCATGTACACATGCATATTATATGCACACATATATGTTACATATGTACACATATGTCTCTCTGGGAATATATACACATGCATGCAATACCTCTATTACATACATACATATACATATATAAAACCTTTGGTTACAAAAACATTTGTTATAATGGCTATGACTCATATGATTTATCTTTACATTTCGTTCCAAGATTAAGATGCCATTTCTATGTACTGTACAAGGGACTCAGTCGAAAATAACTGTGCCTAATGTTTTCTTTTTTAAAAAAAATGTACAAAAGACAATTCAAGTGTGAAAATGCAGTGGAGGAAAATAAGCTATCTACAGCAAACTAAGGGTATTTATTTTGTGATAATGAAGAGTGCCATATACCTTCAATTTCATTCAATGCTGTGATAAAATTGCAGGTTTTCTTCATAAAAAAAGCACATAAAGAGGAAAAAGAAAAAGAATGAAAGCATGCTATAAGGCTGTTCTGTTACAGCATAGGATTTACAAAAATAGCATTAGCTCCATGAAATACATAATGGAAGAAGACACTGAGATTGGCCTCAGAAATTTGGGAAGCTGAGGCACCTACTGTAAAAAATGTAACAAGAATAGAAGGCACAATAATATATCAATGGCTCATTCCTGCAGGATTCCTGGCCTTCCAAAAGGAACTCTGTGTTGCTATTCCCTCATCCTTGTGAGTGCACTCATAGGCTATTTTAATACCTCCCTTTCCTCATTTGCATGTACATTTCAGAGACAGACAACAGAGGATGACTATTTCAGTCACCTGGGCCTGTCATAGCTTATGTCACTTGACAGCTTCAGAATGTTATTCTCTTTGAAAAAGGAGCAATTAAAGAGATGTCACATTGGCCAGTCAATCAAAATTAAAAAGGATCTGAGGGATGTTGGGGAAGAGGCATTTAAATGAGGCAGAGCCTTATAGTCTTCTGTTGAAGATTTTTGGAAAACCATCACGCTTTTGTCCTGACTACTTTCAACTCTATTATTCCTAAAGGCTCTGGGTGAATAGTGTTGGAGGTGAGTCATGAAAAGAGGGTAAGGGTCAGAAGAAAGGTCATATAAAGTGTCCAGAAGGAGATGGGCCTTAGTTGCTGTCACACTGCTCATGCATATTCTATTAAAAACTATTGATTTTTCTCAAACTCCTCAGACTCATGGCCCTGTAGCCATGCCTCACCTATATTGTACTAATGACATTGATTTTCTGAATACAAGTGTAATACTTTATTCATATTCCCATTAAATTTCACCTCATTAGATTCAGCCCAGTGTTCTAGTCATTTTTATATCCTGACACTGTCATCCAATATGTTATATATCCCTCTGAGCTTTGTGTCATCTGCAAATGTGATATGTAAGTTACCTATCTTTAGCTAGTCACGGATACAAATGTTAAATAGTACTTTGGGGAACTCCAACAAATTGACCTCCTTCCAAATTGTCATTAAACTTTTAATGATAATTTTTGAGTCCAATCATTCAACTGTTCTTAATCTACCTCATCCTATGAATATTTAGTTCACATCTCTCCCTGTTATCCACAAGGATGTCATAAAAGACTTGCCAGATGATCTGTTGAAAGGTAAGGGGAAAAGTATTTATAGCACTACCCTGATCTGTGAGTCAGGAAACCCTTTCAAAAAGGAAATGAGTTTAATTTGTCTTGACTACTTCTTACTGAAGCCATACTGGCTCTTTGTGATTGCTGCTTTCTTTTCTTGCCATTCACAAATCATCCTTTTAATAAAACATTTTAGAATTTTGCCAGAAACCAAATTTCAGCTCTCTGACCTAATTTTAACTCTCTGAGGTTGCAGACTCGATTCTCTTTCCCTGGAAAATTCAGATATATGTTGTATTTCATTCTAGCCATTCCTCTACTATTTTCCAAGGTCTTTCAAGAATCAGTGGCAGTGTCTTAGAGAATGTAATTCTTCAAAGCAGGGTTGCCCACTTACTGCTGGGTTTGAATAATCTATTAAATATCTTTGATTTATCCTTTCCATTCAAATTTAGTCAACAAGGCTTTTTATTTTTCTTTTCAAGAGCACAGAAATAAGTAAGAATTCAATTCTGTCTCCTTTTCATTCTCCATTATTACAATTGAATCTATCATAAGGAGCAGTCCTATTCCTTCTTTGAGTCTGTTCTTTTTCCCATTGTGGTTGGAGGGAAATGGAGATTTATTTTCTCACCAAAAATACAACACTATAGCAATCAAGTTTTGCTGTTGATAGATATGCATAATGAAAGTAGGTGTATGAGTTGTTTGCATGGAGAAGACTGAACTTGTCTCCCTAGACTAATTTTTATTATACTCAATTTAATCTGCATTCTAGGCCAGAGAAAACTTGGGAAATATCTAGGCTTAAATCAGAGAGTTAGCTATAACAGAGGGCTTTGTTCTCTGCCCACACATTGAGGTGAAAAAGAAGTGACTTACTCTTAATCTGGGTGCACACTTCTAAGCTTTTGTTAGCTAAGTATTGTGATAAATAATGAGTTTCCTACTTAACCTTATCAGGGATATTTCAGCTTCTCTACTCTAGTCAATTTAAGCTGAGGTGACCTGAGTGGTTTTAGAAAAATGAGAAACCTTTATAGGAACAGGGATTAATGCTTAGCTGAAACAATATATTCAGTAAGTGCTTAATACATGACAAGCAAATCAATGTTCCCAGCAGAGTCTCTGTGAGACCAACATCATAAGATCTATTGGAACCAGTAACAACAATACAGTGACTAAAAAAAGAAATGCATCAAAATCCCTGTATACACATTGGAAGTATATGTTTCTAACACATTACATGTGTTATGGTCACATATTTCCTTGTGTATGCCCCTCATGTATGATTCCTAATCATGCTTGATTATGTTCATGGAGAGAATGACCATCATTAATTTTCTTACCATGCTATTGCATTAAATCCTCTGTTTTGAACTAATTATGTTTTCTGGCTGATTAAAGAAAAAAACAAACAAACATTCAATTTTCCTGATAGGAGATTTTGAGTCATTATTACCAAATGGAAGACTTTGACCCTGAAGTAAATATTTTAAGTTCCCCAGGAATAAGTATGGTGGTGATCCATGTTCTAGTTAGGTAAAAAAAAACACACACCATAAAAACAAACTCTTTGTACTCTTTAGGTTCCCTAGCAATTCTTTACTCATTTTGAGTTTTATTTCTTTTTAAATTTATTTACAAGACTTTGCTTCATTTTTTAAAAATTGTCTTCTGTTACCTATGTTTCTATCTTCTGTACATATTTTTCAATTAAAGTCATTTGATGACTTTTCTCATTTTAAAGACACATTGAGTCCTTCAGACAATACTGCCATTTTCTTCCCCATCAGAACTATTTCTCTTCGTGTTTTCTGGATTGCATTATTGAAAGCTTTCTATCCCTCTTGGGTTGACTTTCTGAATAGAATGACTTCTGGGTAGTGTATTTTAGAAGGTTGTTTGACAAAGCTGGGTCACCACAGTCCTTCTGTTTTTCAAAAGGAGGACCAATACTTTCCTTTGGAACCTCCCAAACTCTGAGCTAGCTCTGACATTGTGTACATCAATCTCATTATGTATATGTACATCCCTGGAAATTATATTGCCAAAGTAAGTGAACTTATCCACATCATTCAAAATTTCTCCATTTGCTATAATAGATGGTTTCACATATAGTTGATGTGGTGCTGACTGGTAGAGAACCTCTGTTTTCTTGGTATTAACTGTTAGGCCAAAATTAGCACAAGCAGCAGAGAATCAGTCCATGCTTTGTTGCCTCTCAGACTCAGAGGCTGCACTGAGGACACAATCATCTATGAACAAAAAGTCAAGCACCAACTCTCCATCCACTTTAGTCTTTACTTATAGCTTTTTCAAATTATATTTGAAAGGTAATTAAGTAGGGGAAAGAATTAGATTTGTTTCTACTTGGCTCCAAATGGCATTACTAGGAGCAATGTGTGGAAACTGCAGAGTCTAATTTAGGTTTGATTACAGGGTAAACAACAAGAAGAAGGCTTCCTAGGGATTAAGGCTATCCAAAAGTTTAATGGACTATATTAGAAGTCTATTTTCCGTTGGAAATCTTCAAGAAAAGGTGGAACAACTATTTATTCTATGTGCTGTAAAGGCACTTTTAAAAAACATTTTTATTTAAAGTTTTTAATTCTAAATTCTCTCCTTCCCTGTTTCCCTCTTTTCTCCCTCCCCAAGATAAGAAACAATCACATATAAGATATACACGTACAATTATGTAGAACATTTCATTCTATATAAGAAGACTGAAACAAAAGAAAAGATTTAAAAAGTAAAATTAACAGCTTTAGTCTGTATTCAAACAATATAAGTTCTTTCTCTGGAGGCTGATAGTATGCTTCATCATTGTATATTGATATCTTGGATCATTGTATTGCTGAGAATAGCTGTCATTCACAATTCTTCCTCAAACAATATTGCTGTTACTGTGTACAATGTTTTTCTGGTTCTGTTCACTTCATTATGCATCATTTTAAGTAAGTTTTTCCAGGTTTTTCTGAAATCATCCATTTCTTATAGCATAGTATTCCATTACAATCATATACCACAACTTGTTTAGCCAGTCCCTAGCTGAAGAATGAATATCCCTTTGATTTCTAATTCTTAGCCACTACACATACAGACACACACACACACACACACACACACACACACACAAGCTGCTGTAAATACTTTGTACAAATCATTTTTTGGATGTCTTTGGGATAGAGGCCTAGTAGTGGTATTGATGGATCAAAGGGTATGCACAGTTTTATAGCCCTTTGGGCACAGTTCCAAATGCCTCCCCAGAATGGTTGGATCAGTTTACAACTCCATGAACAGTGCATTAATGTCCCAGTTTTCCTACATCCCTTCCAGTATCCAACATTTGTAAAGACACTTCTTGATCAGGTATGTGTTGACTCCAGTAGCCTTTGAGGTGCCATCAAACTATGAGATACTGAGATTCAAGAATGTGTCCTTAAATCTTAGCTGGTTCATCCCCACATCATGTTGCAAAGTCCAATCTTTTCCCATCTCTCCCTATGCTCTTTTTCGACAGTTAACATTATTACAACAACATTCTTCGTGCTTCTCTTCTTGTCTTCCATGTTCCACTCCATGCTTCTCACCCTTTCTCCTCCCGATCCTGGGGGTCTCTAACATATTAAGAGTAATTCCAAAGCTTTGAGGTCATCGAAAGGGTCAATGATGACAATTTTGAGCGGGGTGATAATAGAGCCAGGTACGGTTGGCATTACCAGTCTAGAGTAATTGCGAGGAAAGACATAAGGACCATGGTGCCAGAAACCTTTTAGGGGAGAAAAGTTGGCTTTACAATTAGTAAAACATTATGTATTTGTGACCTTGTGTATATGAGAGCTCTAAGTCTAAAAAATATTAAACATTTTATACCTACTTTCTCTCTTATTAATAATTCCAAATAAAAAATCCAGCACCTGTCATAATGTTTTCTCCACAATAGGTGCCTAATAAATAATTTTTTGCTGAATTGAAAGGTCTTTAGAATTTCCTCAAACCAATAAGCCAGGAAATGGGATTGGTAAATAACTTTAACACAGGTCTTCATCTCTGTTAACATGTGCTGTTTTTGTTAAGAAAAATACGTGGTTCCCGGGATGACTTTGCCCACTCTGGAAAGTAATGCAATGCTCACAGTTGTAGGTCACTAATGGCCCAGATTATATGCAATCTTTGGTAATTGAAGAGTGCCAGTGGACTCTACACAATAAGGTGAAGCCAGGGCCTGCAAGCTAGAAGCAGGCCTAGTGACAGTTAATTTTATCCTGACAGTTAAAGGGGAGGGTTTTCACTATAATCACCAGTCTATCTGGGAAATCTTCCAGGAAGGGATGGAAACGGAATTTCTCTGCCTGTTACAGCTCCCACCACCCCCCTTAAGCAGGCTCTGCCAGTTTATTGGCAAAATAAATTGAAGACCTACTTATTTGGGGTCTAACCTAAAAATGGACCCCCTCATGTCCATGGATGCCTATGTAAAGATGCCCAGCCATTTGACTTATCTATCAGAAAATAGAGAAAGGAAAAGGAAAATTGCTATTCAACAAACAGCAAATATGTATTGGGTGGTAGGGAAACATAGAGATTGAAGTGCTCCACCTGGAAAGACCTGGGGTCCAACTCTACCTCAGATAGTTGCTAGTTGAATGATGTTAGAAGTGGGAACAATAATAACTTTAGTAAACAACTCACAGAATTGAGAGAATCCAATGAGGCAATGTAAAGTCTAAGGCAGATGCCAGATATTCAGTGTCTGCTATGATACTGGGCTAAGAGGGAGTTGGCAAAGATCAGTAATGACCCAGGCACTCATTATATATGCAATGATATTCTACCATTCTCCCCTGGTAGCTAATTCATTCCATCTGTAGTGTCAGGCATCTTTAAAGTCTGGCCCACATAGGGGCCACTTGAACAAGGACTTGAAATGGCTAGATCATCATTGTCAAAATTGCAGGCAAGAAGCCCTAACCCTGGAACTCCAGAAGCCAGGATTTTTAGCAGTTGGTCTATTCCCACAAATGGCAGCATCACATCTGTTTCAAATATGGCAAAAGCCAGGTGCTTTCATGTGTAATTGCAGGTGTAAATAGCAATCTAGTCTTGCAGGTGGGCATGTGAACATTCAGTTTTCCATTTTATGCTTCTGACTTGCCATGGTTTAGGTGACAATGCCAATTTGACCCCCCAGGGCTAGGAACATTTCAATGTCTAGTGCCATGCAAATATAAGCATGGAAGCATGTGTGTGTGTGTGTGTGTACATATTCTTAATGAGTGTGTACAATACCTAAGGTTAATAAGTTAATAATAATATACCAATCTACAGCTTTGTTGTACTTTTTCAATTTTAAACCAATGTTTCAATGTTCAAGGCTAACTGTTTGCTTCTTGGCCCGCATACAGGTTGGAACCAAGTAAGATCATCTGGTACTCCCATCTCTTTGAGTGCTTGTCACTTTTGCTGTGATCCACTAAGTGAAAGGCTTTCATTTAGTCAATGGAGTAGAAGTAAATTATTTGTTTTCTGAAACCCCCTTGTGTTTTCCACAATCCAACAAATGTTGACAACTTGGTCTCTAGCTCTTCTACCTCTTTGAAAACCAGCCTGCTCTTCTGGTAAGTCTTGGTTTACATATTTCTAAAGACTATCTCGCAGAAGTTTAAGTATAACCTTACTGGCATGGGAAATGAGTTCAGCCTCTGTCCATAGTTCTTCAGGCACTCTATCTACTAGGTCTCATCCCTCATATCTATTTATTGTTCCCACTTCATATGCATAAGGGATGCTATTTAGGACTTATCTGTATGGTTTCATGGTTTTCCCTCCTTTCATCAATTTAAATCTGAATTTTGCAACAAGAAGTTCATGATCTGATCCACAGTCAGTTCCAGGTCTTACTTTAACTAACTGAATAGAGCTCCTTCACCTTTGGTTGCAAAGTGTATAATCAATTGATTTCTATCTTGACCTTCTGGTACGCCTATGTGTAGGGTTGTTGAAAGTGTTTGCTATGACTAGTGAATTAGCTTGACAGAACTCTGTTAAACCCTCACCTGCTTCATTTTGTAGTCTAAAGCCAATTTTTTCTGTTGTTCCAATTATCTTTTGATTTCCTACATTAGCATTCCAGTCTTCTACAAGTATTGTGTTATTTCTAGATGTTGTAGGTCTTCATAGAACTGATCAGCTTTGACCTCCTTGGCATAGGTGGTTGAAACATAAGCTTGTGATTACTGTTGATGGAATCCTAATAAAGCTGGCCCCAGGCCCAATATTCTTTGCCCTATAAAAATCCATCTTGCTTTCTCTGAAGTTGCTGCTTCCTCTTGGAATTTAGCCTGCTTCATGGGAGGCATCAATCTCAATAATTCTTTGAGACAGTTCCACCACAATACATTATGAAAATGCAACAGTTTTGGGTGGGCAAAGCCCCTGCCTCAACAGTTTTTGGCATCCCTGGGTTTAAACTGTAACACTGTGATGTTGAATGATTTGCCCTGGATATGCTTTGAACCGGAATCCTATCACTTTTGAGACTATGCCCCAGTACTGCTGTCCTCACTCTTTTATTGATGATGAGGGCTACATCATTTCTTCTAGGGGATTCTTGCCCACAGTTGTATATATATTGATCACTTGAGTTAAATTCACCTCTTCTCATCCATTTAAGTTCACCAACACCCAAGATGTTGATGTTTCATCTTTCTGTCTCCTCTTTGACCAGATCCAGTTTATGCTAATTCATAGTCTTATATTCCAGGTTCCTTTGCAATATTAATTTTTACACCAGACTTTCCTTTGGTGACCAGACACATCCACAGTTGACCTTGCTTTTTGTCTTTGGCCCAGCTGCTTCATTAGTACTGGAACTATTTGTAATTGTTCTCTGCTCTTCCCCAGTAGTATGTTGGACACCTTCCAACTGAGGGTTCATCTTCTGTTGTCATACCTTTTGTCATTTATACTGTTCAAGGGCTTTCTCAGCAAAGATGCTGCAGTAGTTTGCCATTTCATTCTCCAGTGGATCACCTTTTGTCAGAACTCTTTACTATGACCTATTCATCTTAAGCACAACTGCACAGCATAGCTCATAGTTTCACTGAGATACACAAGGCCGCCTTCTCTATCTATCTAGACACATATGTGTATATGTATGTATATGCACATGTATATACACACATACAATACATGTATATGTATGTACACATGTATGTACACGCACACATACACAAACACATATGCTATTCAATATCCTGGAGTCTAAATTCTAACGTAGGTCCTCAATTTTATAGAAAAGGACCAGGTATGATGTGCTTGATATTACACAGATAACAAGTACAAAGTTGGGATCCCCCATAACGTCTACAACTGGAGCTTCTTCAAGGCCCTGGCATATCGTATGCACTTAACATATGATCATTGACTTAACTTGTTCAAAATCTCAGAATCTGATAGTTGCAAGGAACCTTTGCAGCCATCTAGCCCAACCCAAGACACCAAAGGAAGCCTTTCTATAGTATATGCCACAAGTGGAATTCCAACCTCTGCTTGAAGAGGATCATTGCATATGACTAAATGATAAATCTATGATAGGAGGAAGCATAAATAAAATTTCCATAATCTTCAGAAAGAAAAGGTGAATGGCAATACAGTTGTCTCATTCCCTATTAGACAATCTCTGCAAAGTATGCTTCACAAGTTCCCAGAAAGCAAGGACACAAGGGCTCTTTGCAGAAAAAGCTTCATAAAGAATTTCCTGTGCTAAAGACTACAACCCAGCCCCCAAACCCATACTTGAATAATTTATTTATATCCATTACACTTGATGGAGATTAGAACACTGATGATTTTGATAGATGGAAGTAGTTGGAGGATTAGATAAAAGCTTCATGCAAGGGCATGGGAAGCCAGCACATCTGGAGGCTCAGAAATCAAGGTAGGCTAGAACTCAAGGGAAAATCACAGTTGGAGTTTGAGATTAGGAGAGGCATCTGTAGTAATGTGATGATTGAAGCCATGAAATAGTGGCTTCTCTCAGAAGGATTAAAAAGGAATTCCTAATTTTTCTAATCTAGTGAATCACTGTCCCAGTGTCCTTCCTTAATCATCATGTGTAACCAAGTGTGACTCTTGCTGTTCAGGGACACGTTGATATGTCAATAAATCAGTAAGTCAAAATATTTATTAAGCTCCTACATGATCCAATCACTGGAGATACAAAAAAAAAGTAAAAAAAATCCAGATTTCAATTAGAATTTTTCATTAGAATATGTGAGAAATCATACAGAAGTATCTCCATACCTAGAATAATGACTAGCACATAGTAGATACTTGAGAAATATTTCTTGATTGAGTAGATAAAATCCTGGACTTGGAGTCAGGTGGACCCAGGATCAGTTCCTATCTCTGACAAAAGGCAGGTGATCAGAGAAAAGATCACTTAACTATTCTCTCACTTCAAGAATGTGTCTGAGACTAATATTTATATACTATTTGCAGTCTGCACGGGCAGGAGTTCCTAAAACCATGAAGGGAGAATGCATGACATACTAATATATATCAGAGCCAAATATTGCCCCTCAAGGAATATTGCATGCAGCTCTGTTGCTTAATATTTTAATACTTTGGATACAAAGCAGAATAAAATTGTTGAATGGGTGAATGAAAATTCATTTACTAAGTACATACTATGTATAAAGCACTAGAAACATCAAAAAGTAAGACAGCACCTGCTATCAAGGAGCTCATATTCTAAAGGGTATCAGGTTGGAGGAGACCACATAGCAAACTTAATTGTGATGGCACATACCTGAAAACTCAAGTGTCTAGTCATAACTCCTTGGCCACTGATTCCTCAGAAGTAGGATGGTAGAAAGCAATAATCTTTAAAAAGGCCAGTCAAAAAAGACCATTTCAAAAATTCTTCATGGCACTGTTCTCTTAGGAGTAGAAGCTAAAGCACAGAGCTTAAATGGAAGTTCTCTCAAAGGTTCTCAGGTTTAAGTTTTCTCAGCTCCCATCCAAGACCTCAGGAAGATATATCATTAGCTAAACCCACACTAGATATTCTGATCTTCCTCAGTTTGGGAATATGGAGAAGTATCAACTGCATTTTAGGCCTCTAGGTGTTCCCGGCAAATTCCAAGTTTTTTAAAAAAAAGTGATAATGGAGTTAGTTGAGCCAGCCCAGTCTCCTCACTGAGACTCCTTTTTGCCCACTGAAGAAACAGTCAGCCATGCTTGGACTACAGCCTGTTAAATAGAATCTTTTCTGGGGAGAAAAAAAAAAAAAGGTAGCCTGCCCACTGAGGTACAAAACTCATGAAGATCAAGGTACAGATCCAGGCTTTGGACACCAAAGTGCTAGCCCTACTCCAAGCACATTGAGTTTCTCCTTTTTGACCTGGTCCAAACCAATGGGTAGAGTCAAATACAACTCACTTAAGCAAGTTTTCCCAAATCTCAAATCCATATCTTACTTAGCTTACTCCTGGTTTTTTCTTCTTCTCAAAGGGCCTAAGGGCAAGGAAGATCTTTAAATTTGCATTTCCATTAAATTCTGCTCCAAGATCTTTAATGCCCATAGCATAGTTAATTTACATTTGAATTAGCATTAACATCTCTTAGGTCACATTTGCAAGATACATAACTAAAGTTACCAAAGTGGCCACAGGGCCTTAAACAAACACAAAGTACATTCAGGTCCCTCTCTTCAAGTCTAAACAAAAAAAGTCCAAATAAAGGTCTCTTACTCAGAAGGGGGTAAATTTAAAGATTTTCCCTGCCCCTAGGAGGGATAGGCTTAAGAGACTCTGAGAACTTTCCCTGATTTGAAAATATACTCTGCCCCCTAATAGGCTGAATGTGGTCATATGGAGCCTGTGGCAAGAGGCTTGGTTTTCAGGAATGCCCACACCTTGATGCTGTGTGATTGGGCAGTGGGTCAAGAGGGTGGTTACATTCTCTGACCCAGGAGAAGGCTATATAATCCCTGATGTGAGGCTTTGCTTTGGGGCTCACTTTGAGAAGTGTTGTATAATTTGACCAAATGAGACTCTGGGAAGCCATTGAGAGCCCCCAGGCTTTGAAAACCCAGATGCTGATGCTTCCCTCTCTGGCAACTGTGATTTGGTATGGATGTAATGGTTGGACAGTTTGGAAGCTTGTCTGCTTGATCTGTTTCTCTGTCTTGTAACTTCTGTCTGTATACTCTGAAGTTTGGGGTGCTGACCTTTTTCCCCTGAACTAGGTAAATGATACATGTTTGATTGATTAAAGCAAGATTGCTAACCCATTTTGAGTTGCTTTCCTTTAGAAAAGCAGATCTAAGAACCTGTGTTGGTAGCTACCCTGGGGATGCTGGGGTGCTTGCTGCTACAGGCCTATACATAGAAGACAGCATATTATGCTAGAAAAAATCATGGCCTTTTTATCAGAAGCCCTGATTTCAGATACTCCCTATTTGTGTTTTTTGTAACATGATCAGCTCCATTCCACACCTGTAAAAAGAGTAGATTGGACTCAGGGATTCCAAGGTCCTTTCTAACACTAGGTATATGTTCCCATGATATCCATATGTTAAAAGCCCTTCAAAAACCTTAGTATATGTAAAAGAAGGACAGAATTATTAAATTGACAAACTAGAAGGGACTTCTTCAGCCATCTAGTATAGCTCATACATAAAAGCTCTTACATAAAAGGCATTTCCACTCATCCAGTTTCTGCTCAACAATCATTAAGAGACAAATGCATATCTTGAGGCAGTCTATTCCACTAAGGGATAGCTCTTATCATTAGCAAGATTTCTCTGATTTTAAGGCTAATTTGGCCTTTTTGCTACTTTCTCCCATTGCTTCTTGTTGCACCCTGACACCAAAGAGAACAGGTCTATTTCCTCCTCCCTTGTCCACCCATTAAATTCTTGAACCCATCTATCTTGCTTTCTACCTATTTCTCTCTCTCTCTCTCTCTCTCTCTCTCTCTCTGTCTCTCTCGGTGTGTCTGTCTGTCTGTCTGCATCTCTATATCTCTCTGTCTCTATTCTTTCTCTTTCTCTGTCTTTGTGTCTGTGTCTCTGTCTGTCTCTTTGTGTCTCTCTCTCTGTCTGTCTTTGTCTCTGTCTCTGTGTCTCTGTCTTTCTCTTTGTCTGTCTGTCTCTGTCTCTCTGTCTCTGTCTGAATCTGTGTCTATCATTCTGTGTCTGTCTCTGTCTCTCTCTCCTCTCTGTCCTACACACATACACACACAGAAGCTTCTCTCTCTTTTTTTTTTAAGTTAAGTATGCCCAGCTTGTACACTCCATCCTCATATGACATTGACTCAAGGGTTCAAGACCCCTCCCCATCCTGCCTGTTTTCCTCTGGACTTGCTCTAGCTCATCAGTGTAATTCTCCCAACATGGTGTTCAGAACTGAACATGATGCTCCAGGTGCAGTCTGGGAAAGGAGGACAATATTGGGACTATAACATCCCTGTTTCTGGAAGCTATGGTTCTTATTGAAGCCCAAAATTATACTAGGCTTGGCTTGACATCCTTGTCACACTTACTAACTCATTTTGGACTTGTGTGTCCCAAAGACCTTTTACAGAAATTCCCCAAATCTGCCTCCATTATCTTTGTTCGTACAAAGCTGATTTTTAGCACCCAAATAGAAGAAATTACATTTAAATATTGAATTTCAAATAACAGCAACAATAATAATGTTAATAACAATAGAGATCATTTTATAGAACTTTAAGGTTCTACAACGCTGTGAGGCAGGTACCATATTCTCCCTTTTTTTTGTTTTGTTTTGTTTTGTTTTTTAGATAATGAAAGTGAATCTAAGAAAATGTAAGTGACTTGGTCAGGGTCACACATCTCAAACTGATGTGAGATATGAACTGTGATCTTCTGGCCTCCAAATCCCACTCTATCCACTGCACCACCCAGCTAAGTATATTAGATTTAAGCTAATGGTCTATGAATTCATGTTCCATTTGCGTGTTGACTCTGCCATGCTTTGTCTTAGTTATCTGTCCTAGCTTTGTGTAATCTGCAAAGATAATGACATCTATGTCTTTGTCCAAGTCATTGATAAAATCATCATACAGCACTAGGCCAGGCACAGATCCTTGGGTTACTTCATTACAGACTCCTTGCTCCATTAGTTTTGCACCATTCATTAATGACAGCTCTTTGAGTCTGGCCAGCAAATCAATTTTGAATCCATTGAATTGCACTATTGTCTAATCCTTACATCTCCATATTATCCACAAAAATAGTCAATCTTTATCTTTATTCCTTTCCTGGATAATAAACATATCCCTTTCCCTAACTGTTGTATTTCAAAGCTCAGCCCCAGGCCCTCTTCTCCTCTCTCTCTACAGCAGTTGTCAAACATGTGACTACCCCATGGGCCACATGGATCCCAAACCGCTCCCTAGTGTGGCCCAAACAAGATTAAAATGTAATTGGGAAATACTTAATAAAACAATTTTAAAAACCGTAGGAAATACTAACATGTGGTTTTCTAAGTCAGTATGCAACTCAGGGACCCTTGTTAGTCCCACATTTCTATTTGAATTTGACTTGACTTTCTACATATTGTTTCTTTGCAAAGGCCATCCTATGTACTTGAAACACCCTTCCCTTTCCTTCTCCCTCAAAGACCCCCTCTCTTACCTTAAGATGCAGCTCAGACACGAACTTCTGCATGAAACCTTTCTTCATCAATGCTTTCTTAACATTCTTTCTCCCTACTGACTCTGTATTAGATTAACTTTTATATGTTAGGATTTATTAATGCCATGATCATCCTTCACATGTTTTTGTACTTACTTGCTGTTTCCCCACCCCTTAGAATGTAAGTTCTTTTCAGGGAAGGATTTTTTACTCTTTGTACTTGTATACCCATCACGTGCACAGTTCCTTGTCCTTAGTAGGTCCTTTATATATACTGTGTATTGCTTGTTGTTGTCTGGAGCAGCATATTTGAATCACAATGTCATTTTGATTGGTAAAACCATTTTGGATTAACTGGGAGGGAAAACTATTCTTCATGGCTATTTTTCTTTAGTATTAGGTAATAGCCTTGGGAAAGTAATCAGTCATTACATCAGGGCCCCCCATCACTGCAGAGGCATTGCTGATCAATAAACTATCTCTTCTTAGGTGCAGCTGTAAAATAAATAAATAAAATAAAAATGAATATAAGCTAAGACCAAGGATGCACCAGGCACCCTAGATGAAAGCCGAAGGAGCTGTCTATTAACTTTCTAGGGCACTATTCAAAGTAAGCCAGCAGTTTGGCGGTGACTGACAGGCTGTTATGAATATCTCTTTCACCTTTTAGTTCTGGCCTCTGTCTTTCAGCAGCCTGTTAGACAATTTTCCAGCCACACATCCAGGATCTTGCTTCCTGAAGGAAACAAAATGAACCTTGGAAATAGTGATGAACTCGGGTCATCACAGCTCAGGCTGAAGGCAAAGAATGACAGGCCTAGAGAGGCCCTTGCCTTTGGTTCAGAGCAGACATCCTTCATCAAAGCCATGTTTATTTGCCAATTAATTATGAAGGAAGGATGAAAAGCTATCTTGCCATTTTTTAGAGAGTGGAATAGAAAGACTTCAACAATATAAATTGCATTGGGAGTAATGGGGTGAGGCTGCCCACCCCATTACTTCCAGCTCTGCCTCTTTCCTGGTATCTCTGTCCCCCAGTTATGTAGTTCATTGGTTCATGCATTTTATATTTGCAACTTGAGAACACAATGCACTTCTATCTTCTCTCCCAATTCACTTCCCACCCCACCCCCCACCACTACACTTAGCCCATATAAATATAGAGGAAAAAATATATTAACAACTGATTCCCAATTGACATGAAAGGAGAAATGCCCAAATTCAGGACTAATCTTAATTCCATAAATAGCTAGCTATGTAACCCTGGCTAAACCACTTAACCTTGCTGTTTCTTAGTTTTTTCATCTATAAAATAAAAAGGTCCAACGAGGTGATTTCTAAGAATAATTCTAGTTATAAAATTTTGTGATTCAAATAGATTTTAAACTCATTAATGTTATGAAATCAGAAGCTCTGTTGAGTCTATTTATGTATGTATCTGTCTGTCTGTCTATGATCCTTATCGCTGAAATAATTATCCATGAGAAAGGTTAGAGCTATGGGCTCTAATCTAGGGAATGGTTTTAAAACGTGACTGGCAGATCACTCATTATGGTTTAATTACTACTCTACAGAAAATACCACACATATAGGAACTTCTAATTTGCTGTTTCACAGTTCCATAGGTTTAGACCTAAAACATATCTCAGAAGACATCTGGTCCAATGCCTCATTTTGCAGACAAGGTAACTACAGGGAAGTTGGGTTAAGCAATTTGCCCCAAAATATCCAGTAGCAAATGGTAGGGACAGAATCCGAATCTAGGGCTTCTGACTTAAACCGATATTATTTCCCATTATAATACGCTATAAACCAAAGCATGTCTTAAAATATAAACAAGAAGTTGGATAATTATTTCATGATTCTTCACCTACATGGGATACTGTTATGGGAAAAGAAATGAATTAGACCTTGGCTGAGTAGGACATGGATTCAAACTCTAGATCTGATGATTGCTGCCTATTTGAATTTAGGTAAAATTGTCTGGGACTCAGTTTTCTCATCTGTAAAGTGGAAAGGTTGTAATTTCAATATTCCTTCTCATTCTAAATACTTTAGCTAAATGGATACTATAATATCAGAGCTGTAAATGAATCTCTAAAATACTACATAGAAAGTTAGCTATCCTTTGATTTTATCGTCCTCAAGTCCACAGTCTAGTTTCTGCATCTATAAAATGAGGGGGATGAATCTGATTATTTCTTTTTCTCTTTTTTTTTCAGAGGGGTTAAGTAAAGGCAGTTAGGTTTAAGTGACTTGCCCAAGTCACACAGCTAGTAAGTATTAAGTGTCTGAGGCCAGATTTGAACTCAGATCCTCCCGAATCCAGGGTTAGTGCTCTATTCACTGTGCCACCTAGCTGCCCCATAATCTGTTTGTTCTTAAAAATAGAAAGATTATTCTTAGAAAAAGAAGCCTTAGAGCTTCTTCTAGGACTAAATTTAAATAGCTTGTGATCCTATGAAAAGAGTGAACTACTCACATCTTTGCTTGGAAATTCACTGATAAAGAATACCTACAGCATTTCTTTCAGGGATGGTTAAAATAACATTAATAAATTGCCTGAATTTGAACTTCAAATTTGGAAATGAGTTCCTCCAAGATTGTACATGGTTATTTCCAAGGGAACCTTCTTTATTCCAGCAGAAGTTAGGAATCTTATATTCATAGAATGTTGTATTTAAGAGTGTTTGTTTGTTTTTTTTTTCCTGAGATTGTTGAGAACCCTAGTATAAAAAGAGGTCAAACAAAACAAATATTGTGGGTTACAAACCTATGCTGAAATAAGCATGAATTATCCCATAAATAAGAGTACCTTAAGACCCTCATATTGTTAGGAACTCATTTTACATCTTCCAGACATCCTTGAATGTGAGACTACATAAAATAGATACCCTATGGGACATTCTTCCTCTTTGTTCCCCTGAGCCCACACCATGGACTGGATCTATGAATTTATGCATTTAGGGACCCTTTTGATGAGCAAACTTCTAGTACAAAGTGGCTCTACAGCTGGCAGTTGTAGAGAATTGCCTGGGGAACTGATAGGTCAATTGATTTCCCAAACATCCTAGATGTAAAAGACAATGGAATATTGAGAAGCTTGTAGCCACAGAATATTGAGAGACTTAAAAGACATTTTTCACGCCTTGGGGGGTCCTTTCTATGGAGAATTTATGGGAAATCTTGGAGGTGAATCATTCAGGATAAGTTGCAGAGAGGGTGCGAACATTCCCACTGGAAAAGTCCCCATACTAATTAGATTAAGGAGCCAGTGAAGTGTTCACAATTCTTTCTTTCTTTCTTTCTTTCTTTCTTTCTTTCTTTCTTTCTTTCTTTCTTTCTTTCTTTCTTTCTTTCTTTCTTTCTTCCTTCCTTTCTTTCTTTTTTTTTTTTTTTTGCTTTTTGGAGGGCAATTTGGAGTTAAGTGACTTGCCCAAGGTCACACAGCTAGTTTTTGTGTTTAGTGTCTGAGGCTGGATTTGAACTCAGATCCTCCTGACTCCAGGGCTCTATTCACTATGCCACCTAGCCACCTCGAAGTGTTCACATTTCGTTGTTTCAAAATATTGAGTGACCTAGATATCATGAATAGGAGCAGAAGAAACTTAATGTAACCAATTCCAAAATTGACAATAGAATGGAAAGAGAATTTGTTTTTGTCATTGGGAGAGTATGATCTTCCTCAACTTTCAGAAATTTGACACTGCTGAATGTCTCTTATTGTACAGAAAGGAAAGGGAAGAATCAAAGCTAATTTTTCAGATGAGAAAATGGAGAAACTAAATGACTTCCCCCATATCACATTGGAAGTGAGATAAAGAACTAGGATTTGAAACTAGATCTTCTGACTCAAACTCTGGTATTATTTCTCCCGATTCACACTGTAGATATGTTCAGATTAAGAGGGAGCCATAGTCATTCTGTAAAATGGCTCATACCTAGCTTATAACCTATACTACTTTGCCACCACCCTACCACCTTAAGAGACAACCTTCTCTTAAGTAGACAGATGCAATCCTACTAATTCAGAAGTCAGTGTTAGCTGTACTTCTGTAAGTCTCAAGCCTCTCCAATAGATATCAAGTATCTACAATCAAAAGATTTATCTTTTTTCTCCTCTGCGATTCCATGTCTTTCTCTCTTCTCCCCTCCTTTTTAATCCTCCACCTCTCTTCCCCTTCCTCCCACATTTTCTTTCTTTCATTGTTTCTTTCTTACCCCCTCTTACTCAAAAGGCTATCTGGAACACTCCTTGAATTCAAATAAAAAAAAACAAACAAACCTGAAAACAGAACATAAGGAAGAGGCACCCTCACCTTGTTCCAAACCCTTATTCTGTTCTAAATAATTCCCTCTTGCAAACTCCACTAGGCCTCTTTCTCCCCCATGTACACACATCATACTCATTAAAAACAAAGACACCCTTTGCTGATGAAGGCAGAATCAAGCTTTGATGTAACTCACTTAGGACTAGGTCACATTGGAATTTTTCAACACCTGGCCCATCAATCATGACCATCACTGAAAGAGTTTGATTTAGTTTGGATCTAGCTCAAAACTATCTGTCAAAAAAAAGCTTTGGGAATGAAAGGGCTGTGACTATAAACTATAAATAAAAAAGAACCAAACTCATAAATAGAGGCAGAAGTTATTCAGTGCTGGCTGCCTAGGTGAGATATGCTTTGGGAGGTGAGATAAAGGAAAATGAGTGAGAGGGCCAGATCATCTGGATTCTATGCTATTTTTTTTTTCTATATCTGAGGTACCAGTTACATTCAGAAAACTAAGAATCTCTAGAGAAAGACAAAGAGTCTTAGAGCTGGAAGATTCTTAAAGATCACATAATCCAACACCCTTGAATATAGCTAGGGTAGGGCAACCAGCTCTTTGCCCCAAGGTGCTCATATGGGGGAGGGCGGTCTGCCTCATTTGGGACAGTCATATTTCCTCCCCACCACAATTCAGCAAACACTCTTTCCACATCATGAGGTCTTTGCTGGGCTAGACTATGTAGCACAGCCCTGTCCTTGTAACTCTTTTTGGATCACCCTTTCCAAGGTCCTGTCCCTGTGGCACCACCTCTTTTCTGCCCCTCCTCTATGGAGGTACAGGTCAGACTCTGAGAAGTACATAATCCCCCAGCCTGGCACGACTGTGCCACAAATTAAGTTTTCTCTTCTTCCACTGCTGTTGTCCATTCTCCATCCCCACTTTCCTTCATACTCCTCTCCTTCTACCTCCAAGTTTTTTACCTAGATAAGAGAAATTCTCACTGTGGCTTTGCTAACACTATTATGTTACATATGAGGAAATGGAGACCCTAGAAAAGTCACCTTAGTGCAATATGAAAGTTATTTCTGTGCAAGGAAAAGATTGTTGAATTTAGAGGAGCTGGGTTTGATCCCTGAATCTTCCACTTACTAACAGTGGGAAATTGGGTAAGTCTGGAATCCCTCTGTACCCATTTTATTCATCTTTCAAATGAAGTTGGATCCAATGGCCTGTAAGCTCCCTGCCAGTTCAAAGCCTATGATCTGTGATTGGACCCATCTAAGGACATATGACAGTACACACGATTTCTTCCTGCTCTTGCTCTTTCAGGGTCCGTGCTAGCTCAATGCCACTAGATGTCATGAGGCATAAAAAAGACAGAAAATTTTCATCAGGACTTAAGGTAGGCCTTTTTGACTCTAAGGCAAGTCTTGCCAGTACTCTGTCATGTTGCCTTTCAAAATCTACTGCATGATATCATATCACATCATCATGTCATGACACAATACAATATGGCATGTCCTCATATCACAATGCATCTCAACACAACATGACAGAACATAGCAATGGTACAGCATGACAGCAAAAATAATGTAACAAAACACAACACAATATAATGTAACATAGCAACATCATCATAACATAGCACACCAGATCATGGCGAGCATTCATATACAACTTTAAGGTTTGCAAAGTGGTTCCCAAGGGAATGCTGCTCATTTTGTCTTCACAACAGTCATGTGAGGGAGATGCCATTATTGTCCCCATTTTTCACATGAAGCTGAGGTTAAGGAAGGTTAAATGTCCAAGGCCACACAGCTAGTAAGTGTCAGAGATGAGATTTGCCTTCTTAATACCAAATTCAACACTCAATCCATTGTACCATTTTCATGACCAACTTTTGTTGGTGTTTCATTAAGCAACTGATTTGCCTTTCATAGTACAAGAAAAACCAGGCTTTCAGGGTGGAAAAGCCTGTAGACCAGAAAGCAAGAAGTCAGGGTCTAATATGAATCCCATCACTCACTACTTGTGAATTGACTTATGTAACATTAACTTCTCTGAGTCTCAGATTTATTTATTGTTGTTTACTTCTTAATGACCTCTAAACATTCTCTCAGCTCAAAAGTTTTGTCATCTGTTAATTTTGCTCCCCTGGTCAATAAATTCAAGGTGATTTCTATACCTCTGAGTGAATGAATGGATGTGTATATTGATGCCTTTATGAATGGATCAAGTGCCTACACTATTAGGTGCTATGTATGATGGGAAGCATTCACTTCCTTCCCTCCCTTCCCCAAAGTTGCAATACTTTCCCTCCCTCCCTCAGTTTCTCAGAATATCTAGTTTTCTTTAAGGCTTAACTTAAATGCCACCTCTTTCATGATCCCTTCAGATTATAGTATGCTCCCCCTTCCCACCTCCCATCATCTCACATCTCTTTTGTATATAACTATATATGGACACGCCTTCTCCCCTGGCTACAACATAAGGTGCTTGAGGTCTGTAACCTATTTTACTTTTGCTTTTGTATTACTAGTAGTCACCTGGTTGATTGTTAATGGGAGAACATATCCCTTTTATACTTTGATGGATTATCCTTGCCCTTGAGTAATATAAGGTCTTATAAAAAATTTTAAGGGAGAGCTATCCATGGTAGTAAATAGTCAGTGCAACCAGAAGTGAGAAGATGGAGAAAGTAACTTAGAGAAATAACATTTTCAAAATTATTAAGAATGTAGTGACTAAAAAAAAATTGGCAAATTTCTCTTTTTTAAATGCAAATGAGTATATTGAGAGAGACCATCTATTCTTTTGAGCTTCTTTGTTGTTTATATTCATTTACTAACTAAGTTGTGAGGCAGAAAATGTGTCATTTTATAAACAGGCCATTAGGACTTTCCTCTTATGAGGGTAAAATTTATTTTTAAAAAATGAGTTCTAAACAATAATGTATCTTTTTTCTTGAATCAAAGTAATCAAATAGTGATTTCCAAGCCTAGATATGTATACAAGGATCATAGTTTGCTTGCCCAAAAGATTAAATTCATTTGAAAGTTCTTAATACTTTTCAAATATCATATGCAATAAAATTTTTGAGTTTTTGAAATTGGAGAGGGCCCTTCCCACTCCCTCCATCTTACAAATAAAGAAATAGAGGTTGAGAGGTTCAGGAAATTGCCCCAAATTGCATAGCTAGCATCAGAGCTAGTACTTATACCTCTTAAGTTCTAACCCAAGGTTCATTTCACTTCACTAAGGTCCCTTCTTGGTCACTACTGCACATACTTTAGACTCCCTTCTCTACCAATTCCAAGCCCAACAGTCAATCCTAATTTAGTTTGCCATACTGAGGAATTTTTTTTTCCTGATTAATGTATATCCCAATGCCATAACACACTAAAGGGAGTCCTTTATCATCTCTTATTAATGGGGGTTAGGGTGAGAGTTTCCCTGTTATTGTTTGCAGAATTACTTGGGAGTACAATGCACTTCCTGCCCTAGAACAAATACCGAGTCTCATTCAAACAGGTTTCCTAGGGTCAGGGCCACACATGTCCAGACAAATCCTTTTCTTCTGTATATTCTTTGTGCCTTCCTTCTCTTTAACCCTTTCCTGATCATGTCTCTAAAGACAATGCATGCTCTTTTGGGGACCAGTCCAATAATTCAATACTTGCTTTCATAGGACAAAGCAACCAGAGGGTGCTCTGACTAGAGTCTATGAAGATTCTGCTCTCTTTGTCCACGCCATGATCTCCAACCCCTTGATCCCTCAGGCTTCAACCTGCATTAGACACAATTTCCTTCTTTTCCCATTTCAACCCCTTGGTAAACTAGTTCAATGTTACACTGTTGTCTTTTATCCTACATATGGAGTGTTTGTATGTGATTATATGCACATTGTCTCCCTTTTTACACTGTGAGCTCCATGAGGGTAGGGAGTGTATTTTACCCATTTTCTTAGTATCTATAACAATAATGGGATATAAGACCTTCCCTGCCTATTAATAGATCTCACATAGAGCCCCTAAAGCTTGTTTAGGGGAGACTTGCTTGTAGGAAAGCTTTCACATCTTTTGTTAATTTATAATTAGGCACTCAGTCACAAGAGTTATGATGCTTTCTGGCTCTAAAAAGGGTATATGTGCCCTGAGGTCAGCATTTTGCTTTGGGGGCTCACTCATTGGAAGAGTGTACTTGTGATTGAACCAGATAAGATTCTGCATAGTTGTTAAGGAGCCCCCTGGTTTTGAAAAACCTTGATATTGGTGCTTCTCTCTGGTAGCTATATATGTATTGGCTTGGTCAGACAATTGGATCTATCTGTTGATCTGCCCCGATTTCTCAGACAGTTAGGAGCCCTGTCTGTTGTTCTTTATTTCTCTGATTGTATTTTCTCTCTTTTCCTTGTTTGGATTTTCTCTGAAGTTCACAGTTCTGACTTTTTTTCTGAACTAGTGAATGAAATTTAAAAAGATTGTTGACCCTTTAAACAGCTATCTTTCCTAGTAAAGCAGATCTAAGAACCTGTGCTAGCAGCCATCCTGGGCATGCCAATGAGGTTGCTGCTATAGTATCCCAGCACTTGCCACAGTTCCTGACATATACTAAGTTTAATAAATTCTTAATAAATAAAAACTAAAATAAATGCTTATTGACTGACCAATTGAGCAATTTTAAGATTTAATTTAAGATTAAGATTTAATCTGAGAAGTTATGGTTCTAGTGCTATTGCCCGGAGCCCCCCAGTTATATATTCCCAATACAAAATCAATAGTCATCTCAAATTGTTTTTTTTTTTTTAATAAAGGGATTTATAGAGAATATTTAAGTACTATACTCGATAGAAAACCTTTCTCACAAAATCTGGTGCACATTCTTCCACATGGCATCCATGAGGAAAAAAAGGGTCACATTTAAGAAAAAAATATTGGAGGTACTTAAACAGAGAACACGTGTGACAGAAGGAACTCCCACTTCTTAAAACAAACTGTCCTTTTCTTCTTTCCTGGAGAAGTCACCAAATTCTACTTGGGTATCACTCTATTGCTAGGCTCCCCAAATCAATGACTTTCTGGAGACCACAGCTGCCATTTCTCCCCATCATGAAGATCCATGCTCTGTAAAGCTGGGCTATCTTCAAAACAGTCATTTGCCATAATCAGTTCTATTTCCTTTGCCTACTCTTCCTGCTCCTTTCAGCTCCAGCTGCTAGTGAGACCACTGAGGGTGTCCCTAAATCTCCTAAACTCACAAGGTTTACTAGAAATTCAAGGTTTGAACTATTCGATCATAGAATATTTGTTCATTTAAGATAAGGAGAAAAGAAGCAGTGATAGATGTGATCATGTGTCCACAGTCACTATGGCAAGGTGAGAGAAAGGGCTGCCTCTACACTTCCCAACACACACCCCTTACCTCAATATCAGCCCTAAGCAGTCTTGCACCTAAAAAACAAAAAGGAAAGATAACATTATAAGAGGCCAGCTTTTTTGTCTAGCTATCTATTCCAGCTCAGCAATTTTTTTTTCTACCTCTAGAAAGTATTAGAAAGCTTTCCTTCACCACACAATACAAACCTCTCAGGTACTCATGGATAAAAATCTGATTTCCAACAATTTCTATGTGATATTCTTAGATTATAACCAGGTAGGTAATATCTACAGATATTCAAAGAACTTCCCTCTCCCTCATAGGTTAGTCCACTCCTCACATGCAGGTATCCCATAATTGGGGTCTATGTCTAGGCACATTCCAGTCCCCATGAGGAGGCCTAAGATTAGAAAAATTAGGAAAGGTAAATGGTTGCTTTTAGTCTATTATCAAAACTGAGATATATTAAGTAAGAAATCTGGGTTTTGTTTTTTTTTTTAGAAAAGCAAGAGCAATAAGCTTTTAGATTTTTTTCTCTTAAACATATACACACATTCAAATCAAAGAGAAAATCTTTTATTTGGAAGAGTATTGGTGACCAGGCTGTTATATAGACAATAGTTTAATCATACATAGGAGAATGAACATTTTTTAAAAATAGACATGCTCAGTGAACTGAAATAATTCTCCCCTCCCATCTTTCCCAGAATTCTAAGAAAAGACTATAAGGACCATTTCAGAACCAAGTGCTTTACACTCCCTTATTTTGAAAATCTAGGAGGAAACCTGATTTCACACTAATTTGTACAGAGGCTAGAGTGAGGGTGTGTTGGGGGGAATGCATGTCTGTTTCCTTTCCCTGTCCTTGTGTTTAAAATTATTTAGTCTGGGAGAGGGTGAGAATGTGAAAATTTGGTTTCTAAAGTTAGCTTCTTTGTTCTAATTCTGATTTAACAGGGGAAGAGCTTAGCTATATCATTAATGCTCTGGAAACTGGCAAAAATATAGGCAGTAAAAGGAAGATACAACAGGCAATGGTGATTAGACGTGCCTAGGTGGTCAAAGGCTACTTACAGCAGCAGGTTCTGCTATTAGCCAATCTGAAGACCCTCTGTTCAATGTCCAAGCAACACCCACTGGATCACTCTCTGGTGTGTGCTGCGAGCTGTTTAGTTCGGAGCCAATTTAGGGTTTGGGTTTGGGTAATATTCTGACTTTGAAAAAAAATTTCTGCTATGTCAAAATCAGGAAGAAATGTCCCACTTCCACCTAGACATCCACAGAAGTATTTGTAATAGCAAACAAGTAGAAATAAAGTGGGATGTCCATAGATTAGGGCACCTATGAGCAAATTATGGTACACGGATGGAATAGAATATTATCCTGATGTGAACTATGTGGCAGGATAAATTCAGGGACATATGGACAGACTTAGGTGGAGGTAGGGTGGAGTAGGCAGAAGCAGGAAAACAATATTTTTATTGTTGTTCATTCATTTCACATCCAACTCTACATGAGCCCCCCTGCCCCCCACCTTGCCCAATTCAGGGTTTTCCTGGCAAACAGAGTAGAGTGTTTGTTTTTCCTTCTCCAATCCATTTTTACAGATGAGAAAACTAAGGCAAAAGGAGATGAGTAACTTGCAGAAGGTCACACAGCCAGTAAACATTTGAGGTCAGATTTTAACTTAGCTCCTCCTGATTGCAGGCCCAGTCCTCTCTCCACTGCTCCAGCTGCCCTGGAAAACAATATAGGCAACAGCTATAGAAATGCACATAGTTTCATAAATGTCATTGGATATGAGACTGATACTGCTCAAAGCTTACAAGGACACAAATAGAAAGAACAAAGATGCTCTTACTGAATCAAGTGCTGTAATTATTATAACCAAACTTGTCATGAAAGAAAATTAACCACTTTTCCTGAATTCATAGGTGGGGCTCAAGGGAGACCTCTGGGTTTGGGATATTTTATAGACCGTCAGACTCAACTGATGCATTAGTTAGTTTGACAAAACTGATTTTTAAAAAAATTCTTTGGATGGTTCTCTAGATCAGACAGTAGGGAGGGATGTATTTGGAAGTAAAAGTAACATTTAAATAAAAGAAAGCAATTATCTTTAAAAAAATGGAATGCTAGTAGGAGTTGATGTGATATCTTTGATTATATTCTAAGAGCATCTCTCAATCCGCTCCTGCAAGAGAAAGGTGATTTGGGGTTCCATCTCCTATGTTCTTTAATTCAACAAGTATACTTTGTGTCTACAATGTACCAGGCACTAGGCTAGGCCCTAGGAATACAAAAATAAAGTAAAATAGTACTTATCCTCAAGAAGCTTAATTCTATCAGGAAGAAAAAAAATATCTACAAATATATAAATACAAAATTTATTTTTCAAAATACATAGTGACTTGAGGAGATGGGAGTACTGAGACTCATAGTATCTGATGGCCAGTCTGAAGTAGAACTCATTACCTCGCAGAGTTCCTTAGAGATCTCTTATTTCTCCTGTGATCGTGTAATTGGAACATCTGGAAGAATAGAGTTGGTATATGTAAAATGGAGCTCTTGATAGACTCCAACTGCATTAAAAAAAAAAGTGAAAGGAGGTCTATTGATTCCAGTGGAATTGTCACTACAGGATGAGGACGATAGAAAAATAAAAGCCTTGGCTGTCTTACTTACATATGTTTTGTTCTCAGAACAGTGAGGGAGAAAAACGGATACTCATTCATATCAGAGATTAAAGAACCATCAAACACAGGAAGCTTGCTGTTAGTCTGTGCCTGCTAACTCCTTTTCTTCAGATGTTTCCACCTCCCTTAGTTTCTCTCTCATCCTAGAATCTGCTTGTGTAAAGCTCACCAATAACTTCCCAATCAAATGAGCTGCGTTTTCTTTAAACCCAGCTAAATCTCTGGGGAAGTATGGGGTATTGGATAGACCACAGAAACAAGGAACCTAATTTTCAGGCTTCCTTCCAATGCTTACCTTGATAAAACCAGTCCTACCATTTAGTCTTAGTTCCATCTATAAAATGCAAAGTGTTGACTGCATCACCTTTAAGGTCATTCCTACACCTCGATTTTGGTTCCTTACATAAGGATGGGTGGTATATATTGGGCAATTGCCAGAAAAGAATGATACTTTTTTTCTACTTTTATGGTGGTACTACATTTCTAAAAAATTAGATTTATGTACCTTCAAATTAATAGAGCAGCTGCTATTTCAAGATTAAATATTTTCTCTCACCATGCCTAAAGCCAGGATCTTTTCTGGAGTTCTTTACCCATGTCCCTATTGCTTATGCCTTTCCTCATCCCCTAAAATTAAATGTCATTTGTTTATTATATTTTTCTCTTTACTCATATGCATATTTTTATTCCTCCAATAGGAGGAATAGAAGATTTTTGAGAGAAGGGGTAGTTTTATTCACTGTATTTATATATCTGGCCCATGACACAGAGTCTGGTAAGAAGAAAATGAGAGGAAAGGAAGTGGAAATGCTAATTATAGATGGCTTTCTCAAAGAGTTCCACCTCAAAAGGAAGGAAATATATGGGAAGATAACTTAATAGGCTGGATGAAGTGAGAGGGCTTTTTGTGCTGTTGATTTACTTGTTTGTTTTGTTTTGTTTTTTGAGAATATAGGAGAAATGGATATGTACATAGGCAGTAGAGAAACAGCCAGTAGGCATTAAATCCTATAAAACCTATATGTTGATGGTAATGTTTTTATTAGAATTTAAAGGTTCTCCAGTGTCACTCCTATGAGAGGAGTTGAGGATCATTCTTTTGACCTGTTCTGACCCCATGGAAAACATTCTCTTGCTATCTTATTTTAAATAGTTTGACACTGGAAGCTAGGTTTGGAACATGAGGATGATGATTGCTTGTAAATTAAATGCAATTGGCATGCCTGGTCACGTTTCAATGAAAAGGAGTTAAAGCAGATAAAAAATCAATTGCAAAAAGTCCATTAAAATGAAGATGACTCTCTTATTAGTGTTGTTCAGTTGTTTCAGTCATGTCCAATTTGTTGTGACCTTATTTGTTTTAGTTTAGTTTAGTTTTGTTTTTGTTTTTGGCAAAGATACTGAAGTGTTTTGCCAGTTGCTTCTCCTGCTCATTTTATAGGTGAGGAAACTGAGGCAAAGTTATGTGACTTGCCCCAGGTCACTCAGTTAGCAAGTGTCTGAGGTCAAATTTGAACTCAGGAAGAAGAGTCTTCTTGATTCCAGACCCAGTACTCTGCTATACCATGTATAAACCCCAAGGAGAACTTTAGAGAAAGACCCCACCAATATATGTTAGGTGGGTGAGGAAGAGACAGAAAGAGAAGGCAATGGAGGATGAATGTGACATTCACTGAAGTTCTTTCTATTTTTACACACATAAACACACAATCATATGAAAGTAAGGAGTTACATGGCCATGGTGTAACATGTGATCAAAGCAAGACATAGCCACAAATGGCTAAAATTCAATATACAAATCAGTTAGCCTTCATTAAGGACTTTCTTTGTGCCAAGCACATTGTTAAACTCAGGAGATAAAAGGAAATTCTCATCATCAAGAAACTCACATTCTAATAGGGAAGGCACATCTAAATTCAACCTTTGGTGATTATCTTATTTAATACATTTGTTTCAAAGACTGAGAAAACTGCAGCACAGCAAGGTAAAATTATTTCTCGAAGATCACATGGTAATAACAAACAGAGCCAAGATGCTAACCTTGGGCTTTTGATTCTAAAATTTGTGTCCTTTCCATTCTATCACATTATTCATAAAAACTGGCATTTACATTATGTCTTAAATCTACATCATTTAAACTTCCCAACAGGAAGCAACAAAATAAAGTGGATCGGGCATTGAACTTGGGGAAGACTTGGTTTCAAATCCCACCCCAGACATTTAAAAGCTGAGTGACCCTGGAAAGATCACGTACCCTCTCTCTATATTGGTTTTCTCATGTTTAAATAGAAGAGGATTGGATGAGCTGGGTTCTAGGTTACTTCCAATTCTAAAACTACTAGATGATATGTCTGTGAGATAAAATCAGGTATTACCATTAGCTCTATTTTACAGATAAGGAATGAAAGTAGAGATTATTTTATTCCTTATATCAATGTTAATATAATTACAGGCACAGTGTAGGCATGTAAGAAATGCTTTTTGATTGATTTTTGATTGATATAAGTGACTGGTTCATAGTGACACAGTCAGTGACATTGAAAACCAGTGGTATGGATCTCTCCTAACTCCCAGCCCAGCTCCTTATCCATTTAAAAGTCTGACTCTTAGTATAAAATAAATTGCAGGAAGGCAAAGTGAAATAGGAGATCACCAGAAGGAGAGGACACTTCTTATTTCTTTGAGGGGTGAGGGGATCACATGGAGTAAGTGTTAAGATGTTTGTGAAAATTAGTTTGACTACTGTCATCTCTGGCCATTACTCTTCTAAATTGGATGATAGGGAGTGATCTTTGCCCTATATGAATGCATATTTGCAAAGGAAAATGAGACCCTTGGAATATATATGTGCCCAGCTTATCAATCCACCACACCAGAAAGCTACAAAAACTCACTGAAGTACCATTCTCAAGAACATTCGACCATTTTCTTGTGGTGCCATCTGCACATCTTCAAAACCCCAACAAACTCAACAATAAGAGAAACTGCTTCACACTGACTCCCTGTCCTAGTAATTGCATGGAAACTAGAATGGGAAATCCAACTTCTTCTCAGCAGCAAAAGATTTACCTCTGGACTTTTCAGAAGACAGTGTACACTCAAAGTAACATAATTTAGCCCATTGGCCAGGCAGAGAGGCCATGATCACATTGAGCCAGTGGAGAAGAGGCAATTTTAAGTTCAGGCATGAGGACTCCAAGAAGGCTGAGGGTTAGTGTTCAAATCATCATTCTCTTACTGTTGACAGTTTTTATTTCCATTGCCTGAGAGTCCTATTATTTTTGTTTTTTTTATGTAATGAGGCTTTACTAGGCAAGTCTTCTGACTTCAAGCACAGTCCATGAAAGGAAGGAAAAAAAAAGAAAGTCATTTATCAATATACTTGTCACCATCTTCTGAGCCTTAATTAGAATTAATCTCTGTCCCAGGCTGACTTCTGGGGTTATTTTTTTTATCTCGCTTTTTCTTTGAAGAAGAAAAATGTGTTCATGAACTTTCAAATTTAGCACATGTTTCATGTTTTTTTTTTTTCCCCGAGCCTATTTTGAGTAGTACTTCTAGTACTCAGAGCCCCTGGCACCAAGAATCATCATTACCTTGAATCTAAGTCCACATGGTTAAGAATGCTCCCCAAAACGGGGAGCTTTAAAATACCAGCTTTGGTTTGGGGAGGGGAGCAGGGTATAAAGAAGAAGGGAATCCATGTATGCCAGTTTTACAAGCTAAATAAAAATTCAATGAAATGATCAGGGGTGGCATTTGCACACACAAAAAAATACCATAGATACATTACTGATTCTGTATGAGGCTAGTAAAGGAGTCAGACAAGTCATGTATCCTGCAAGAGAGATAGCACATGACTAGTCAGATAACTCCATTGGTACACACAAGATAGAAAAGAGATGAGAAAAAGGTCTCCAGGGTCTTATATGCATGTTACAGGGCACCATATAAAGATCACATGGGGCTGGAGTCAGGAGGAGCTTAGTTCAAATCCAGCCTCAGACACTCGACACTTAACTAGGTGTGTGACCTTGGGCAATCTAGCACAATTGCCTTGCCTTCCCCCTTCCAAAAGAAAGAAAAAAAAAAGAAGGAAGGAAGGAAGGAAGGAAGGAAAGAAGGAAGGAAGGAAGAAAGGAAGGGGGAGAGAGAGAGAGAGAGAGAGAGAGAGAGAGAGAGAGAGAGAGAGAGAGAGAGAGAGAAAGGAAGATTACAGGTAGCTTTTGCTTCCTATCTGTCTGGCTAAAGCACATCACATCTTTGTGGTCCTTAGTTTCTTCATCTATTAAAAAAGATGAGGTTGAATGTAATATTTTCTAATTCTGAAACCTATGAAAACCCATGAATGGAAATACTTGGATAAGAATTATACCAGGCCAGAAGACAGAGAACGGTTGTGATCTGGATGGGTAGTAGAGTATTCACACCTATGACATTTTGTATGCTTGAGATCACAGACTTAGAACAAGATAGGACCTTAGGGGTATATAATCAAATACTTTCATTTTATAGATGAGGAAACTGAGGTACAACAGTAATACAGGTAATGATTTTCCAAGGTCACACAGTTTGTTTAGGGCTCAAGCTAGGTCTACTGACCTTAAATATAACTCTTCCTCTCAGGCCATGTATCCTCATGATTAAAGTGAAACAGAGATCCACACAGTTTGTGCAATTTCCAAACTTACCCCATCATCTGTTTTGTTTATGGTTGGTCAAGGAGACATTTAAGAAAAAAGAAGTGTTGAAATATGAGTTCTACCACTTAGTATTAAGCATGACATTGGATGGGTCATTCAGCTGCTCTAAGACTCATTTTCATTACTGATAAGTTGAAGGGGATAGACTAAGTATCCTTTCTGTCTAACTATGATTCTCTGGGCCCATCACTCTACTGAAACTTCTCTCAAAAGATCCTTTAACGTCTAACACCAATTGTCTTTCCTCGGTACTAATATTTTATTTTCTTCAGGTTTCGACATCGCCAATTCTCATCATCTCCTCTTCTCCCTTGGCTTTTGTGACCCTGTTTTATTGCCTTTCCTCCTACTTGTCTGAACACTCCTCAGTCTCCCTTGCCAACTCTGTGTCTTTGTACAGGCTTACCCCAGGCTTAGAATGTGTTTTCTGTTCACTTCATCTCTTAGATCCCTTAGTTTCCTTTGAAACTCAGATCAAGAATCATCTTGTACTCAAGAATATGTCCTAGCCTTCAGCTGTTAGTTCTTCACCCTCCAAATTAATTATTAAAACTAAACATCATCTCCAACTCTCCCTTCCTCCTTAGCCCTCTCTCTCATATGAAGTAACCTGCCAAGCCCTGTCACTTCTACCTTCACATCATCCTTTACATTCCTTTCTCCCATTCATACTACCCAGACATTAGAGCAAACCATTATTATCTCTTGCCTAATCTGCTATAACAACCTCTTAAGTAGTCTCCCTCTATCCAGTCTCTCTACTCTTCAATCCTTTTACACATTCGTCCATATTATCTTGCTAAAGAACAAGTCTAATCTAATCACTCAAAAAATCTCCTATTTGTCTGTATATTATAATGCAAATTTTTCCGATTAGAAGTTAAGACCTTCCCAATTCAGTTCCAATCTATCTTTCTTGACTTATTTCCTTTTCATATACCTTGCAGCAGGATTTGAAAAGTGTCTGCTTTATGTACATCTATTTCCAGTTGTGTATACAGAGAAGAGGAGGGAGGAGGCACCCCAAGGTCAATAAATGTTGAATTGGATGGAATATAAGGTTTTTAACCCTCTGGATGCAAGACAAAACAAAGTAGTAAAATATATGGAGTGGGGGAGTAAAGAGACACATAGCTCAAGATATCTCCATCATGTTTTTTGACAATTACCCAAGTGACCCTTGGGCTAACATGGCTCCTAGCATTTGGAGGAGAGAAACAGTCTGTAGGTAGAGGGTAATTGCCGTTCTCAGTTTGTAAGACATTCATCATTCATGTGGGCTGCTGTCATCTGTATGAAGGATGAGCTTTTGTGAGAAACACAGAAAGGGATAGAGAGCTATTTTCAAACAATATAGCATCTAACTTCCATCATATGTCCTTAATCACTGATTTTTCAATATCCCTCATGCTCTCAATAAAGGTATTTTTGCTGTTTAGTCATTTCAGTTGTATCTAACTCTTCCTGACCATAATTAGAGTTTTCTTGGCAAAGATGCAGGAGCTATTTGCCATCTCCTTCTTCTAGTAACAATATATGTTAGCACAATTACATCCCAAGTGCTCATTTTCATGAAATTCAGTGCCTGAAGCATCTCAGTGCCAAATCACATGCAAACCAGCCTATACAATTAGTTGTCTTTTGAACTTACCATGTAATGTCCTACCCTATATCTCATCTTAATGGTCCTTACCTTATTTGAAGGTTCAACTGAGCCTTCAACTGACTTTTGGACTTTGTATATGAAGCTTCCCCTGTTCATCCTAGATGTAAAACATTTTCCCACCTCAAAAATTTCAAGAGAATTTTAGCCTTCTTTACTTATTCCACATCTTTAATTAAAAAACAAAACAAAACAAAACAAAATGTATTAATCTATGTCCATGACTATCTGCATACTATCCTCCAACTCCCTAGTATAACATACGCTCCTTGAAGGTAAGACATAATTAAAGTCTTTGTTTCTTTAGCACCAGGAAAAATGTGCATGTGGTAGGTACTTAATAAATGTGTGTACAAATCAATTTGTTGAATTATCCCAAATGTCTCCTATATAAGTCAATTTCTAAAAACTGAATTGGCACCAATTTTCTTTAATTTGATACCTTAAATTCTGTTAAAATATCAGTCCCTTATGAAAAGGAATGGTGACTTGCATTGCTACTCAATGAATGGTTGAGACCTTTTCCTGAGAACATATTTTAATTAAGAGAAGTTAGAAGAGGCCATGAGAGCCCTGATTATGATAAAGGCTGGGGAAAGAGTACTATCAAAAGGACAAAAGAGAATAAATGGGTAACAAAGGGGTACTGAAGACTACTTCATCTTCTTTTTAATTGTTTTCCCTTTGAACAGTCTGTTCATCAGAATGGAAGGTATTTATTAAATACGCTAGGAACTTTTCTAGGTATTGGGGTATGACTATTGATTGGTTCAGCATATCCTAATCTATGCCAGGAAATTCTCTTAAAAGTAAAATAATATCCTTTTAATTTTACTCCCAGGAGGGTACAATTTGATGAGAACTATAATCATTCATTCTTATAAATCTTCAATGGCCACCATCATCTTCTGATTCATTTTTTCCTAGGAATTCTTTATTCTAGATATTCAGTTGAGTAATTCTATGAGCCTTATCCTAATGGGAAATGTAGCTTGAAACTAAATATTATTTCCCCTAGAATAATATTTTAACAATATTTGTGCAGTGAGTAAATGAATATAATTCTAGTCTCATTTTCTCATCTGTATAAATTCTCTAATTTCTTTTAGGTATCTGCTTGGAAAAATGAGTTTATTGATATTCATGATTTGTGATTGTCTTTACTGCAACAAGCATTTAGTAGGAAAAGATGAATTATTTGGATATATGTTTTTATCCTTCTAAAAATATATATTTACCTGGAAACACCAACCTAAGACAAATTATTTCTCTTATTGTAGTGACTGTAATAATATGGAGGTGGGGGAGAGGCAGAGATAGATATAATTCTACTCTAATATGCCCCTCTCTTAAGAAGGCAAAGTACTCAGCTATAAAGTTCATTCTCTTTCAATTAGGAATCACACTTTAGAAAGAGATAGTCAATATTCTATATTATACATACTGCACATACACATATTCACATAGATTCTTATAAATACATATGCACGATTTATGATAACCTATGTATGTTTTCCAACATATGTGAATGTAAACATAGCTTACACAGGCATCATATACTTCCTATGTTAAATTTATGCAAAATGGTTCATTCTCTCTCTCTCTCTGTCTGTCTGTCTGTCTCTCTGTCCCTTGGCCATAGTTGTGTAAGGTATTTCCCTATATTATATTCTAATCTTTCATTGTGATATGGCTTTTTATTTTTATGTTGCATATCCATATCCATTTGGAACTTTGCATATGCTATAGATGCTGGTCTAAACCTATTTTCTGCCAAACCATTTTCTGGTTTTCCTAAAAGTTCTTGTAAAGCAGACAATCCATTTTCAAGTACTTTATATTCTTGGTAAACCATATGCATTTGAAAGACTGAAATAAACAGCCTAAGGCAAGATTACTAGAATTATTAGCAAAGACAAGGCCTTTAATTGGGAAATGATTCATAATATACGATATATCCTTGGAAAAAATGACAGGTTTCTAAAAATTTGAGTGTCATAGTACACTGACTGGAATACTCTGCAGAATGACTTAAATTTGAATTATAGTAAGCTTTACTATCACTTTGAGGGAAACAGGGGAGGGGAAGAGAGACAGAGACAGAGACAGGGGCTGCTAGGTGGCACAGTGAATAGAGCATGGGCCCTGGAGTCAAGAGGACCTGAGTTCAAATTCAGCGTCAGAAACTTAACACAAAAACTAGCCTGTTACCTTGGGCAAGTCACTTAACCCCAATTGCCCTCCAAAAAAAAAAAAAAGCAAATAAAAAAAGAAAGACAGAGACAGAGAGACAGAGACAGAGAAAAAAGGAGAGAGAGAGAGACAGAGAGAGAGAGAGAGAGAGAGAGAGATTTAAAATGGTAGAAAAGTAAAAGCTGCTATTACCAAACTTGAGTCAAAGAATTTTCTGGAAATAAAATGCCATATAACATAGCAGGGTGAGTAGCATCAAACCAAAATAATCAATAAAGTAGTCAGACTGGAATAGAGTCACAAAAAGAGATAGAATAAAATACGTGGTAAGTTTGGGTAATGGCACCAACAGAGAAAACACTTATTTATTCAAGGAATATTGACTTCCATCCTATGTAGAACTGGTGAGTCTTACCTCTCATAGATGACACTATCATATGTCCACCTCAGTGGACCAAGTAAATGAGAAGGAGTGGGATCTCTATGTGTGAATGCATCTAGTGGGACAATGGACTTCTTTCCTTCTCTCCATACCACATTTCAATCTGATGATAAAAAGCAACCTATAAAAATAGGAATATCTGTTATTTTTTCTCACAGATTCTAATAGTTATCCATATTTTCTGTTATGACTGCAACTGGTTCATGTTGTGGGTAAAAATCTTCATGCACAAATCCTTTTCCAAACCCATCCTCTGTCTTACTAAATGGTTGAGATTTTTCCAGGGGATTCTTACATATTCGTGTTAGGTATTCCTGGGCCCTGCCCCATAAATCTTAGTTTGGAAGTTTGGAATGGATGTGAGGCACAAATTATCGGCCAAAAAAAAAAAAATAATAAGTTATGGTCTTAAAGGACAAAAAAAAATCTTCAGTGATTTATGGGGCTGGCACTGATCCACATTTATCAGTACTGAAAGTATTTGTGCTACAAAAAGAAGGAACAAACCTTAATGTCTGATCAAAGACTTTTGCGGCTAATAACCAGGTTTTGGATTCATTTGCCAAAAAAACTGAATGTCAACTTTTTGCTAAGCTTTCCAGGAGATAACATAGAAAAATAAGAGGAAAAAATGTTTCTCAATTGAAAAACATCCAAAAACATCATAATGATACACAGACAATAATTAAAGGTGTTTTATCCCTGTGAAGTGTTTTGGTTTGTAGTCAAGATGTCCCCCAGTTATGAATGTGTTATGGTTCTTGGTGGAAATAGGAACGATTAGAAAAACCTAGTGTAAGTGGGTTCCAGGGTCATCAGCCAAGTTTGTAAAGACTCAGACATCCTGCAGATACTTTTAAAAGGGTTCATTTACTTTTTTTTTTTTTTGATTGTTCAGTTCATGTCTGAGGTAAGTGGCCTTGCTATTAACCCTCTTTCAAAGTGTTGACTTTGTGGGTGATTCTGTTTGTTGATGTTTTGCTTGGCCAGAAATTGGTTTGGCTCTTTTATCTGCCAGGCAATTTGAGGCTTGGCAAGTTACTATATGTGGATTATAATGGGTACACTTGCTGTGGCCAGACAGCATCATCTTCATCAGCAACCATAGTTGACGTATGTTAGGGATATTTATATTATTTATATTAGAGAATCCCTTGCATAACGCAGTGGGACTAGTTCTGATTTTGGAGTCCGAAAGACTGTATTAAAATCTAGAGTTTTGTATGGGCTACCTTTTGATTTTAGACAAGTCAATTTGACAAATTTTTGGTCTTGTGTTTACGAAAATGCATGAGGAATCTCTAAATCTATGCTCATATAGCACTTCACTTCTGCTTTTTAGTGTCCTTCATATGTGTTTATTAACTCATATGACACTCAAAAGAACATTGTGAAGTAGGTATTATTACAAATGCCATTATCCCCATTTGAGAGATGGGTAAACTGAGAGGTGAAATACCTTGCTATGTAAGTGTCACAGGCAGGATATAAATGCAGGTTGCTGTTGACTCCAATGTTCTTCTTCAACTCCATTTTGTCACTTTTATGGGCAATAGTCAATAAGGATAAAGAAAAATAGGATATATGCTGAAAAACGAACTCTGTAGGGGCAGAATAGCAGTATGAGCTAAGTGCCCCAAAGATGCTAAGTACCACAGGAGATCAGAGATGACAAAGTTCACTGAGGGGGCTGAGGGCAAGAGTGGATAAGTCAGTGAACTTGGGGTTAGGAAGATGTAGGCCTAAATCATTCCTCAGATAATTTCTGGTTATATGAACCTAAATAAATTATTTAACCTCTTTGTGCCTCATTTTCCTCATTTGTAAAATGGAGTGATAATGTCAATGGCCTCTGAGGTCCCTTCTCTTTGTATAGCTATGATTCTATGAACCCAATAGAGAAAAAAGCATCAGGGGAAATTTGACATAGTTGAGGAATGGGTAGGACTTAGAAAAACAGAGAAAAAAAGACATTCAGGACACGAGGAGGACCATGACCAAAAGTCCCAACATACAAAGAAAGTATCTTTATTTAGATGGCATAGCAATGGTAACACAGTAATGATCCAACCTGTCTGGGAAGGAAAGTCACCTAGTCAACGCCAACTTTCCAATTTTTCAGATGAAAATACAGAGGCATGGAAGGCTAAGTGATTTTCCTGAGGCCATGCAGTAAATGGCAAAATCTCTATTTGAACTTGCATCTTCTGACTCCAAATCTAGCCTTGTTCCTCTGAACCATGGAACACCATACAAACCAATAACTGAAGGGTCATCTGGTCAGGGCAGGTTGTTTTCCTCTTCACCTCAGTCTCTTAGAATACCTAATTTTCCCAAACACTTTCTATGTGGGGCCTTTCCTAATCTCTTCAGTCAATAGTAACTCTCCACTTCCCCACAAAAACAAACAAAAAATCTTATACTTATGTACTGTTAAAATGCTTTCATATATACTTATGTATTTGTGTGTTGTCTTTCCTAAAAGAATATAAACTCCTTGAGGGCAAAGATTATTTGTTACTGGTCTTTGTGTTTCCAATATCTAATAGCACCTGGCCTATATGATGTTCTTGAACACTTGTCTGGGTTTAAAATGTTTAGGAGCATAGAGTCTGTGTCTGTACAGAATTTAGTGAGAGGGAAATAATTTATTTTAGGTCAATAATTAGAAAACAATAATAACTAACATTTATATAGTGCTTAATTTGTGCCACACTCTATGCCAACCACTTTACAATTATGATGTCATTTATCCTCACAATAACCTGAGAGGTAATTGCTATTATTATCTCCATTTTTACAGATGAGGAAAGGGAGGTTTAGTGACTTACCAAGGATGACATCATTAATAAGTGTTTGAGGTCAGATTCAAACCCAGATCTTCCTGACTGCAGGCCCAGTGCCCTATGATACTCTAGATACTTAACATTTACACTTTTCCAGAAAGGAATATACCCTGTATTGAATTTGTATTTCTGTGCCTTGCTATACATAGGCACTGAGTAGTTCTGGTGTATCTGTTGTTTCCCAAAATGCTCCACCCCCCAAAACAAGAAAAGAAACTTTAATACATTTTCTAGATAATTCAGACCACAAAAAATTATGCATGTTTAGAATTTTACATAATTAAGGGTCTGTTCACATTCCCTTCCCTCTTTGAATTACTGAGTTAATTGGAATCATGTCATAGCAATATAGAAAAATGGCCATAGGAACTCTTTTAACAAACTCACTCAAAATCCCAAAAGGCTTTAGAAAATAAATGAGAAATTATTGAAATAAGACTACAACATAAATGACTAAAATTCACAAGCAGAGTAACCACCATACTGTAGGGGATTTTGAAAAAAAAAGAATGAAGAGTAGAGAGTATTCTTCTGACAGTAAAAATTGGTAAAGACAACTGGAATAATTTCTAGCTATGCCAATTTGGTGAGACGCTTTCAGAGTCTGGCACTACTCAGTTCCTAATTAGAAAAAGGTTCCTTTCCTTTTAAAGAATAAAAATGATTCAATATGCCCTGCATGACAGTGGTGCATTTCTGGATTTTATCACTCCAGGAAGAAATTTGAAGATCATTAGAGATGCCAGGCAAATTCCATAATAAGCTTGGGATGGTGCCTAGGAATATCCTTTTCCCATTATTTAATCATTTTCACCAAAAATGATTAACAAAGTTTGCTTGGGAAATGACCAATATTTAGTGAGTCAGAGGCTAAGTTATTACTGAACACAATAACCTTAATCAGCTATTTGCTATTATACAATTGGAGTCAGCCCATCTCCCTAAAAGAAGCTAAGGAATTTTGATGATGCCATGTACCCATAAAGAACATATGTATTCCAGGGCCTAAAAGGGGAAGGAGTATGGAAATAGACTTTCTTCTGGTCCAAAATGGATCCCTTCTTTTGCAGGAGTAGGGATTATATTGAGGCACACCTAATAATCAGTGAAATATTCCATTCAAAGCTACCTTATTGGCTGAAAAATACTGGTAAAGATGTTATGGATGGAGGCTTTGGTCCCAAATCATTGAAATATCATGGGTTAGAGGATGGATGTATAAGGCAGGCAAATAACTGATATTTCCATTCTCTTACCCCACAAACTGTTGTTGTTACTATCTACTCACACTTCTCCCCCTCCCCATCCTTTTACTCTTTGATTTTGCAAGAATTGCATACATTACCTAGTGGCTCTGATGGAATCCTAATGAAGTTTTACCTAGCCCCAATATTCTAACTTCTTTATGGGTCTCACCGAACAGCAGGACAGCAAACATATCCTGATTTAACCACACAATCTGACTTAAACCACATCAGAGGCCCCAGACTCAATCATAAGTCTCAGTGAACAGTAGACCAACTCTCCCTACATAGCCACCTTCCCCCTGACTCACAATCCTAACTTCCTCGTGTATGCTTCAATGTCTCACCAGTACGACAGGTGTGTCCTTGAACTCATATTCCTCACTAGAACAGTGGGCATATCCTTGTGGTAGAATTCTAGCCACTGCCTCTAGCTAGCCTCTGCCCCCAGATGCAATTTGCATATTTAAACAGATGTGGCCATGCACTCAACCACAATCACATCATCCATTTGGCCCAAGACAGAATCACAATACCTAATTATCCATCTTGACTAGATAACTATTAGACCACAACAGTCATCCAATCAGATAGAAGCATGACCATTATGTTTGATGACCGAACCATGGAAGGGACTCCCCCTAAAATAGCACCTGTGCAGTAATAGAAAAAAACTAACCTAGAGTAAACTTATGACCTAGTCTTATGATATAATTATCATACATAGTTGCCCCCTGCCCCCAATGCATTGTGAGTAATTGCATACACAGTTCCACTAAGGCTGGGATCCCTCCACCATTACCTAATGCTTTGACAAGCACCTCTTGCCTTTTTAATATCTATAATTTCTGTTGTGTAATCAGCATCATTATACTATAAAATCATCTTTCCTGTCTTACTGATTTGCTGCTTCTTCTTGGAACTCAGCCTGCTGGATACCGTAATCCTCAATAAATGCCTTCACTTGAATTGGAGGTGGTCAAAGTCTGAACTATTTAATACAGTCCTTCCTCAACAAACCTTGAAACTACAACAGCTGAATCCTCACATGAGCCCTAGTCAGACACTATGGGAACCCTGTATATCTCATGGTCACTTGGAAGTTGACCTAAACCATAGCTCAGAAGTGTCTAGACAAGAAAAGAGGCTCTTTTGAGAAGGGAATCATTTGTGGCTTCAGCGAGAAGCAACTAGAAGTGTAGAAGACTTCAGCTGACATCTATTCCAATAAATACTTGAACTAGAATCCTATCTGTAGCATCTCCATCCTCTACTTGGATACCTAAAGCAATGGACAACCCCCTACCTCCAGAAACCATTCATTTCACCATGGGACCACTTTAATTATTAAAAAGTCTTTTTTTCCCCTTTTATAAAATCACAATAGGCCTTTCTAAAACTTTGACCTTTTGTTCTTACTTTTACTATCAGAGCTAGAGAAAAATAAGTCCTTGTCCTATGACTGCCTTTTAATTAAGGACAGGGTCGATCCCACTCTCCCTGACCCTCCACCTCTAAGTCTTTGTTTTTCCTCCTCTCAAGTAAGCATGTTCAATTATTTCAGCCACAAAGATGGTCTTAACTTCAGTTCTGTGGTCTCCTTAGTGATTCAGTCTAATGGATCCAATGGGTGTAATTGGTTAACATGTGTATAACTATTGTAATTATTGTAGTTATATGGGATCCAATGAGTTCAGTAGGTTCCAGAAGGATTAAGGGGATGATGACTGGGTTCTAGACAAATTGTAGATTTCAGAAAATATACTTACATTTCACCATTCTGTCAAAGGTACCCAAATATGCCAAAAAGGTTAAGAAGCTTTAATCTAGACTTTTCTTTTCTGGAACTTCTTCAGCTTATCTATAGCCTTTTTCAAATGTGATCCTCAAACCTGAAAATAACCCAACCTGACAAGCATTTTTAAACACTTATTATGTACATGGTTCTGGGCTAGGCAATAGGCCTCCAAAGACCAAAGCAAAGCACTGTCTACTCTCATGGGACTACAATTCTACTAGAGTGATACAGCTTGGTAATGATTATTTGAGAGGGAAGGATCAATACTAGTAGATCAGATTGAATTTTTCTATGGCAGAGTATCCACTACCATCTCTGTTTTCATGAATATTATGTTTCTAATTATTCTCCCAAGATCATATGGTTTTATATTACATGATATAGTTAGTTTGTAGGCTCCAAAAAGCCCTAGGCCATTCTGTCATCAACTATGGTCTAGCCATATATTCCACCATCTTAAAAATGCCATTTGAGTTTTAACTCCCCACTCACGTATTATTTCATATTTATCCCTTTTGGGTTTTTCCATTTAAATACAGCCCATCTTTCTACCTGGACAGGTTGACTGGGGCTCTAGAGGTTCATATTTTTTTCTTAAAATACCTCACTGGTCTTTGGAATTCCTCTTCAATAGCATGCTCTTACTTTTGTCTTCTGTACATATCTTTCAAAGACCTAAATTGGTTGATGCATTCTCTTTTATATTAGATTCAATTCAATAAATATTTATTAAATACATGTTATGAACCAGGCACTATGCCAAGTACTAGGGATAAAAAAGAGGCAAAAGTCCAGAAGTACCATACATATGTACTTTGATGTACATTCTAATTCCTGATTATTCTTCAGTGAGGCTAAATCGCCAAGGGAATATTAAGGCTATAAATGTCTCTTGCGTTTGTCCTTCATTCTTGAAGAGGAACATGACATCAGGGATATGATGACATGACTTGCATGAGCATGTACATATGTGTGTGAATGTATCTATGTATGAATATATACATCTGTGCATACCTATCCACAAATACATTGTTATTGATTTCATTCATTGGTGTCTTGCTGAAACTCTTGAAGTTGAGTCTTTTTTTTTTTTTTTAGTTTTTGTGCCCAGCAGGATAGAAAATTTGCAATCTGGACAAGACTGGAAAATCCATGATGCATGGTTGTCATATCTATAATTCTTCTATTCATTAAACATTGGAGTACAACTCTGCCTATTTGTTTAGATACTAACTTCCCTTTTGGTCTACTCTGCTCAATCCTGTAAAAAAGCTGATATGAAGAGCCAAATGGGAAAATCTTGGGAAAGGGAAGAACATCAATTTCATATATAAAATGCCTATCCAGTAGATGTGTTAGGTCTTGGGTCTCTCCATGGTGTAAGTTGCAAGATTTAGGTGGAGAATCACAGGGAAAAGTCAGGAGAAACTATAAGTTAAAACTAGAGATTATTACCAAGAGTGTGTACAATATTGATAAATCTCTGAGAAGAGAGCTTTGTTGAAATTATCTTCCTATCAAGGTTAAAAACAGATACAGAGGAAAGAAGGCTGATTGTGTTTCACAGTACACGGGTATGTCACATCTAACTTGTATAACTTTGGGTAAGTCACTTAATTCTCTGGGCCTCAGTTTCCTTATCTGTAAGGGAGCGCTGGACTAGAAAATAAGCCCTCTGTGTGATAATAAATAGCAAGAACTCAAATAGAAATGGGTTCCTGTGAGAAACATATTGATTTGGGAAACCACAAATTAATAATATCTATGATCTATTATATTGGTATTTATTTTATTAAACATCTCCCAATTACCACTCAATATGTTTCAGCAATAATGGGGAGTTCTACTGGTAGTATGTGGCCCATGGGCCATGAGTTTGACACCTCTACACTAGATCTAGGTTTCTTTGACACTAATGAGACTTCATCTGGAATGATGCCGATTATGTCTCCTTTGATCACTGATGCCAGGCAGTTGACTGAAAAGCATTCATTAATTAACACCCCATTAAGGATGATTGGTTGAGTCATTTAATTTAGGAATGATTGATTGATCCTTGGCTAAATATGAAGCCGAGCTACACCCTTAGACTTTGTCTTTTAAAGGAAAGCAGATAGATATCTAGAAAAATGAGAAGAGGCTAGAGTTGCTGGTGGTGACGTAGCATGCTGGCAAAAGCCCTGGCTCTAGAATATATGAAGACTAAGTTGTCAGATTAATGCCTGTGTTATCTTGGGCCAGTAACTTGACCTCCTTGGACCTACATTGTCATCTATTAAATGAGGCTATTGGAGTAGGCAACTTCAAATTGCCCTTCCAGATCGATTTCTATTATCATATGCAAAATGTTTTGCAAACTATGAAAAAGTTAGACATAGATGAGAAATAGAACAATAAAGAGATAAATGAGGGGAGAGAGAGAGAGAGAGAGAGAGAGAGAGGAAGGGAGGGAGGGAGGGAGGGAGGGAGGAAGGAAGGAAGGAAGGAGAGCATACTCTGGTTTATAGAACTGGTAATGGGGAAAAGAATCCCACTTATACATAAAAAAACACCCTGCAGTGGCATCTCTTGTCCCAGGAGATGCCAAGTGGGGAGAAGTAGTCAGAGGGGTATAAAGAAATTCCAAGAAAAGGAACCACCCAACAGAAAAGTTCCTGAACTAAGCCTCCTGAAGAGAAGATGAATTAAGAGGCAGAGAGGATGAGATAATTGGGTTGTAGTCTAGAAGACCTAGGTTCAAATACCAACTCTGATACTTGCTAGTTGTATAACTGTAGGTGAGACAGATTGTCATGATCACATTTATTTAGTATTTTAAGGTTTGTAAAGATTTGTTTTTATCATTTACAAATATTATCTCATTTTACCCCTACAACAGCCATGTAAATAGGTATCATTATGATTCCCATTTTGCAGATGAGGAAAGTGATGCAAAGAGTTAAGTGACTTGATCAATCACATTTTTATAACATCTATAAAACTGGATTAGAACTCAGGTCTTCCTGGATTTCAAGATCAGTGCTCAATCTCCTGCACCACCTAAAGCTTGCTACATTATCTATAAAATGAAAAGACTGGACTTGATGTCCTGGAAGATCCCTTAAAGCTCTAAATCTATGATCCAATGAATTTCTAATGCAAATAGAGGGTCACCTGATCAAAGAATATCAAAGGACAAAGGCCTCCTTGAACAAGTCTAGATTTTCCCCTTAATGAGAACTAAGACTTAACAATGAGGCCTATTCTCTAGTAAAGATCCTTTCCTTTCCCTTTGAAAGAGACATCACCTTCAGGTATTGCCTGTATGTGCAGTTGCTTAAGTCAAAAGGTCTGAAAAGTTCTATAGAGATTCCTGCGGGAGATAATGCTGACTAAAGTGAGAAGGAGACTTGTCTTGAATGTTTATAAGCTTGAGTCATTTATGTTTTTCAGAGAACAGCATGAGATCTAACAGTCTTTATTTTTTTCTTGTAAAGACTTAGATAGGAACTGGATCAAGAGCATTCAGGAAAGCAGCAACCTCCCAGATTGATTTTTTTTCTTTTTTCTAATTAAAGGAGCCACCCCTTGGGTCACCTCTTAAAGAGGCTTATTCACTCATTAAACTTTACCTCACTCAAAGTGAGAACCTGAAAAGACCTTGGCCTAATAGGGCCTGGTTCTCCTATGGCATCCTGGATCATGGAAAAATATCTGGTCACTGGACCCAGATGACTGGGGAAGAGAGAATGAGACTGGTGGCCTTGCACAGCCCTCCCTCCCTCCCTCACATCAAAGTTAACTGCAAGTCATGTGATCATTTTCCTGATGTTATGGTCCTCTTCAAAAACAAAGGAAAACACAACACAAGATAGGAACGATATGTGCAATCTCTGAGTAGAGGCTTGACCAAGCAAATAACAGGTGTCTTCTAGTATAGTGGCTCATTCACTAAAAGCATGGGTTAGATGGAGGCTAGTCATGGCTCAATCCATCCTCAAAATCATACTTTTCAATAAATAATCTTTAATGTATTGTCAATGTTCCCCAAACTGACCAGCATTAATATAGTTCATAAGATCATGGCACCATGGATCTAGATCAAGAATGGACTTCAGAGACCAATGAGTCCAATGTCCCCATTTTATATGTGGGGAGTCTGAGGTCAGGAGATTTGAAGTGACTTTTCCAGGGTTCTAAGTGTGAAACATATTGTTCTGACTCCATACCGTCTGATCTATCTCCCTCTCTAACTTGTTCATAGTCCCCAAGTGAAAATAATATTGGAGAGGTTTAGACCCTGGATAAGAATTGGCCTTCATCAACATCTTCATCTATATTCTTCTCAGTCTTGTTCAGACAGTACCAGATCACATCCCATTTTCAGACACATCTTGTATCTGCTTTACTGACAGAACTTCATGGAAGGTAATTATTTAACACCTGACATAGTTGATAAAGAAAACTATTTAACAAAATAAGAAAAAAGAAAAAAAAGCCCAAAGTAAGTCAAAGGAGAGAAACAAAAGAAAAGAATGGAAAGAGCATCTCATAAACAATTGAGAGATTTCCCCTGGTAAATAGGAATAGTCACAACAATCCAAATGAACCAAAAAAAAAAAAAAACAAAAACAAAACAAAACCCACTCTCAATAGGCTGTTGTCTAAGTTTACCAAGTCTAACAATAGAACTGAAAGAGACAGAATAGAATCTTTCCAAACTGCAAAACCTTTGGGTTTTAAAACAATCAGACCCAAATCAGTATCTTTTCAAATTGGTGGAAATTAGTTATTGATATCATTAAGCAAAATACTTGTTAAATACCAAAAAAATGCCTGAATATTTGTAGCAGAGTTAATGGAAGTCCACAATATCCATTCGTTTCCAGGATTTGCTTCCTTTCCTGGGGAAACTGCAAGTTGGGAAGTGTGGGCAAGTCATTGCACCTTGACTTGTTTCCTCATCTGCAAAATGAGGATGAGAGGGTTGATAATAAAATTAAATAATATTTACAAAGTGCTCTGCAGTCTCCAAGATACTATATAAATGCTAGCTAGCTAATAATAATAATATAGAAGCAATTATCTTTTTTTTCATTTTCATTGTTGTTTAGTTGTTTCGCATCATTTGGGGTTTTCTTGATAAAGATACTAGAGTGGTTTGTCATTTCTTTCTCCAGTTCATCTTACAGATGAGGAAACTGAAGCAAACAAGGTGAAATCACTTACCCTGGGTCACACAGTCAGTAGTTGTCTGAGGCCAAATTTGATCTCTTAAAAATGTCTTCCTGACTCCAGGCCTAGGCTCTATCCATTGGGCCATCTAGCTGTGCTTGTTTTTCATGCTATAATTTTTTTCAAGTGATCTCTCTTGGGAGAAGCAAATAGGCAACATATATGCGACCAAAATCCATAATTCCAGCAACAAAAATAATAGACTCTTACTAAACACTTACTGCCACTAGGACAGTCCCTTGGCTCAAAGTTTAGATAATGTGTGGGATAAAAGAGTTCAGAGTCTGAATCTGAGATCAGAAAATGTCTTTATTCTTTCTCATGAGAAAGGGCCCTCTGACCCTGTCACTCAAATGGCATCTGCCAGGGAGAGAGCAACAGGTAGAAGCAAGCCCATGGTTATATAACCTTCTAATGCAGAAACCCAACCCCCCTACTAGCCTTCATTGCTACGGAGGCCGGCCCACAACCTAAGCACAGGGAATCTGTCTTGGAGACAAAGGATACCGAAACACATGAGTGTGCAGTGTAAGGCCAGGAAAGCAGTTTTATCCTTATTTGGCATATCTTGTGCTGAGGTGGCACTGGGGAGGATCTCCATTGCTCTAAGTCTCAGATTCCTGTAAGGTCATTGACCTCTAAACTTAGGTCTAGTTGGATGCTGTAGCCACATTAGATTTGATTTTTCAGAATGGGGAAACTTCACTACAAATTATCCTTCACAGATAAGATATCTTTGACGCTTCTCAAAGTTTCCATTAAAGTAAAGTGATATGCTTGTTGAAAATTTTGAAGGAATACCCAGGTTGGTTGATAATAGAGAAAGGGTTCTAAAAGGTATTACAGAATGATCTAGGTGATAGAGGAATGGTGATGCAGTCAGATAGTGGAGGGATAGGAAAGATGAGAATAGGGATTAGGGTCGAGGAAGATCCTGTATGAGACTGTTTCTTGTAAGTAAGGCATTACAGCAGATATATTAGGCTCAGGATAACTGGACAAAAAGGTCCACAATTAAGATTTTGGCAATGGGAATGGACGTCCAATAATTCAGAATTGTGAGTTTCCTCTTTTCTACTTGTGTTCTCCATATATGTGCTTACTATCTTTACATTTTAAACTTGTTCCCATTCTCTTCATGGACCCAGTTTATATTCAAGGAAGAATTCCATAGTCCTTGACACCATTACTGATTCAACATCAGAAAGATAGACCTATAGACCCCTATTTATAAAGAATAATCATTAAGAATGACTTGAGCCTTCCTTATCAATGTCAAAACATGAAAATATTGACTGAATATAAGTAACTACAATGACATCAAAGGCAAGTTATTAAGTTTAAGCAAATGTGTGGAAATATGGCTTCATTTCCATTTGTTCATTGCTCCCAATGGTTTTGATCAAAACAGAATATCTTATTTAAAACTTATAATTAACTAGCCTTGGAAATAAAACCATAAAGAGACCACTGGCCTGTTCATTTAGCTCTTGTCATTCTCTTCTACAGATATTATTCAATATTCAAATATATATATATATATATATACACATACACACATATGCACATACACACATATGTGCACACACATGCATATATCCACATGAGTGGGCATATATCTATATACATGCATATATTCATACATACACACTGTATTATACATACATATACACACATACTAATGCTGAACACAATTCAAAGAGAAACAGAGAAACTCATACATTCCTTTTAAAAATGTTTAATAGAATTCTCCTGGTTTTTGCTTATGTTTACACATTCCTTGAGATAAGTGCATTCAGTAAGGCACAATTTCCTAACAGATGTTTGGTTTTATAAACCTTTCATAGAAAAGTTTGCCTATTTCTAGTGTTAATTTTGCTTAGTTACTTTCCTAATTGGCTTAATTCTATTTAACTCCCCTAATTTTAGGGATTTTCTCTGAACTTTGAGGACTTTGGAAACTACATAACTACAACAAAAAACCCAGAAATTAATCTTGGGGTAAAATTGTTATTGTGAAATTCCCTTTCTCCAGGGCTGCTTTCCTAGCTCCCACTTTCATTGATGGGTCAGGTAAGGAAAGAACAGCAGCTACCATTATTGTCCTGATATATATCTTGCCACTGGACCCAGATGACTCTGAAGGAGATAGTGAGGCTGGTGACTTTGCACAATCCTACCTCACTTAAATCCTATTCACTTGCAGATGAGGACATCACCTTCCTGATGTGATTGGTCTTCTTTGAGAATGGACAAACAACAATCAAACTGGGTTTTAGGGATGACCTGAGAGGCTAGGATTCTGTTGCTGTTGATAGTACTTGTCCCGCCCTGTGCTTCCCATTAGCAATAGAAGAGACTGACTTTTTTGCTGAAGGTTATTTTTTTTTAACAATAGCATAGCAGGAGCAAAAGTTACAAAACTAACCAAATTCTCTGTTTGTCCCTGTCTCTGTCTATCTGTCTGTCTGTCTGTCTCTGTCTCTCTCTCACAGACACATACACATACACACACAATTGTTGCACCATCTTGAATGAATGAATATGTAGTCATTAATTTGTTAAATGTGTTCCATGAGAAAAGCACTAGGGACCCAAGTGGAAGAGCAAGGTAGTTTCTGCTCTTAGGGAACTCACATTCTAGTGGAGGAGAAAACACATTTTGAAGGTTTCACCTGTAAGTCAAAGGAAAAATTCCTTCATCTTTAGGGTGAAGAGGTGAAGCAGATGGCCATGTTTCCTCTTTAATGACATTTCCATTGATAAAACTCTTAAGTTTCTGATGTTGAATCATTAATGGTGTCAAGGACTATGGAATTCTTCCTTGAATATAAACTGGGTCCATGAAGAGAATGGGAACAAGTTTAAAATGTAAAGATAGTGAGCACATATATGGAGAACACAAGTAGAAAAGAGGAAACTCACAATTCTGAATTATTGAAAGTCCATTCCCCTATTCATAGACTCCTCATGAAGCTTCTACTTAGATGTAGTTCTCTGCTGTCCTCCAAGGGGTGTTATCTTTGTGGAAACTATAGTTGGAATACTCTCTGCTTCAAGGATCCCACTATTGGCTTCGCCCCAGGGGACTTTTTCTATATCTGTATCTTTTCCTGTATTTGTCTTTGGTGCGTCCATTAGACGTCTTTTCAAATCTTGTTGCTTCAACTTCTACACTATCTTTTCCATATGCCCCCTTCTCTCCTTTCCCACAGGCACCATCACACTAGTTCAGTCCCACATCACTTACAGTTTGGACTATTATGATCACTGCTATTGGAAGGTCATTCTTCCTCAATTCTCTCTCCACTCCAATAGTTCTGTCATCCTCCAAAATGATTATCCTAAAGCACAGATCTGATCATGTCACTCCCTTTATCCAACAAATTTCAGTGGTTGCCTATTGCCTCTAGGAACAAATATCAACTGTGTTTTCATGAAACATAAAAAAGCCCCTCATCATTTTATTCCTTTCTACCTTTCCCAGTTTTATCAAACGTTATTCCCTTCCAATTACTTCAAGGTACAGCCATACTAGAGTATTTGCTGTTCCTCACTCACGACACTGCATCTTTCTTTTCTGTGTTTTTACATCATCTATCTTCCATGACTGGAATACTTGTCTATCACACTTCTAAGTCTTGCTATCCCTAGTGTGCTTTAAGAATACACTCAAGGGGTGGCTAGGTGGTGCAGTGAGTAGAGTGTCAGCCCTGGGGTCAGAAGGACCTGAGTTCGGATCTGGCCTCAGAAACTTAACGCACACACAAACAAAAACCTAGCTGTGTAACCTTGGGCAAGTTACTTAACCCCAATTGCCCTACAAAAAGCAAAAAAAAAAGGGCACTTCTTTGTCAGGGACTGGGGGAAAGGAAGAGGGAGTGGGAAATGATGTCAAGGGATTTTGAGATGAAGAGAATGGAAAGAATGAACAGGATATATTATATATAGCTATATATTACTTTACATTAGTAATAGAATTATTGGCATATTATGTAATTGTTATATATGTATTATCAATATATTGTAATATATAATATAATAGGTGACTATATTACATTATATTACATTGTATTGCATTGTATCACATTATATTGTATGCATTATATTGTATTATATTGCATTATGTCATATAACATATAATATCACATCATATATTATATTAAAATATATCATATTATATCACATTATATCATATTAGATATTATATTTTGTATTATTGCATTATATCACATTACATCAAATCACATTATATTATATCACATTATATTATATTGCATTATATTATATTGCATCATATTATAGTGCATTATATTATATTGCATTATATTATGTTGCATTATATTGTATTATACCGAATTATATTGCATTATATTTTATTGTACCACATTATATTGTATATCATATTGTATCATGTTATAATATATGCATTATATGTGTGTGTTTGTATGTAACAAAATTATGAAAAGTCATGATGTATTACAATTTATGCTCTTATTTTAATGACAAATTTGAGACCACTCTATGTGAATATTTTCTTCCATTGTTCCATTATTCATGATAATCTTTTGAGGTAATTAATACAGATAATATATATCCTATTTTACAGATGAGGAACCTTATGATTTGCCCAAAGTAACATACAACTTGTAAGTGTAGGAGCCAGGTTACTGGATTCTAAATGTCATACTTAGTTCAAAGAATTGTTTGAGGATCAATTTATAACATACTTTATAACCTTGAAGTTATATAACTATATCATAGCTACTGTTTTCAATATCAATTATTACTATTGTTTTCAATTATCATGGTAATGACCCCAATTGAGTGGAGCTTTCCTGAATAAAATTCTGCACATATTTTAGTGATAGTTTTGTATCAGCAAAGGCCTCCACATTAATAGTAACCAGAAAATTCTTCAAAAAATGTGACGCAGGGCAAGTGTCCACACTCATTTGTATTTTACTGGAAAAGGGAGATTTAGTCTGTGGCAAGGCTGATGGGATAGAGGAAAAGACAACATAGGTATCAATTGGTAATCCTAATGTTGTTATTAGAAAACCTTGAGAAATGTCACTTAACAATGACTTTCATCTACTATTAGAGAGAACAGAATCTGTTTATTGTCTTTTCCAGTAATGTTATGAAGATAAAATCAGAGGACATATAAGCTTCAAAAATAATAATGATATTCAATATAGTTCCCCAAGTAGTATCACTTGGTGTGGAGAGACTGTTTTGGATGTACAGGTGGCTGTGTCAGTGTTCTTTACCCAATCTAGATGAAAGCAGTTGTTCTAGGGCTGAGTGAATTATTTCCTCCCCTTGGTATCTATTAACCACCTAGCATAGCATGAGACCTAAATATTCTACCATAGATAATTGAAATCCAGCTGACCCTCATTCCAATCCTGCCTTCCTGATTCTTCTTTTGAAAAAAAGAATAAAAGGTAGTCGAAATAAGTGGATTAGGGAATGAGGGAACAGAATGCATTCTGCAAAAATCATTACATTCCTTGATGAGGAAGACATTGCCTATTACTTAATTAGGAACTCTAAGATTATTTCTCCCTTGATGATTCTTAGCTAAATATCACTACTTAGCAGGAAAACATGGTGCCATGTAAATCAGTGCCACCACACATGCAGGGTTTGTTTTTTAAACAAAGCTCCCTCCCAATATGTACAGTGTCTTGCAATCAGATTATAAATAAATAAATAAGGACTACACCCCAGCAATTGACTAACCAAAGATCTTCCCAAGGAATGCACTACACTTTTCTATGAAGGGATGGTTGAATTATTAAGGAAAGGAAGAGAAGAGAAGAGAAAAAAAAAGAGAAACAAAAAGCTTTTTAAGGACCTGCTATATTATATGCCCAGGACTCTACCAGATTCTGGGGACAAAAGGTGAGACTGTCCCTGCCATTGAGGAACAATGAGATGAAATGGATTCTCTAAAACCCAAGTCAAAGACACATTTCACTAGCAAATACTTCCTAATAATATCAAATAACATTCAAAAATCAAATCTGGTAAATGGCTTTCCTACATATTCAAATTTACCAGGATTGACTATGATTAAATTGTAAAAAAGGGAAATCCAATCTTTAATTTCCTTAAAGGTGCTGCCTTTGCCTTTTTTCCCCCTTCCCTTCCCCTCCTAGAGAACAATGCCAACCCCTACTAAACCCTGTCTGCCTAAGACCCTATAAAAGTTCCTTTTCTCCCAGCAGAACTTCATGCCACATTTGTCCAATATTTTGCTGGTGTGGTACCCCCAGTGAACACCACAACTCCTTTAGAACTGAGTGATCTTTTGGGGGAGAACTGTTTTTAATGAATTACTGTGGCTTAAGTAGTCATCACCAGTCAACTAGGTTGGAACTCTCATATCTGAAATTAAGATGACCACATATAAAGCCCTCCCTTGGCTTGGGGGTTCCAATGTCCTCTCCGCTTCATAACAAGGTATCAAAATTTTGGAAGACTCCAAACTAACTAGGTAAAATATTTACAAGTTGAGGCCTTTGACCTTATAAGTAAGGCCTAAATGGGTAACAAAAAATATTGTGGCAAGCTCTTAGGGGAAATGTACCTGGGATCACTCAAATCCTACCACTTAATCAGAAACTAGATGGGAGGTGCTCAATCAACCAATCAGTAAGCATTTATTAGGAGCTTCCAATGTGTCAGCTAGTTAGCTAAACACTAAGAATTCAAGGTAAGAGAAAAGCAGTAGTTACTCTCCAGGGGCTTGCATTTTAGAATTATTGCTGTTTAGTAATTTCAGTGGTGTCTGACTCTATGACCCCATTTGGGGTTTTCTTGGCAAAGATACTGGAGTGGTTTGTCATTTCCTTCTCCAGCTCATTTTATAGATGAGGAAACTGAGGCAAATAAGGTTAAGTGATTTGCCCAGGATCACACAGCTAGTAAGAGTCTGAGGCTGGATTTGAACCCAGTGGTACCCAACTACCCATTTTAGGATTATGGACCTTCAATGGGGCTTCAATTCTGGAGTGAGTTTAGGTGAAGTCCTAGAGTGGGAACTATAAGGAAACTTTGAACGGAATTCCTTTTGAACATGTCATATCTTAATTGAGTTTAAGCTTGATAAAGACCTTTTTTTTTCATCTTTATGTCTCTAGCAACTAACAGAGTGCCTTAAATGCATGTGGCCCTTAATAAATGCTTGCTTAAGTGAGGTAACATAAAGTAAATTGAGGTGAGGCGAATCTTAAGAAAAGTTTGATAAATATGCTGAGCTAGAGGGATTTATTAAAAAAAATGAAAACTGAGATCTTATTTAATGACTTTGGAGCAAGAGAAATCAGTGCCTTCATTATTATGGATATTCATATGGAATAGAGGGAAGAATGAAATACACAATGATAAAATTCGATATCTTCATTGAAAATGTACCCAAGAAATGAAGCTTTCCCAGTAACCTATGGAGAATCAGATAGATCTTCAAATTTCCAATCATCCTTTTCCAGGCAAAGTATTAGACTTAGGTGACAATGACCGTCAGATACCCGAGGTGGACATGCTGGACCAGCTAGGCGGAGCTCCAAATATCACATAATGCTTACAGGAATTTGAGTGATCCCAAGAAGATTATTCATGAATGGATAAGTGTTGGATGGAAAACCAAATGTTTACCCACTCTAAAATGACTGTTATTATACTAGGCAAAGTATCTCATAGGAAACATTCTATATCCCCCAAATACTATCAGATTGAACTTAAAGCACGTGCTTCATATGGTCACTCTCAAAAATCTGCTCCTTTCCACTAGATCTTTAACTGGGCTGGGGTAATTGGATCTATGACCCAGAGTGTAAAAGTTCAAAGGTTGCCAAGAGCACTTGTAGTCTTTATCATGATTGAAACTGTTGAGCATAACGTTTAGCAAGAATAGTTCAAATAGAAACATACCAGAGAGTGATCTTTCCTCTCTGATGTCCCTACCTATCCTTTAGGATATCCCAGATTTTTCCTTGGCCTGTATACCCTTTCCTCCACTCAGCAATATCTATTTTTTAAAGTTGATTTGAGAGGGTGTTTCATGTAATTTGCATTTGTTAAAACAAATCACTAAGTATGGCTTAGCTACTAACTATGGCTTAGAATCTAGTATCATTAGATTCATTAAAAGCACATATCCAGCAAATACTAAAATATCAGTTTAATATGATTGCTTTGTTTGTTTATTGTGCAATAGTATAATATAGTGAAAAGAAAACTGAGTCAACAGACCTAGATTTAAATACTGCTTCTCAGGTTTACTGCTAGGTGACTTGGAGAAAGTTTTCTAAACTTTCTGGGCTTCAGTTACCTCCTCTTTAAAGTGAAAGGCCTGAACTCAGTAAAGGCAGAGTTTCCTTCCAGCCCTAGATAAATGATATGTTTATTTAAAAGCTTAATGACTTGTAGTATATGATTCAGTGTGCTTTTCCTCAGGGTTTTGCATGCCAGGAGGGTTGACTGGGTTCTTGTAACCCCGATCTACAGATGAGATGCATGGTTAGCCACTCCACTCCACCTTGCTTTACAGAAAGGATCCATAGATTTCTTTCACAGCAGCTTCCACTGACCTGACAGAAAAAGAAGTAAAAATCCAATCTGATCTCATTTTTCAGATGAAGAAATAACATTCAGAGAGATGAATTAAACACCCCAAGGTACCAAATATATAGAACTGATAGGACAGATCTGAGATTGAAAACAATGTCTTCCACCTCCAAATTCAGACTTCACCTCACTATATCATTCCGTCTCTCCTGTTGGTCTCATGTTTAATGCATCCTCATTTCCTCTGCTAGTCAAATAAGATCACTATCCTAAGTACACTAAAACATACTAATGGGAACTAACACACAGTATTTCCTTTTTACTTGTTATGGGTACTGGAAGGAGATGTACCTGGGTCCAGGTTACTTTGAGTCAGGTCATTGTCCAAGGAGAAACCCAACATTCATTGCCCTTTTTTTCTCTCCCATGCTGATTCCCCTTTATGCAAAAGGTGCCCAGTTGTACCTGCTCCCAGGAAGCATTTTCAGGAAAAGGGTGAAAGTGATTTTGCTTGGCAGCTGCATGAGGGTCTTTTGGAAATGCCAACAAACCAGGGACACCCATGGAAACAAAAAGAACTGCTGATTAGTCTTTCCAGTAATGCAGAACATGTCACTTGCCTAAACATGGGTCACCATTTCGAAATGATGATTTAACATGAACTTAGTCAGTAAGGAAAGAGGGAGTTTTTTTCTTCTTTATGAGGGATTGTTATGGGTAGAAGAACGCATTGTTTTCTCTCTTCTCTGTTGTTTTTCAAGAGGCCTAATTGAGCACAGCTGTGAAATGACGAGGAACTAAAACAGGAAATGAGTGTTTCAATAATTTCGCATTTCTAAAGCACCTCTTAAATGTCATGTGTGAAAATACCAGCCACAATACCTTCTGAGAGTAACAATGGTGGGCCAGATTCATTACACCAAACTGTCTCCAAAATACAATCAGAGAACTCTATTTTCAAAGAGAGTCTGAAAATGATCCTACCTTCCCTGAGCTGCTATAGAATGCTCATGGTTTAGACAGACTTGTTTTTCAGGGGCTGCTTTGAAATCCTTCAGTTCATGAGCAATAGACCCTCTCTGCATTCTCGCTCCTCCTTCTAGTCCCCTCCTTTCCCCTTTCTAAAACTTTCTATAGCTGTAATTTTCCCTGCTGCTCCACGATTTTTGAAGAGTAATCTGTTGGTGATGCCTCAATGATTTCAAGCCTGTAATTTCAGAGGTCAGAGAAAGTTCATATACCTGCAAAATATCCCATGTAAAGACTCTATGTAAAACCCATGGAATTTATGTATTTCATGGAGATATTATTGTGGGGAGCAAGAGATTAGCACCTATTGAGGTAGAAAGAGTGGTGAGTGGATTATAACTTGGGTGAGTCAAGTGTTGAGGGCAGCATCTTTCAGGTAAAATGCTCTTCCTTCTCCTGCCATTGCCTGAGAAGCAGCACACCCAAGGCCCAACATTAAGAAATTGGGGTTAAGGATAGTATTGCTGAATAGGTTAGGCCTTATGGAATTAAGGTTTGTGAATGCAGTTAATGAATCAAATTAAGATTAGAGACAGACCAGTTGCAATCCTTCTCTTTGCTGTAACTAAGACAGAGCCATCTTTTACCCTGAAAGCTTCTTCCCCTTTTGCTTCTCTAACCATTCCTTCTCAGTCTTCTTTATTAAATCTTCATCTAGGACAAAGCCATTAGTCAAGGTCTTCTTCACTTTTTCCTCTATATCTTGTTTGGTTATCTCATCAGCCCCCTTGGGTTTAAATCTATCTTTGCTGATGATTCCTAGGTCTATATATCTATCTCTAATCACCTGAGCTGTGGTTCTAAATGGCCAATTGCGTCTTGGACATCCTGTTTTGGCTGTCTTATAGTCAAATCAAACCCAACATATCCAAAACAAAAAAATCACCCTCTTACCCCCTTTTTGGGGAAATGATCCTTTCTTCTCAATTTACCATTTATTGTTGAGACAATCACCAGACCCAGCCATTTAGGCTAATAATTTTGGGGTCATCCACAACCACTTATTTTTATTCATTCCAAATAACGAATGCTATGAAATCTTGTCATTTCTACCTTCAAAATGTCAGTCTCTTTGTCCCCATCTCTCCACAACTCTGGTACAAGGATTGCAATTGATAACTTGATAACTGATTGCCTTTAACTGCTCCCCCTGCCTCAATCTCTTCCAACTCCAGCCCATCCTTCACACAGCAACCTAAATGAATTTTTCTAAAATACAAGTCTGACAATGTCATGTTTCATACCCCACTTTGTGAGCCTCAATGGCTCCCCTCACTTCCAGGATCAAATATAAAATCCCTTTTATGGTATTTTAATCCTTTCACACCTGGAGTTTCACGAACTTCACAATTTCTTATAATTCAATGTTCTCCATGTCCTGTGCTACAGCACACGCAAATTTGATCTTTTGGACAATGGTACCCCATCTTGGTCTTGGTCTTTTCACGGGTTCCCTGCCATAAGCCTTCCTCACATCTGACTCTACATTCTCTTGATTCCTTAAGAATCAGCTCTAATCTCACATTATGTAAGAGGTCTTTCTCATCCCTTGAAAGAAAACAGTGTTTAAACAAAAATACATGCTTCACATTAATGTGTAAAAATCTTTAGTGCCCCCCTAAAGCATAAAATATAAACTCCTTAGCCTGGCATATGCCTTCCAAAGAATGGCTTCTGTTTACTTTTCAAATCTTTTCTCTCCCTATATTAATTCCCTATAGTTATTCTCTATTCCAAAATAATTGGATTGCTAATTACTCATATACAATATATAGGTAAAACACATATATATGTATACATGTGTATGCATGTACGTATATAAATATATCTAATACATTGCTTTATACTTTCTCCCTCTCTTGTGCCTTTGTATAGGTATAGAGTATGAGCCAGTTGTTCAGATACACATGGTTTTTGTCACCACTGAGCCTGAAGGGAAAGTCCATAAGGAAACAGTTGCTCTAAATAAAAGGTGAATAACCAGTGGCAATGCAATTTTAGGTGTGCCAGCACACCTGGCCTATCCTCTGTGCATGTTTAGTACCTCCCCCGCTCCCTGCAATTGCTAGATTGCTTTCCCTGCTGTCCTCTGTCATGTAGAGTAGATTTGCTCACTTTCTTCCTCAGGTGCCATTTTCCAAACAAAAGCTTTGTTGATTCCCTAGTACAACTAGATAGGGCATTGGACAGAGTCCCACACTTGGATTCAGGAAGACCTGAGTTCAAATATGACCTCAGACACTTATTAACTGTGTGGCCCCCGGCAAATCACTTAACCCTGTTTGCCTTAGTTTCCTCATCTGTCAAATGAGCTGGAGAAGGAAATAACAAACCATGGCAGTATCTCTGAGAGAAAACCCCACATGGGGTCACAGAGTCAGACTTGACTGAAATGATTAAACAAAAGAGCTATTGGTATTCTCTCCTTGAAATCAGTTTGTATTGCTTTGTATATACTTTGTATCTCCTTATCTAGGTACATGCTGCATCCTCCGAGTAGAATGTAAGCTAAGTGAGGGCAAGGGCTATTTTATTTTTGTCTTTGTATCCCCATATTTGCATGTAAAAGACCTTTAATAAATATTTGTTGAAATGATTGCAGGATTGCAGAAGGACCTCTAGTGTGATTGTCCATTTTTGTTTTTGAATAATAGAAAAATCACCACTTTATACCTACTTTTTCCTTAAAACTCAAAATTAAAAATAAACCCTATCCTTTTTGTTCACAGCAAAAACTTTTGTTTTGGATGCCAGATACAAGAAAGGTACTTTCAGTTGAGGTATTTTGGGAGGGTATGGAGACTTAGGAGAAGGGAAAGGCAACAACCCCCAAACAGTAGCTCAAGCTTTTGGTTGTGAGATCACAGAAAATGTGACAATAATCAAAGACAAGGAAGAATATGCTTCAGTGAGCTAAAGTGGGTTTATGAATATATTGACATTGTCCTGCAAATTCAGCACCCTAGGACACCCCAACATCGTTAGGACTATATTATTAGTCTCTGAAAAAAGAAAAAAATAATCTCACTAGTAGTCCACAAATCAACTGAAACATTAATATAGTTGGAAGGTTTTTTGGTTGTTGGTTTTTTTTTTCTCCTTGTTTTCTTTTAATTAGCATTATAGCCTTTGGGATCACAGGGGAAGTACCAAATTCTGTGGAACACTAGATTTGTTTTGAGGAAATAGATATTTGCTAATACAAGTCTCTTCTCATGATTAAACTGAGCCAGTGTTTCCCATGACATTCAAGCACATAAGCTTTCTTCTTCTAGGATGGGTCGATAAGTATAATCTTCTCTAGTGGGTGACACTTCCAGCTCCTTCCCTTCCCTACACAGACAGCAATCTCTCTCTGAATCTACAATTGGATGACTCCATACATTATTCGTGGCAAGCAGGGATGCTGAATCATTTAGAGTTCACCTAGTCTCAGATTCAACACAATGATACACTACCTAAAACACACAGAAGATCAGGCTGCATACATCATTGTGAGTCTATTGAATACACATTTACTTCCAATGCTGGAGTCTCCAAATCTCATTAAACCATTTAAAAGACCTTTGTCCTTTCATGGCAGTAGGGATGTCAACATGAATACAGCATCGAAAATCAAGGTAGAAAATAATGTTGTCTAATAGCCAGTCTCAGTTAAATAAAGGGGTGAGGTTAATCGGATTCAATTAAAATGGGATTATGCATTTAGAACTGGAAGGGATCTTAGAAGGAATCTAGACTAAACCCCTAATTTTATAGAAGAGGAGACTAAAGGTCAGAGAAGAGAATTTGCCCAAGTAGGAATTTAAACCCACATTCTCTGGATCTGTAAGGATTATAGATTTAGAGCTGAAAGGGAACTCAGAGGTCATCTAGTTCCATCACTTAATTTTTCAGATGAGGAAACTAAGACCCAGAGATAGGAAGGAATTTCCAAATGCAACACAGGTTGTTACACAGTTTACATCTGTACATTTTTCTAAATCTAAATATATTTCACAGGATAGGATTTTTATAGGGGAAAATAGGGGAAAAGGCCCTCTGTCATTCTTGAGTTGAGTTTCATTGCATTTCGGCATGACTCATTCATTATCATTGCAATGAACGCACTGTATGACCTAGAATAGAAAAGGACAATGATGATGATGATGATGATGATGATGATGTGATCCTGGACAATATTAATAAAACATAGGGCCATCACTTTTAAGGTAATTATAGAAAGATGGATACACACACACTCACATCAAAGAAAGAACTAATAAATGTTCTCACATCATATGATAAATAGCTTCAAATATATAGAAATATTCTGAAATAAACAGGTACCACTTCATAGAGTAAGAACAAAAGTTGACATTGGGTATATTCTACCAGGCTTAACAAATGTAACTAATATCTATTTATTTCTGAGAGAGTTTATGAAATAGCAAACATTTAAGATAAGTACCAAAAGACTTTATGAGTACTCTCCCCATGAAATCAATTAACCAATAGCACGTAGACAAAGAAGTATCAAAAAAAAGTTGGGTCATGTGAACTTGTTTTTCAAAATGTACATATTTCTGAGATCAATACATGACTATGTTGTTGCAATAAGACATTTTAGAAAGGGCATCACTATTAAAGAGCCCAGATTTCATGACTAGCACCGAACATAGGAGAGCAATGAAGTAGGAACTGGGTAACTTCTCACTAAAGGTTATAACTGTTAGCATCTAAATACTGTCAGTCAATAAATGCTGCCCCCATGTGGGTTCCTTTCCTCCTCTCATCCCCCATTCCAGTACCCCTATTGTGTTATTTTCCCCCATTAGAATGGAAGCTCCTTAAAGACAGGACTATCTTGCCTACTTGTACTATAGTGTATGGCCCATAGTAAGTGTTCAATAAATGTTTTATCTTTATTTGTCTATCAACTATCTATAATATCAATATGTCTATATGTAAATATGTACACAAATATACATATATACATGTATATGTACATATGTGTTTATATACATGCTAACATACATATCCATACACAATTACCTACTTCCCAGGGTTGCTGTAAGCATTAAATGAGTATATATTAGTAAAATACTTTGAAAACCTCAATTATATAAATGCCAGCTGTTATCAGTGTTTTTGTTCCTGATGTTATTTCTTAAAAAAAATAAAGTGACCAGAATTATAAACAAAAAGTTTTCTATCTTGAGTAAACTGACAGACATTAAATCCTCCTATAACAAAGGCAACTTCAAAATAAATTTGACAATAATACAAATAAACTATTAGAACTGGAAAATTATCACAAACCAAATCATTACCTATGACCACTCATACATAAAAAATGACCACAATGGAGATAGCATTTTAAAGACATTTCCTTAAATTAAATGCAGAAAAGGAAAAGCTGAATTTTAATGATCAAGCATGACTCAAAGAGATATGAGAGAATGCCATCACCAACCTCTCCATGCAGGGCCATAGATGTTACATATTGCATATGTTTTCAGAATTTTTCAATGTATTGATCGATTGCAATGATTTGTTTCCTTTTCTTATGAGCAAAGTTGACACCATACAAGAGATATGAGCATGCACTCCTCCCCCATGTTTCTTCACAGATATGGAGGACTATGGCTTTAGAATATTACATGTAACGTGAGACAGACTTTTCATATGTTGCTTAATTTTGCTGAACTATTTTCCCCCTCTTTTATTCTGCTTTACAAGTGATGTATCTCTGAAAGGGGAAAGGTAGAAAGACACAAGTAGACATAAGTGATGTGAGAACAAAGATATCAATAAAATTATTTTAAGATAAAAAGAAAAAAGATGATATAACCATAGTGAGCAGTCAATTTCTAAGCTACATGGTATGAAATGTTCTCAAAGCACAGAGATGTCATGGAAGAAATCAAAAGCATGTGGGAAGTTGATGAATTACATATTATACTCATTATCCTATTTCCTCCATGAGAATGCTATCAGGGAACCTGGAGAAGTGAGATTCCATCACCAAACATTTATTCAGATAGAAGAAGTATTATTTTATCTACTTGCTCTGCTGAACTATGTTCAGCATTAACCTAACCAAGCAAAATATCTATGGACCGTTTCTCTCTGAATGTTAAAAAACAAAAACCAAAACAAGATAAGCAGAATAAAAATTAAAACTGACATTAATGGAGTATCGTGCTTCATGGATTTCAACAAGATAAATAATTTCATTTGATTCTCCCAACAACCCTTTGAAATAGATACCATAGATATTACCATCCCCCTACAAAAAAGGGAATAAATAGTCCATAAATCAATTACCCAACCTACTAGAGTAAATGACAAGATGCTATGCTCCGAAACATTTTGCAATTAAAAACAATCAATTTAAAGTGTGTATTAGGTGGGATGGAGACTTAGAAATCAAGTTAACCAACAGTGGGCTTTAGTCAGTGCAAAATAGTACTGGATTAATTAAAAAGTCATTGAAAGCTACTGGAGGGGGCTGCTAGGTGGCGCAGTGAGTAGAGCATCGGCCCTGGAGTCAGAAGGACCTGAGTTCGGATCTGACCTCAGACACTTAATGCACTCGCGCACACACACACACACACACACACACACACACACACACCTAGCCATGTGACCTTGGGCAAGTTACTTAACCCCAATTGCCCTCCACAAAGCAAAAAAAAAAAAAAAAAGCTACTGGAGAAATTAAAATGCCGTCATGCACAGGAGTGTTTAGATTGGTTGAGGAGACTAGTATCAAAACCCTATGTATGAGAAGTCAGTATTTGAGTGTGTACTGCTTTAGGAATGGAGCCTTTCGATAAGCCCCTAAAAAGGAATAGTTTAGAGTTGTGGCAAGAAGAACCCTAAACTCAACCTTGATTTCAGTCTTCTCCCCACCCTCTGCATAGAGGAAGACAACGAGAACTGAGGGGGAGACAAGTCAGAAAATTTGGATTTATATTTATAGGTGTCCTAGCATCCCTGTAAATTGATAGAGACGTCTACATCAGAAATCAAGGAAACATTGGATATGATAAGGAAAAGCATATTTAAGTGTCTATAAGATCCCAGAAAAAAGATACATTGTAACTAAGAGGAATATCTCGAGGATTCCAGCAAAAAAATTTGTGACTTCCCCCTTTTGCCATATGTGCTTTCATCTTGAGTCTAATCTTCCCTGGATTCTGTATATATCTGTATATACTCTGGATATATCTCGATAGACTTTTGAGGGATATTTTGTTTCAGCGATTCTTACTGTACCACCTTAGTAAACATCCTTTTCTAAAAGTTAATCAATACTGGCTGACTAATTAATATCAACGAATGTCATGGGGGAAAGCAGAGTGGTGGGGGCTCATAATCATTACAAAAGACACTCCCCCAATCCCTTAGGGCTAACTCTAGATCCAGAGAAGAGATGTAGGAGCTGAGCTCTAGGGATCCAACCAGTAAGGGGGAGAGCAGCTCCAGAATATGGGTTCCCCAAAGAAGGAAAATGAGACAGTTAAAAGATTTGTCTGAAGTCATATAGCTAGTAAGCAATAATGAAATGATTGAAGCCCAGGTCTTGCTAACTCCAGGTCTAGCACTTATTCCATTAAGCCAAGCTGCCTTTGAGCTTCATATGTGCACAATTGTAATTGTGCGATGACCTTTAAAATGAAATAACCCTATCTATCAGTGATTACCTTGAAGCTCTGGATAGTCCCATTCACTAGGGAGAAGAAAATATGATGAAGGAGAAGTAAGGACCTGGATACCTTCAAGAAATAGCAAATATTAAGTCTTAAGAACTCTTGAATCCCTCCAAAACAAAGTGCTGATGGAAAGCAAATCTATGTGTTTTGGAATTCACCTTTACTCCAGCAGGCAAGTTGGAGCCTTCTGGGATGTGAAGTAACAGTAACTTCATCAGCTGAACTAAAAAAAAGAAATATATCTGTATATATATGTGTACATATATATATATGTGTGTGTGTGTGTGTGTGTGTACATATATATATATATATATGTATATATATGTATATATATACTTCTTACCTTGGCAGAAGGGTGTGTCCAGAGGGGCAGCAAATACTCTTGAAAGGAACTCTAATTTGAACTTTGGGAGAACCCCCTTGCTCTCAGATACACGGCTGCCTATGTGCTTTTGTGAAATCCTTTTTGTGGCCCATTAACCCCAAGGTAAAACTGCACAGTGAGCACTGATTTCTATTTTTCCTAAGCATCATCTATTCTATGACATGAGTCTGTTTATTCTTACAGGTTTACTTTACCACATAAATTCCCCATGCAATTCTCAATTTTACAGGGTTATTAGTCAATTTTGGGGATAATACAGACCATTTCTCCCTCTATGCCTTGGTCCCAACCATTTTGCTTTCTCACTAGCAACTCCCTCAAGTGAAATAAAGCTGAGGTAATAAGCATTTATTAAATGTTGTCTATGCAAACATTCTCAGGTCTGTGGGGAGAATAAAAGAAAGCAGAATTAAGGTAAATCCATATGGGTATCTGATGGAAGGTTAGATAAGTGCCTGGTGAAGCAAAAATTATCATTTAGGTGCAGATCCTACAAATTGTTTATCCAGGATTTCCTCATCGCTTAGAGTGGATTTGTAATACTAAACATAATAAAGACATCTTACAATATCGATATTTTATCCTTTAATTTCAGTACCCTCCAGTGAGTACATGTGTTTTCAGGTTTTGTGGCTGAGTATAATTAAAAGGAAAACAGAACAGGCAGTCCAAGATAACTGCAGGATTGGGAGAGAGTCGGGGTGAAGCTGGGAAAGAGATAAATGTTATTTATAGAATTTTAAGGATTTACTGGAGGGAGTGAAATCTACCTTTTCTACAAATTACTAAGATGACTAGAGCAGGAGATGGAATGCACAGAGGTAAATATTAATGTATTTAAGGAAGGGCTTCCTCATAATTGCAGCTTTCTAAAAATCAAAGGGGGTGCAATAGGAGGTTATGAGTTGCGCCTCAGTAAAGAGATTCAGGCATAAGCTGGATGAATGGGATATTATAGAAGGGATCTTTGATCAGATGTGGGAGGAATTTAAAACTTCTAGCTCTTAGATACTATCTTTCTGGGTAAAACAACCAAAAGAAACATCTCCTTAGCACCACCTTTGAAAAGGAAAGCAGTCTTTGATTCTGTGAAAAGGAAATCAAATTGGAGGAGAAAATAACTTCGCTAACACTCACATAGTAAAGATGTGGTCTTTCCAGTGAACATTTATATCTCCCATCTGTCCTAAATTTTATTACATCAAACGAATAATGTTCAAGTAAATTACTGACAACTTCTCATTCATCCACTTCAGTCCTATGTCAGAGAAGGATGGGTCTCCACATTACCTTCCCCTAAGCTGGGTTTTTTATTTGTTTGTTTGTTTGATTTTTAAAGGGATTTTAAAATAACTCACATAATGGTGTTTATGTGTCCTCTAGCAGGAATAACCATAACTCCCAAATTGCCCCCATGGTGAATGCTGAGTATATCTATTCATTTTGTAATAGACATCTTTCTTGGATTTATTGATTTCTCTGATAGGTAGGAAGGCATTTCATACTGAAAATATTTGTTTCTGACTGATTGAAGCTCTTTTATCTCCTTTCTTAAGTTTTAGTATATATTTAACAATAATGGTTTATGTTTATTATGCTAGATTCTAAGTCACTAAAGCACTCTAAGCTGTACTTTCCTTATATATAAAATGATGGGCTACTAGACAAAACAATCTCAAAGGCCCTTCTGGTTCAAAGAATTGAGAAATCTCGATACTCCATTACTGTTTACAAAGCATGTTCCTTGCCACACATGCTTAGTCTCCTTTTATATAAATTGAAGCCCTAAGTTGAGCTCAGGACCATACAGATATCAGACAATAGGGCTGCGATGTGCATCTGAGCCCTGAATTCCAGCTCCTGCCACTCTTTAATGCTATTTCTCATCCCATATTAGATTTAGACATAAGGCATGTTAGATATTGTGATCATGTATTCACATGAGGTCTTAAGGCTTGTTTTAAACAAAAGAAGAGGCAAATAAATAAATGGATAAAATAATACTAAATGAAAAAGGTCTTTCACTCTTCTGAGAAATACTAGTTTATCTTTATAGCAAACATTGGAGACAGCATTTGAATACAGGTCTTCTCACTTCACATTCCATACTCTTCAATATTCTGTGATGGGAGGCCAGGGGGCAGAGCCAAGATGGCGGAGTAGAAACAGCATTTCCAAGGTGCTCTGCCCCACACAAATTTCAAACAATGTGAAAGGGAGCTCCGAACAACTTCTGGAGCCACAGCAACCACAGAACGGCACAGAGAAGCTAACCTCCTGCTGAGGACAGCCCAGCAGCCCTGCAGGGAGCGGCCAGCACAGCACTCTGAGAGCAGGCAGCACAGCATGCTGGGAACCAACAGCCCAGCACAGAGAGCCAAGCCCAGGTCTGCGATTTTAGCCCCAGGGGGGCCGGGCCATCAGCCAGCTGGAGAGACCCCAGAACACCAGCAATTGTGGCGATTCCAGAATTATCAGCACAGATATGCCTAGGACAAAGTGAGAGGTTAGTGCCCTATGGACTTTGGGACCAGTATTTGGGGAACACTTGGCTTCCTCCCCTGGGGGCGAAAAGCTGCTGAAGAAACAGCTGCACAGGAGCCATTTTGCAGCGTCAGCAGTGGCTCTAGCTCCTGGTCTGCAAACTGTAGGGAGATCCAGCAATCAGTCTGGGGGTTAATCACTCTTGCTTTAAACTGCCTGGATCTGGAATGTGGTCTGGGGGGGGGGAGTTTGGGGTGGGTATCCAATTTGCCACATTGGGTGGAGGCTTTACAGAGGCTACCCATCTGGCAGAAGTTGTGAAGACCCCACGTTTGGGTGGAAGCTCCCTTGTCTGGTGTCAGAGTCCTACTGTGGCAACAAGCCCCAAATCAAGTAATTAAGTGGCAACATGCCTAGGCAAATGAAACAAAATAAACAGAAAAGTTCAACATTGCACTCCTATTTTAGGGGCAAAGAGGCTCAAAGCATGGAGGAGGACTGTGAGGTCAGAGCTCCTGCATGAAAAGCCCCAAATGAAAATACAAGCTGGCTACAGGCCATAGAGGACCTTAAGAAGCAGATAAGAGAAGTGGGGGAAAATTGGGAAGAAAAATGATAAAGATGCAAGAAAAGTATGACATGACAGTCAACAGCCTGACTGAGGAAAATAACACCTTAAAAAATAGACTAACTCAAATGGCAAAAGAGGCTCAGAAAGGCAATGAGGAGAAGAATGCCTTAAAAAGTCGAATTTGCCAGATGGAAAAAGAATCTCAAAAGTTCACTGAGGAGATTCATTCCTTCAGAGTTAGACTGGAGCAAATGGAAGCTAATGACTTTATGAGAAATCAAGATGCTGTTAAGCAGATCCAAACAAATGAAATATTAGAAGGCAATGTGAAATATCTCATGGGAAAAACCACTGACCTGGAAAATAGATCCAGGAGAGACAATTTAAAAATTATTGGACTACCTGAAAGCCATGATCAAGGAAAGAACCTAGAAATCACCCTTCAAGAAATTCTCAAGGAAAACTGCCCTGATGTTTTAGATCCAGAGGGCAAAATAGAGGTTGAAAGAATCCACCGATCACCTCCTGAAAAAGATCCCAAAAAGAAAACTCCCAGGAATATTATAGCCAGGTTCCAGAATCCCCAGATCAAGGAGAAAATACTACAAGCAGCCAGGAAGAAACAATTTCAATATTGTGGAAACACAATCAGAATAGCACAGGACCTGGCAGCTTCTACACTGAGGGATCAAAGGGCATGGAATATGATATTCCAGAGGGCAAAAGAGCTGGGAATGAACCCAAGGGTCACCTACCCAGCAAAACTGAATATCTTGTTTCAGGGGAAAATATGGTCATTCAGTGGAATAGAGGACTTTAAAGCATTCTTGAGGAAAAAACCAGAGTTGAATAGAAAATTTGACATTCAGACACAAGAAGCAAGAGATGCTTGAGAAGGTAATCAAGGAAAAGAAATGAAAAGGAACTTATCAAAGTTGGACTATTTACATTCCTACATGGAAAAACAATAACTGTGTTTGATGAAACCTTTCTCATTATGAAAATAATTGAAGAAGGGTACACGGCACATGTTCACAGATATACATGGATAGAGGGCACAGGTTGAATTTGATGGGAATGGATGATTCTTTTTTGGGGGGGGGCAATTGGGGTTCGGTGACTTGCCTGGGGTCACGTGGCTGGGTTTTTGTTTCTGTGTTGGGTGTCTGGGGTCAGATCCGAGCTCGGGTCCTTCTGGCTCCAGGCCGGCACTCTACTCGCTGCACCACTTAGCCACCCCAAGGAAGGGATGATTCTTAAAGGGTGAAGTCAAGCGTTGAGAGAGGAAAGTGGCAAGAGGAGATGGAGAGAGACAGGGTAGGGTAAACTATCTCATGTAGAAGAGGCAAGGGGAAGTAGTTGCAGGGGAGGAGAAGAATAGGAAGGCAAAAAGGCAAAAGCATATTCTCATTGAAGTTGGCTCAAGAAGAGAATCACATACATACTAAATGGAATATCTTACCCTCACTCACTCTCCTGAGTAGGGGAAAGGAGGATGAGAGGGGGGATGATGGAGGGGAGGGCATTCTGGGGGGAGGGGAGGTTGGAAGTACCCACTATCAAAGAGGGACAGGATCAAAGTAGGGAATGGACCAGGTGGGAGGTGAGAGGGGTGGGAGGGAAATATAATCAGTCTTTTACAATATATCTACTATGGTAATGTTTGGCATAGCTATACATGTACAACACATACTGAATTGCTTATCTTCTCAGAGGGAGTGGGTGACAAGGGAGGGAGGGAATGGATCTGAAAATCGAAGTTTTAAAATTAAATGTTTCATAAGATGTCCAGGCATTGGGGCTCAGAGATTCACCTTGCCCTAATGGCAAAGTCGAGGGGGGTATGGGAGAAGATATGGGAGAGAGCAAATGGGATGAGGGGATATCTAGTGGGACTGCTATTCTGGGGTGGTGGGTAGGGAAAAAATGGGGGAAAAATGTAACTCATAATCTGGTGGAAATGAATGATGTAAACCAGAAGTTAATAAAGCATTTGTTTAATTAAAAAAAATACTCTGTGATGCCTAGGGTTTGGGTTGTTTCTTTTTTGACAGCTGGTGGAAAGTTTCAATTTTATCTGTGAGAATCTTGTTTTGTTTTCCCCTGAGAACTGCCTTTAATGCATCCCACAAATGTTGGTATGTTGTCTCATTATTATCATTCTCTTGAATGAAATTACTAATTGTTTCTATAATTTCTTGTTTGACCCACTCATTGTTTAGGATTAAATTGTTTAATTTCTAGTTAGTTTTTAGTCTATCTTTCCATGGCCCTTTATTGCATATAATTTTTATTGCATCATGATCTGAGAATGATGCATTTAGTATTTCTGCCTTTCTGCACTGAGTGAGGTTTTTATTCCCTAGTGCATGGTCTATTTTTGAGTATGTACCATGCACTGCTGAGAAGAAAGTAAATTCCTTTTTATCCCCATTCAGTTTTCTCCAGAGATCTATTATATATAGTCTCTCTAAAATTCTATTCACCTCCTTAACTTTTTTCTTGTTTATTTTGAGGTTAGATTTATCAAGTTCAGAGAGGTCCCCCACTAGTATAGTTTTGCTATCTATTTCTTCCTCTAATTCCTTTAACTCCTCCTCTAGGAATTTGGACACTATATCACTTGGTGCATATATGTTAAGTAATGATATTGCTTCATTCTCTATGGTGCCTTTTAGCAGGATATAGTTTCCTTCCTTATCTTTTTAAATTCGAACTGTTCTTGCTTTTGCTTTATCTGAGATAAGGATTGCTAACCCTGCTTTTTTTTTTAACTTTAGCTGAGGCATAATAAATTCTACTCAAGCCTTTTACCTTTACCCTGTGGGTATCCCTTTGTTTCAAATGTGTTTCTTGTAGACAGAAAATTGTAGGATTGTTGGGGCCCTTTAAGACTTTACCCCAACTCTGAGAACCCACGGAAAACTCAGGCAAATGATAGAGCAACTCAGGCTAGGGTTAGAGGCACCTGGCGTATATCCTGCCCCATGATTTCAGGGTATTGAGCATATGCTGCTAACAGGGGAGCACTCCACTGCCATGAGAAGCCTGCCACTGCTGAGGCAAGTGGGGGAACAGAGTCAGGGGAGGAGAAAGGAGATAAAAGGAGGGAGGCAAGGTGAAAGGAGGAGGAGGAAGAGAAGAGGGGATTGTGAATGAGAACGAGATTAAACAGCAAGATACTTCACATCTTGGTGTCAGGACTTGTTTGTCTGTTCTGGAGGAGCAGGCTCCCCTGAGGGGTTTGTGGGGACAACCCCGGATCGTAGGGGTGATCAGAGTGACCAGAGCTGTAGAGGCAGCTGGAGAAGGGTTTGTGGAGGCAACCCGTGTTGTAGGGGTAACAAGAATCGTGGAAGGCGATTGGAGTGATGTAGAGGTGGCTGGAGAGGTGAGTTTGGCGTCAGCCCAGTAAGGCGAGCCCTAACATAGGATTATGGTTTTTAATCCATTCTGCTATCTGCCTCTGTTTTATGGGAGAGTTCATCCCATTCACATTCACAGTAATGATGACTATTTGTCTCTTCCCCTCCATCCTATTCCCTCCCCTGCTTATGTTTTTGTTTCTTCCTCTTCCCTTCCCCTCCTTGAAGTTTTCCCTTTTGACTGCCCCCTCCCTCAGTGTTCCCACAATGTGACCCCCTTCTTTATCTACTGTCTCTCCTTACTACTATTTCCCTCCCAATCTTCCCCTTCACTCTCCTCCTTTTTACCTATCCCCCCCACTCCTTACCCTCCTACTGCCTATAGGACACAATAAATTTTTATACTATCAGAGTTTGTTACTCCCCATTTGACACCAAGCCAATGAGAGTAAATTTCAAACAGTGCTCCTCTCCCTCCCTCCTTTTCCTCTATTTAATGAATTTATGTGTCTATTCATGTTAGAGTCTTAAACTTAACTGATTATGTTGATCCCTCTTTGAACCAGAACCAGTGAGAGTAGTGTTTGAATGATGTTCCTCTACCTCTTTCTTTCCATTCTACTATAGTGGTTTTTTATGCCTCTTTGAATGGCATACTTTACCTTTTCCTATCTCATCCTTTCCTTTTATCCCATTATAGTCCCTTTGATCCCCTTAATAAGGATTTTTTTTTAATCTTCAGGTTAGTTCATTCATACCCTCACCCTCTATCTATGTGTAACACTTTTGAAGGTCATGATAATCATATAAATTTCAATATTGACAGTTATCAGCTCCACATATAGGGATGTGAACATTTTGCTCTTGTTGCATCACAAGTTATGTGCATGTGTGCATGAGTGTGCGTGTGTATATATGTATGTATGTGTGAGTCTGTGTTTTCCTTGTTTATCTTTTTAAGTCTTTCTTGAGTCTTATAATTGGAGATCAAATTTTCCATTGAGCTCTGGCTTTTTCATCAGGAAAGTCTGGAAGTCCCTTATTTCATTAAATGATCATCTCCTTGCCTGAAAGATTATGCTCAGTTTTTCTGGGTAGTTAATCCTTGGTTGTAGTCCTAGCTCTCTTGGCCTATGAAATATCTAATTACAATCATTCCGATCTTTTAATGTAGAAGATGCTAGGTCCTGTGTGATCCTGACTGTAGTTCCACGATATTTTAATTGTTTCTTTTTGGCTGCTTGCAGTATTTTTTCCTTAATCTTGTAATTTTGGAATTTGGCTACTATAATTCTTGGAGTTTTTAATTTGGGATCTCTTTCAGGAGGAGTCCAGTGAATTCTTTCGATAACTATTTTATCTTCTGATTCTAGGACTTCAGGACAGTTTTCTTTGATAATCTCTTGGAGGATGTTGTCCAGGCTGCTTTTTTCAACATGGCTTTCTGGTAGACCAATAATTCTTAAGTTATCTCTCCTGGATCTGTTCTCTAGGTCAGTTGTTTTTCCATTGAGATATTTTAGACTTTCTTTCAATTTTTCAGTCTTCATGTTTTCTTTGATTGACTTTTGGTGCATCATAGAGTTCTGAGTTTCAATTTGACTGATTCTAATTTTTAGCAAATAATAGTCTTTGGTTAGTTTTTGAAGGTTCTTTTTTGGGAGGTATTTTCTCCAATTACTTCACTAATTTTACTTTTTAAGGATTTGTTTTCTTCAGTGAAACCTTTTTCCAATTTTGTCACTGCCTCCCTGATTTGATCTTTAAAGTCTTTCTTAAGCTCCTCCAAGAATGCTATTTGGGCTTGAGACCAGTTCATATTTCCTTCTGTGGTCTCAGGTGTGAGTAAAGAGTCCATGTTGTCCTCTGTATTCCGTTGTTCTTGACCTACATAATAAGCTCAGATCTATTTTCTTGCCTTCCCCTTCTCCTTCTCAGCTTCCTTCCTTCCCATTGTGATTTCCTATTTCCTAATTTCTCAGGCTGTGAGCTAAGGGCCTTATTGTTGACTTTGAATGCTGTAGTCTCTGGGTCTCTATTTTGATGCTAAGGCAGGAGTCTCAGTGACATATGCTGATGCGCACAGAGTAATCTGTGGAGAGGGGGTGGTCTGGCCACTTCATATTTCTGCCTCTGTACCCCTGGGCTACAGCTTGGGAGGGCTTTTGCTGGTCAGGTGAGGTGGGCCTTGTTGGGATCCCTCCCCGTCTTCTCTTCAGACTCCTTACTGCCTCAGTTATACCCTTTCTTGATGACTCCTAAGCCCAAGGCTATTTCTACTATCTTAGGATTTCACTCTGGTTGGGAGACTTATCTTTGGGTTTTCTACTTCATGAAGGAGGGATCAGAGCAGCTAGAGTTTACTTTGCCATTCTAGCCCCTGTATAAACAGGCAGGTGATTTCTAAACTTCCAGGCTGGGGGCTGATAGTCCCAGGAGAAGCTGCTGTCTCTGCTGGGGGCCCCAGCCCTCTCTTACCTGGCTCCAATGAATTCTCCTGTCCCCTTGTGAGATGCCAGTGAGACTGCTGTGATTTGTCCTTGGTAAGTCGGCTGGCTGGGGCTTCTTCTCTCTCTGGTATAGTCTGCTTGTCTGCTCTCAAGTCTGAGCTATACCGACTCTATTGCTCTTCACTCCCCCTGTCCGGACCCACTGGGCACTTTCCTGGGCTGGATTCTGCCATGCTCCATCTCCTGGTGGATTCTGTCACTCCACAATCCGTTCAGATTCACTTTTTAAGGTTTAGTGACGGGATTCACGGAGGAGCTTAGAGAAGTTACTGCTTCCTTTCCTCCATCTTTGTCTCTGAGAATCTTGAACCTCGAGGTTGTTTTTTTTTTTAAAGGAAATGAAATGAAAGTTGAGAATGCAAATGTAAAAGAGATGTGCTTCACATTGTCATTCCAGGTATGGGGGATGGACAGTGAAACTTCTTGGGGTTGGTTGATGGAGTATTTTTTGTGTGGAGTAGTAAGGAGGCCACTATGACTGGTGTTTGTGGAAGTTATATGTAGGATGACTAGAAAGGTAGGAAGAGGCCAGATTGTGAACAACTTCAAATGCCAGCAGAGAAGTTTATATCTGATTCGACAAATAATAGGGAGCCACTGAAATTTATTGAGTAGGTATAGACATCTGCTTTAGTGCCATCATTTTGGTAGCTGTGTAGAATATGGGTTGGAGTGAGAAGATCCAAGGCTATGAAGTTTACTATTGCAATAATCTAGGTGAGATTACATTTGAAAACACTGTTCTTCATCATTATGTTTGTATCTATAATTGCAATGGGAATTTCTATACTGTTGAACACTACAGAGGTCATAATGTCTACAATCAGGCTGGCAACAAGACTGTTCCAGATGGAAATGTCTCCCTCGAAGCAGGTGATGAGTATACAAATCTGCTTTTGAATCAGAAAGATTTACCCATAACTAAATTCACTTGAGGACTGTTGCTCCATGTGGCTCCTTTTGAAATTTCTTGGACGTATAGGCAAGGTAAAAATATCTCAGGAGAAGTCTGTACTCATCTGCATCCCATTTCAGATGAACTATAAGTCTCTTTGACAGCATTATTATATAATACTAAGTATTTACCAAATGTCTCATTGTCATTTTTATTCTCTGAGAGTTAGATGACTTTATTAGCCTGAAATAAGCCTCAGATTAGTATGTAAATTAAGGCCTGTAAATGTTGGAAGTCCAACCCCTTCATGGCCTTCTGGGAAATGAATGATGATAGGAAAAATGAAGTCAGATGTCAGAAATGGGATGTGAACAGCCTCATTGGTCTTACCAGTTTGTTAAACTACTCCAAGCCTCACAAGGGTTATTTCTTTGCTATTACTTTACACAGCACCATCGTCCTATCTACATGTTGAGACATACTACAAAATCGTTCTTTTTGTACCCTCTAATAAGGTTCCTGCCCTTCCTATTCTCCTCAAATAAGGCAGCCCATTGTAGTGCTCAAATCTGTGATAAAAATGTTGCGTAGACCTTAAAGTGAAAATACTTCCTCTTACATTTAGAGATATTTTGGGGGGAGGGTGTTGCTTACTGAACTGTCACTATAAAGGAGGCCCTAGAAACAACATTGGACAGAGGGGATATTTCAGAAAGAACACAATGATTATAAAGCCATAATTAGACCACTAAGTAGGTCAGGAACCCTAGGACTTTGGCCCACAGTTGAATTTAGAGGGTATTGAAAATGCTTTCAGTCTTTTCATAAAGGAGATATGATAGAGTTTGGCACCTAGGGTAACAAGAAGAATTAGTTAAAAAATAAAGTTCCCAGAGGATGAGTTCTTCCCCTAACCAAGGCTGGCTCTTTTCAAATCCCTCCTGAACACTTTCTTCATCATCAGAATTGTCTGAGATCTCTCTTTAGGGTTAAGGGGTGAGGAAGGAGGTGATGAGAGAGATGTGTTTCTACTGCTTTCCATGTACATGGTTTGTGCTGACCCAGTCATAAAGAAAATTCTAATTATTACTCTAGCCATGATAACATCTCAGTCCATCAGACTATCACAGAGATAGCAGGTCTACCATGAAAATAGCCCTTGATGAAATTTCCAGAGTCAAGTAATTTAAAAGTAGCTGTATAGCTTAAGCACTTGGGAGATATTTACAAGTGATATTTACAAAGAATGGGAAAAATACATCAACTGCCTAGAACTATTTTAGATTGACAGTGTTCTGTATAGAAGGAGGATAGGATAGAGTCACTGGATTTCTGTTCAAATTCTAGTTTCACTAGCTCTGTGATCACGAGAAAGTCACTTCTTAGCTCTGGGTCTCAGTTTCCTCATTGGCAAAGAAAGGAAGAAAAATTGAATGATCTTGAAGGCTTCTTACATTTATGAGTCCTATAGACCAAGTGCTGTGCTTTGAGAAAAGGAAAGTGTCAATTGGCATGCTTTCCTTTGAACACTTTTAAAAATGAAAATGTAGCAAAATTAATTTCAATGAATTTCAATGAAGCTAAACAAATTAATATAATTATAAAATTACAAGGATAAGCTTACAAAATGGCATTAAATTGTCATATACATGGCACCAGCAGCATCAACTAATTGCAGAGAAATTAGCTAGCTTAAACATTTGTAGCAAGATATGAAGTGATGTTTTGTTTTGTTTTTTTTTTACCATAAAGTAGCCTAATATTGAATAGCATAGAATATATAATATCTGCTTATATCTGTTTATTATTTGTAATTTTATGCTTAATTCAGTGATTTGCCCTTTCTGTTTTATTGATGTAAATATTTAAAAACATATTTTCCTCTAAGTACAGCTTTGGTTTCATCCCACAAATTTTGGTATGTTGTCTCATTATATTCATTCTCTTCAATGAAATTATTAATTGTTTCTAGGTGTGTTCGTTGATTCATTCTTTAGGATTAGAATATTTATTTGCCAAATGACTTTAATCTGCTTTTTCACAGATCATTATTGAATATAATTTTAATTGGATTGTGGTCTGAAAAGGATGCCTTTAATAGTTCTGCTTTTTAATATTTGGTTGTGAGGTTTACATTCCCTAATACATGGTCAATTTTGTGAAGGCACCATGTATACAGAAAATAAAATGCATACTCCTTTCTATTTTCATTCCATTTTCTCCAGAAGGTTATAACATCTATTTTTTTTATTTCATTTCCTTAACTTCTTTCTTGTTTATTTCATGGTTAGACTTACCTAGTTTTGAGAAGGAAAATGTGCAGTTCCCCATTACTAAAGTTTTACTGTTTCTTCCTGTAATCCTTTTCATTTTACTTTAAGAATTTGGATACTTACATGCATTTGGTGTATATATGTTTAGTATTAATATTACTTCATTGTCTATGGTACATTTTACAAAGATGTAAGTTTCTTTCCCATCTCTTTTATTTCAATCTATTTTTGCTTTTGCTTTGTATGAGATCACAATTGCTCGCCTTGTTTGTTTTTTAACCTCACTTGAAGCATAAGAGATTCTCCTCCAGCCCCTTATTTTTACTTCATGTATATATCTCTGTTTCAAGTATATTTCTTATACACAACATGTCATTGGATTCTGATATTTAATCCATTCTGCTCTGCTTCCATTTTATGGGTAAGTTTATTCTACTTACTTTCAAAGTTATGATTTATAGCTGTGTATGTCCCTTGATCCTATTTTTTCTCTGTTTATCCTTCTCTCTCTCTTTTTAGTCTGGACCTTTTTGAAAGTCTGTTTTGCTTCTGACCACACCCTCCCTTAATCAGTCATCCCTTCTAACAGCCTCCTCCCTTCTTTTTTCCCCTTCCCCTCCTACTTCTTTTTGCTTTTTTTTTTTTTTGGAGGGCAATTGGGGTTAAGTAACTTGCCCAAGGTCACAGGGCTAGGCTTTTTTTCTTTTTGTTTGTGTGTGTGTTAAGTGTCTGAGGTCGGATCCAAACTCAGGTCCTTCTGACTCCAGGGCAGATGCTCTACTCACTGCGCCACCTAGCCGCCCCTCCCCTCCTACTTCTGTCTAGAGTGAGATAGAATTCTATACCCAACTAAGTGTGTATATTATTACCTCTTCAAGTCAGTTCCAAGGTTTCAAGTAAGTAAGGCTCAAGCATTTAAGAGTAAGGTTCAAGCATTGCCTGACCTCTATCTGTTCCCCCTCCCCACTCACTGTAAAAAACTCTTTTGTGTGTGTGTGTCTCTTTATGTGATATTTCTCACATTTTTTCTCTCCCTTCCCCCTTCTCCCAGGACATCACTCTTTCTAATGCCTTATTTCTTTTCAAATCATTGCATTATAGTAAATTAGAACCATGCCCTTTATGTATACTACCTTTAACTACCCTAACATTGAGAAAAATTCTTAGGAGTTACAATATTATCTTAACCATATTGAATTCCTTATGATTTCCCTTTTGTGTTTACCTTTTAATGTTTCTCTAGAGTCTTGGGTTTGAATGTCAAATTTTCTATTCAGCTCTCGTCTTTTCATCAGGAATACTTGAAATTCCTCTATTTTATTAAATGTCTATTTTTCCTCTGAAGAATAAACCTCAGTTTTGCTGGGTAGGATATTCTTGGTTGTATCCCTAACTCCTTTATCTACCATAATGCCATATTCCAATCATTCCAGTCTTTTAACATGGAAGATATTAAACTTGTGTGATCCCAAGTGTGACTCCATGATATTTGATTGTTTTGTTTTGTTTTTCTGTATGCTGATAGCATGTCCTTTTTGACCCATGAGCTCTGGAATTGGCCATCCTGGGAATTTACAGTTTTGGATCTCTTCAAGGAGGTAACAGTGGATTCTTTCCATTTCTATTTCACCCTGTGTATCTAACATATTCGGGTAGTTTTCCTTGATAACTTATTGAAATATGATGTCTAGGTTCTCTTTTTGATCATGGCTTTCAGGTAGTCCAATAATTCTTAAATTATATCTCTTCAATTTATTTTCCAGTTTAATTCATTTTATTCTGATGAGTTAGTTCACACTTCTATTTGTTTTCATTCTTTTAATTTTGTTTTAATATTTCTTCAGTGAGATTTTGTACCTCTTTTTTCCATCTGGCCTACTCTGCTGTTTAAGGAGTTCTTTTCTTCAGTGAGTTCTTGTCTCTTTTTTACCTTTAGGTCAATTCTGCTCCTCTGGCTGCTGCTGTTGTTGTTTAAGCAGTGCATTCATCTGTATTTTTGTGCCTCTTTTATCAAGCTGTTAATGCTCTCCTCATAATTTTCTTGCATCACTCTCATTTCTTTCTCTATTTCCACCTGTACTACTTTTATCTATTTAACTATCCCGAGATTTTTTGTTTGGCTTGGGTTTAATTAATATTTTTCTTTGAAGTTTTGTTTGTGGCTGTTTTCACATTGTTGTCTTTTTCTGAGTTTTTTGTCTTGGTCTTCCCTACCACCATCATATCTTTTATGGTAAAATTCTTGTATTATTGTTTATTTATCTTTTCTAGCCTATTTCTTGACTTTGAGCTTTATGTTAAAATTGAGCCCTAGTCCAAGGCTCCAGATGGGAATGGGCTCTTACTCTCCAACAAGTTTTAGGAGTTTCCATGCTATTATTTTCTCAGCAAGTTTTGGTACTACCAAAATGATGTATTCCTGGGAGAGGTATGGTCTCTTTTCTCCTTGTCTATGTTCTGGTCTTTACTAAGGAACAGCCCTTATGCCCCTGTAGCTACAAGGGATTGTGCTCCTTTGCCTTGGAACTATAACCGTGGCCCCTGGTTTCCTGTGACTGAACTCCAGCACTTCTTTCACTTAAAACTCTGTATAGGCAATAGAGTTGCCAATCAGCACCAATACCAGCAAAGGACCCCCTTTAATTTCTTTCTAGTCAGTTATTCAACCTCCTTACTATCTCTGGGCTGAGAGCTCCAAAGCCTACTATTGTTGCTGCTGCTACCATGGCTGCTGTTGCCACCACTGCCTGTTTTGGTTCTGAACAGGCCTCCACTCCAGTGTTACTGGCTTCTCCTACTGACCTCTGAAGTTTTCTTAGAGTAGAAAATTTTCCTATCTTATCTTTTTTGTTGGCTCTTCTCCAAAATTTGATTTTGAGGCATTATTTTAAAGTTGTTTGGAGGGGAACATATTGAGAGTTCAGCTGGGTAGTAGTGCCTAATCTGTCATCTTCTCTCCCAAGTCTTCAAATTCCTGTTATTTATCTCCCCCTACATAGATCTATTGAAATGTCTTAAGAAAATGTTGGCTCTGACCTCTGAACCACCCAATTATTGACTTTTTCTCAGTCATCAATATCTCTGAACCCTCTGTTGCATCTTACTCCTTAGAATTTAATTGATCCTTAGTTCTCCTCATTTTGGTTTCAAGATATTTATTTGTTCTTTCCCCATCTCTTTGATCTTTCTTTATTTTTCTCTCCTTTGCAAGTTTCTTTTGAATTCTTAATCATGGCAGATCCCCTCTATATTAAACCATCATCTCTTCTTTTTAAATACTCACATTCTTGTTGGTTCTATCCACACCCATGCCTTCAACTATCACCTCTAAGCACTCATAATTCCACACCTCAATTCTCTTCTCACCCCAATTAATCCCATGTACTTTTCCCACTACTTCCTTTATCTTCCAGTGACTTCTCATTGTCTGTTGAATAAAACCTATACTCCTAAGTATCAGACATTACCCTTTGACCCAGCAATACCATTTCGAGGGCTGCATCCCAAAGAGATTATACAAATGGGAAAAGAACCCATATGTACAAAAATATTTATAGCAGCTCTTTTTGCAGTGACAGAGAACTGGAAATCAAGGGGATGCCCTTCATTTGGGAAATAAGTTGTGGTATATGAATGTAATGGAATACTATTGTGATATAAGAAATGAGGAGCAGAAAGACTTCGTAATAACCTGGAGAGACTAACTGATGGTGAGTGAGGGGAGCAGAAGCAGAGAACACTGTATACAATTATAGAAACATCTTTATCTATGATTACTAACTTTGATAGACTGGGCTCTTTTCAGCAATACAAGGTTAGAAGACAACACCAAAGGACTCAAGATGGAAAAAGCTATCCACATCCAGCAAAAGAATTAAGGAGTCTGAATGCAGATTGAAGCAAACTACTTGCTCTCTCTCTTTTTTGTTTCATTTCATTTTGCTTTGTTTCTTCTTCCTTGTTGTTCATCCCATTGGTTATAATTCTTCCTTACAACTTGACTAATTTTTTTTTTTTAATTTTTGGAGGGCGATTGTGGTTAAATGACTTGCCCAAGGTCACAGGCTAGCTTTTGTGTTAAGTGTCTGAGGCTAGATTTGAACTCAGGTCCTCCTGACTTCAGACCTGGTGATCTATTCACTGCACCACCTAGCCACCCTTGACTAATGTTTTAATCTGAAGTTATATGTAGAACTTATATTGGACTGCATGCCACCATGGGGAGGGGAGGAGAAAATATGGATCTCAAAAACTTGTGAAACTGAACATGTAAACTAAAAGTAAATACATTTAAAAATGGAAATTTATTTTCCAAATTAGTCCCTTCAGGGGAGAAATATAATATAGAGAATTAAGAGAGTTACCTTTAAAGCCTTGAAGACCTAGGTTTACTTCCTACCTATAACTCACATCATCTTTATGCACCTCTTGATCTCACACCTGATTTCTCTACTCACTCCCTATCCATTCCACAGGCTTGTTAATCTAATGGGAAGTTTAAATCATAACACTCTACTGCACAAAGCCTTCAATATCATTCTATTTCCTACCGAAGAATATCAAAACTCCTTAGATTCCAGGAGTTTGGGTGCAAGTATTGCAATGAGTGTCCGGTTTGAAAAATACGTGGGTACTAAGAATGAATGTTTGTTTAGTTACCATGCAGATAGACTCTGGTATTCAAGGCTAGTCAAGATCTTGCTTCAGCCCCACTACACCACTCTATATTTATCTCACCCTTTTCCCCTCACATATTGAATGTTGCAACCAAAGTGGACTAATTGTTCACATATATACATATATGCATGCACGCATACGTACATACCTATATACATACACACATAAACACTTTAAGTATGAAATGCTTGTCTGATCAGATTTCTCTGCCTTTACCAATTCTCTCATTCTTCTTAAATCTAGCCTTGCTCAAAACAGATTTTTTTCTTTTGTTCATTTCTCTGCCTATTGATTCATGCTATTGTCTATGTCTAGAATTCTTCTCAGCTAGAATGCATACAGACTCCAAGATGTTGCACAAGTTATTTGACTTCTCAGTACCCTTAGAAAATGATCTAATCCTCAAAATTTCAGAGAAGGAAGAGATTTTCTTTAGAAGAGAGAATTCTGGGAGTTCCATATGCCAGTGAAATATATATTTATATACACACATGCATATTATACATATATGAATATGCATATGATTCTGAATGTTTATGTGTATATAAATATATAGGTATGTGTGTATATGTACACATATATACACACACATACAGAGTATTCTTTACAATGTACTTTGGATGCCAGAATTATAAAGTATGTTTTCTATATTTAAATATAAACCTTTTGTCCAAGAAACAGGGAAAAATATCAAGCACTTAGCCTTTCTACAACTAAGTCAATCCCAAATAGAGACACTTAAGTTTGTACATATGTAATTATATCCTTTCCCCTGTATCTGCCAAATCTCTGGGTTCCAGTGCTGTCTCCAGACAGTCTTCCGTTTTCACATTTCCTTAAGTGCCTTTATATTAGTCTGGCCAATTTCTTTCTGCCAAATCTCCCAGACTGCTACACATTTGACGGTCTCTTTATTGGGGCTATGGGCTTTTACTGACATGGAGGAGGACTATAGCATATTGTCAGAGATAGTCCTATTTAATTAATGCACAAATCGCATTTCCATGAATTGGCATTTCATTTGTTGTTTTGCTTACTTCATCTCAGGGCCTTGTTTGGGTATTCATATGCTTTTTAAAAGTCTATTTGGGATAAGCCCTGAGGCTATGGGTTCTTTTTCTAAGCCAGATTCCATCTCACACTTTTTTTTTTAATCTCTCATCCCATAAGGTTATCTTCCCTTCCCCAAATCTATTCCATTCTAGTTCTCTCATTGATTCTTGGGTCCTTATCTTCCTCTATTCATTTTAGGCCCCCTAGTCACAGAATCTCAGAATTGAAGGGGAACTTTCAAAAACATTTAGTTAAACCAGTTCATGGACAAAAATTCCTTCCATGGTGTGCCTCATAATTAGTGATTCAAATTGTTCTTGAAGTCCTTTGGGTACAGGAGTGTGCTGGAAATATGTTTAGCCATGGAATCTCTGAGAATACAGAATATATTTTTATGGTGAATCTGTATTATTAGCATTTTCTCAATTGCTTTCTAAAATCTAGACAAGCAAAAAATAATAAATCATGCATATGTCAAATTATGAAGTGCAAATGTCCAGGCTAAAATTTAATAACTAGCTCTTTGAGACAGTTTGACCTATCTTTAGCACATCCTTGTCTAGATGGGAAAATTACCTTTCTTCGAAGGTAATCTATTCCACTTTTGAATAACACTCATATTAGGTGATATTGTCTTATGCCAAACAACAAATCAACAAACATTGATTAAGCATAACATTACTGTGAATCAGCCACTGTGCTAGGCATTTGGTACACAAATACAAAGAATAAAACAATCCCTACCCTTAAGCACATTTAATTATAAGAAGAGTATATAAATATATAGAGAATATACAAAGAGCATATATATATATATATGCTCTTTGTATATTCTCTATATATTTACATACTATATATTTATATACATGTGTGTATGTATATATATATATATATATATATATATATATATATGAAGTATAAGGTAATAAGCACAACGATTATCTACTTTATAAAGTAGATAAAAGTAGATACAGAAAAAATGTAAAGAGAATATATAGTATGAATATATTAACCTGAGAAAGAGGACATTTGTGATTGGGGGATCAAGAATCAGGAAAGGCTTTAGACAGAAAGGGTTGTTTTTAAACCCTCCCCCAGCCCTCTAAGATAAGTTTTCATCTCAGATTCCAGTTTACCACCCCAGGAATCCACTATGTCAGTAAAATAATGGGCCCAATCCTATGTACATATATGCATTTGTGAATCTATATACATATACCAAGTCAAATGTGGCTCTTTGCAATTTCTTCCCATGGCTCCTACTTCTATGCCCTCTGGGGCTAAGCAGATATCTCATCCCTCTTCCATGTGGTAACCTTGCAGATAATAGCATGCCCTTGACTTATTCTCCTCCCAAATGATCTCTCTACAGCATGACCTAACGATCCTCTCCCCTTGTCATTTTCCAGCTTATCTTTATTCTTCCTAAAATGTGGTAGCTAGAATTGCACAATATATTTTTGATGTGCTCTAACGTTCTAGCATCATGGATCAAGCACTGAATTTGGAGCCAGAAAGAAAAATAAAAAAACCAAAGTGGATTCAACAGGCAGCTCCCATCTTTTCTAATTGCGTGACCTTAAGCAAATCACTCCAATGCTCTATCCTTCAGTTTTCTTATCAGGAAAATGAGGGGGATTGGATTTTATTTCCTCTAACATCCTTTTTCTAGCTCTAATTCTATGAACCTCCTTACTGCTAGATATTACACTGCTTAATAAATTCTAAGAATATATTCCTTTTTGCGATGGATAGATCACCCTTATGACTTGTTTTCAGTATGTTGCTCATTAAAATGCCTCGATCTCTTTTCAGCCAGACCATATCTCCTCTTTCTTTCAAACTAGTTTAAGCTCAAGTTCTCTACTGGGACTTACTCCATAGTTTGAAGGGATAGAAGGAACAACTAAGACAATGACAACAGCAACATTTATTAAGCACCTTCTATGTGTGGAATACCATGCCAGGCATTGGGGATACAAATACACACACACACACACACACACACACTCACACTCACACACACACACATCTGCCATCCTCAAGGAGTACATATTCTATTACAAGAGACAGGACAAGTGAAGAGACTGGTAAAATCTGAGGTAGAATTTGAAGAAGACAGCCTAGAAATACAGACAAAGTGGTCTAGGAAACTTTGAGGACAAAACGCTTTCACCTGGAGGAAAAGGGAAGGTTTTATGGAGAAAAAGGCACTTCAACTGATCCCAGAAGGAAGAAGATTCCAAATTATGTAGATAAGAAGACAGTTCACTTCAAGCACCAAGGATGACCTGTGCAAATGTGAAAACAGAGAGCAATCCACTTTGGAATGTAACAGTTCATGAAAAAGAATAATGAGACAGGTAGAGAAAGGTGAGTTGGAGACAAAGTGCGGGAGTCCCTAGAGACCCATCTAAGTGGCTTGCTTTTTGTACCAAGAGAAAGAAGATCTTCAAAGATTTTTGAGGAGAGTGATATCTGCACCTTAGGAATATTACTTTGGGGGTGGAACCAAGATGGCGGAGCAGAAACAGGAATATTACTTTGACTTTAATGTTGATAAAGCAAAAGGAGATTGCTAAAGAGAAAAGTCATAAGGAAGCAGGCAATGGTTTCTAATCTCTCCTTTCACCCTCTAGTTATGTGACCTGGGGTTTCATCTCTCTAGATCTCCAGAGATCATCTGTTGATTTGAAGACTAAATACTAAATTAAATGATCTCTTGAAGTTCCTTTCAGTTCTATAATCCAACTTCTAGCCACTTCTCTGTTATTCTAGAATAAGTCACTGTCAAAAATCAAGAGTAAAGTTTTTGTTGTTTTTTTTTTGCTTTTTGGAGGGGAGAAGGCAGGGCAATTTGGATTAAGTGACTTGCCCAAGGTCACATGGCTAGTAAGTCTTAAGTGTCCGAGGTTGGATTTGAACTCATGTCCTCCTAACTTCAGGGCGGGTGCTCTATTCACTGTGCCACCTAGCTGCCCCAGGAAAAAAGATTTTTTGTTTGTTTTTTGCTTTTTGGAGGGCAATTGGGGTTAAGTAACTTGCTTGAGGTCACACGGCTAGGTTATTTATTTGTATGTGCGTTAAGTGTCTGAGGCCGGATCCGAACCCAGGTCCTTCTGATTCCAGGGCCAATGCTCTACTCACTGCACCACCTAGCCGCCCCTCAGGGAAAAGTTTTTTAAAGAATTTTTTTAAAAATAAATTTTATTAGGTCTGTGAAATGGCTAAGGCACAACTAATTTAATGTTTTAATCTTTCCTAAATAGTTATGCAAAATCAATTAAACATACTAGATGAAGCGGGGAGGGTCATCTTTGAAATAAAAAGCAGAATGATCCAAACAACTGTGACATCCTTTAGGAATAGTATTCATAGACTACATCTAAATATGAAGAAATATTTCAATAAGTTTCACAATCAACTGTAATAGAATCATAATAAATCTGCTTAAAACACTACACAGATTTAGAAAATGTTATGCATTTCCAAGATGTATAGGAAACACATTTAAATTTATAAGACTAAGGACTATCTCCCATTTTATATCTGAAAAAAGGATAGGAAATGACAGTTTTCAAAGGAAGAAATGCAAGTGATCAATAGCCATAAAAAAATGTTACAATTCACTAATAAAGATAGGCAAGTTAAACAATTCTGAGCTTCTGGCTCATACCCTTCAGAATGTTGACAAAGGTTACAAAAAATGAAAAGGAGAAATACCAACTGTGGGAAATCATTAATACACTGTCGGTAGAAATGTGAACTGGTCCAGCCATACTGGAAAGCACAGATTTGTTCCCACAAATTCACTTTGACCCCATTACACCACTGCAAGGCCAAACACTAAATAGACCAAAGAAAGAGTACAAGGAGGCATACACACAGCAGTATTTATAGAAGTTTTGTGTGGCAAAGGACTAGAAACAAATCATCAGTTTGGAAATGACTAAACACAATATTATGTGTGAAAGTAATGACATACTATTGCAGTATAAGAAATGATGAAGGGAATGGTTGTAGAGAAACCTGGGAAGATCTGTATGGACTTATGCAGAATGAAGTGAGTGGGAGGAGGAGAAAATATTAAATAACACTAAAGAAATTTGCTTTTAGAAGTTTTAACAGCTCCAATTACTGTAATGATCAAGCATAATTCCAAAGGACTTGTGATGATAAATGTTATCTACATCCTGACAGAGTGGTAACAGAGTTAAGATGTAGATAGAGACACACATTTCTGGACATGATCAATACATGGCCATATCCACATGGGACCATGTGGGATGATATATATCTTGCCAGGCCACAGCAAGTGATTTCTAGATTTCCTTATCTATCAACCTATGTACATATATATTTTGCATGACTATACATATTTGTTACAAAGGTTCTTAAACTTTTTTTTATTTTTAATGGGGGAGGGAGGAGAGAGAGAAGGTACATTATGGTTCAAAAATTAAACCTAACTTAAAAATATAAAAGGACATATCTTGGTATTATGTATCCTCAGTGCATTAAATTCTTCTAGAAGTCTTAAGCTGAAAAACTTAAAACAATATAAATGCTTTTATGTGATTAAGAAAAAAAAACTCACCATTGGGAAAAAGAGAAATATGTTCTTTAGTAAAAGATACATCTTTCTAAACTTGTCTATATAAAAGATAGTTTGAAAGAGGCATATATCAGTAGAAGCAAGTTATTACTTTGAGTTTTCAGGAGACATGGCATTGTGGAAAGGATACTAAGTGTGAAGTTAAAGCAGCTGAGTAGGAATCCAACTCTACCTCTTGACCTCTATGATCTTGAATGAATCACTTATCTCAGTCTGGGCCTTGATTTCCTTCTTTGTAAAATGAAGGAGGTGTACTAGATCACTCTATGCTTCCTTCCTTCTCCAATCCTATGATTCTGTGGCCCTGTTCATAGATGGAGTAGAAAATATGTCAGGACAAGGAAAGTTTGCCTTTTCTCCAAGAAGAAAGCAGAAAGCTGACTTTTGCTGATAAGTCATGGGCCTTCATAGTGGAACACAGAGGCCCACTCTCTGGATATAACCTGCCATTTTTCTTCATTGTGTAGAGGAAAAAAAAAATATATATATATATATATATGGGACTTAATGGAAGTAGAAAGATGGGAGTTTGCATAGAAATTCAAACAGTCCTAAGTTGTTATTAGTTTAATGAACATTAAGTGGATTATGGGTCAACCTCACAGAGACAGAGAATAATCACTGGTTCCTTGGTGAAGGTCAAAGAAGCTATTAAGGTCAAGAACAAGATGTATATTCCAGCTCTGCTAGGAACCTAACTTATAAATAACTGTTCTATAGCTATGGTACAGTGAGAAGAATGTCAGACATGGAGTCATGGGATTTGGCTTTGAATCTCACTTCTGCACTTTTTATTTCTCTCTGACCTGGGCAAAGCTCTCTATTGCCTAGGACTTCAGTCTCCCCTCTGTAAAGCAATGGGCTTAAATTAGTTTTCCATTAAGGTCTTTTACAGTTCTAATTCTATGATCCTAACTGTGAGGATAGAAGTAATGAAGCCATTAGATTTGAGAGTTATTGACAACAGTTAAAGAGAAGTGAAGAAGAAAAGACTAGTGTTTTATTCAAGCATTTTCATAAGGCTGTGTGTAATATTTAATTCTATCAATTAATTTATTTTTAAATATTGTTCCCTTAAAGTAGAAGCAAATTGTTTGGAATAGATGACAATAAAGAAGACATTAACCCCACCTCATGTCAGCATACTCTAATTTAAGGTAAAACTTTTAAATAGCATAAAAAGAGTTATAAAACGAATGTGAACAATGCAAGCATATAATGGAATATTAAAATTTCCCTACCCTGTACCTTGTTTTATGCTTCATTTTTAAAGGTATGTCCTTCCCGAAATTGAAAACAACATATGTTTTAAAATATATAATTACTTACAAAGATAATACGTCAAACTGTACAGAGTGCTGTTCTTTGAGTCAGGAATACCAAGGTTCTAACTCAGCTGATAAAAGTTTAACAACTGGTTCTCCAAAAATTTTATACAGGACACATTTTTAATCTACATTGTTAACCTTTTCTCTATAACTTTTTAAAGTCTAGATACAATAAATAAAATGTTAATGTGTATCATATGCAGTTTCCAAAGTATAAAAATTCATACTGCAAATTTAATAACCAGTTCTTTGTAAGCCAGCTGAAACTGGCTCCAGCATGCACCTATACCTTGTCTTGGATACTTAGCATCTAAGTAACGCACATTTATCTTTTTTTTTTCTTAGACAGCTGGCTGAGATTGATGTAAGTCACAGAGGAGTTGTCATCTGCACTAGAGGAGGGAGCTCCCACATTGAGTGACTCACTGATATTGATATTTTGTGTTTAATAACTCATATTTATATTTCATCATTAAAAACTTTCTGAGTAATGAAATTCTACTTCAAAACCAGTGATCCAAGAGGCAACATTTTCAAAGTTCCAATCTATGTGTGTTTAGAAAGTTTTCAAAGTTGGAATATCCCAATCAACCCCAATTGGGGTGAGGGTAGTCCCTAAGTGGATAACTTTCTCATTCAATTTATGCAAAGGAGATAATATCTGGACCAAGGTCAGAAATGTGTAATTCTCCATAGGACAAATTGTGTGTAGGCAGTGGAGAAATTAATTATACCTGAATTTGAGAAAAAGACCAAGGTCAATCACTATTTCAGTTATTTAACCCCAGAGAATTATCATAGTCTCAGATAATTCAAGAAACTCATTAAAGGACCTAGAGGATTGCTCTCATCTGAATTTTTGGTTGAAATAATGCACTAACAAGAAGTAGGGGTGACAGAAGAAACTCTAATTACAGAGATTGTTTCCATGTGGGGAACGAGAGAATTGATTTTGAAATTAATGGGTTTATTAACCACAAGAAAGAGATGAAATATTTTTTCTCCCTAAATATGGAACCAACAAAAAACCTTCAATCAGAACTCTCACCTACTTTAACAAAGAGCTGGGAACTCAAGGATGCTGTTACATTTATTCTGTCCCTTGGCAAAAAGAGTGAAGAATGCACCAGTATTCACCGGTTAGCATAGCTTAGTTTTCACTGAATTCTAACCATAATATTATTTGTGAGAAAGCAGAGCTTGGCTTAAGATGAGACCATATTTTTGACATCATAAAGTACATGTGCACAATTTTATACTCAGATTTGGAAGGCCCCCCAGCATTCATCTTGGCAGATTTCCTCGTTTTATATTTGAGGGAATCTAGGCATAGTGATACAAGGTAAGTTGTTCACATCCATGTGTACCATGGCAGAACTCTTAACTGGAACCCAAGTCTCTTGACTCCCAGCCCAAGGCTCTTCACTCTGCTGTACCACAGAATGAAAAAATTATGAAGAAGACTCAACTCTAAGATGATGCTCATGGTGATCATGGACATTACAGTTAGCAAAGCACTATATCTGCATCATCTCAATCAATTAATGCATGTCATATCTCTGCTAGAAAGTACAATTGAATCTCATTTAAATCATTAGGTTGAGCAAAAGCAGTCTCTGGAAAAGGACTTACAGGGAAAAAATGAAGTGAGACAAAGCAGAAAATTCTAATTCATTAATGAATAAATATTTATTAAGCACATTCTGTATGCCAGGCACCATGCTAAGAGTTGGGGATACAAAAAGAAATAAAAACAAAGACAGTCTTTGCCCTCAAGGAGTTTATACTCTAACAGAGAAAAGATAACCTGACCACTTAGCCCCAAAGGTCAGAACTAGAAATTGTGGGTATAAATTGTAGAGGGGCTAATCTAAAGAAAAAAGCAACAAGAATAGCAACTTTCTAACTATTATATTTATTCTAAAGAGGAATGGGTCACTTTTGGAGATGATGAATTCCCTTACTCTCTATACTTGATATCTTCAAGCTAAGACTAGATGGCTACTTATTGGAGAATGTATAAAGAGAATTATATTTATAACATAGTCTGGCCTCTTCTGAGATTTTGTGATTCTATGTCACTCCTGATGTTTGGTTCTGCAAAAGAAATGATAAATGGGTGTGGCTAGGTGGCACAGTGAGTAGAGCACCGGCCCTGGAGTCAGGACTTGAGTTCGGATCCGGCCTCAGACACTTAACACACACAAACAAAAAACCTAGCCGTATGACTTTGGGCAAGTTTCTTAACCCCAACTGCTCTCCAAAAAGGAAAAAAAAAGAAATGATAAATGGTATGTTATCCTTCTGAAGAAGGAATGAAGGAAGGAAAGGAGATTTTTGATTTTCAGATGTAAGTTGTACTAGATGGTCTCTGAAATCCTTTTCAACTGTAAAATTATGGGACTCTGGGACTTACTATGTTCATACCTCCATGCTATAAGCTATTGGGGATAAAAAGTTATAAAGTAAGGTTCTTGCCACCAAGAACCTTATAACCTTTCTGGAGAGACAAGACAGACAGAAGTAGACCATAAATAATAAAACAACACAGAGTGATGTTAGTGTCATCTTAGTTGTGTGCATTATTGGATGAGTTTAAGGGATGGACAAGATTGCTGTGGGATAGATTGGAAAGTGAAGACAATATGAAAGGTAGATCTTGGATGAATCTCTAAAGAATGAGTAGGATCTCTGATAAAACCTATAATTTCTGATTATATAGGATATTGACCAATGAGAGTAATAGAACATCTGAGTAATAAAAGGTAATGCAAATTAAATAATACCCACCCAGAAAATTGAAGAAAAACAATAAAAGATCAAAAGAGCCAATGTTGGAGGGACTATGAGAAGATGGGAACATTCATGTACTATTGGAACAATAGCTTAGTCCATGAAATATAATTTGTCTTTTTGTAAGAAAAGTTATTACCCCCACATTATAGCTGGTAATCATACTACTAGTCATGAATTCCAAGAAGGTCAAAGAAAGAAATATCCCTTATGTACCAAAATCTTCATATTAACACTTTTTTGATATAGTAAAAATGTGACAAGTTCTATGAGACTATGAATAAAGCATATGTGTTTGATTAAAGAATGGCTAAACAAATAATGTTAAATTAATATAAAGAGATTATACCACAAAGAATGACAAGTACAAAGAATTCAGATAAAGATTGGAAGAACTACTATATTAATTGATACAGAGTGATATAAGTAGAACCAGAGGAACTATATGTGTGTGCATACATACACACACACACACACACACACACACATATATACATATATATGTATATATATATCAGCATTCAATATTGTAAATGAAAACAATTTCATTCATGAAAACAGTTCAATCGTTGAACTCTAATATTTTGTGATGGCCAATCTCAGTTCTGAAGAAAGTGTTAGGAAGCATACTTCTTAGTAAAGTAGGAAACTTTGGGTACCTGATACAGTATATACTGGTAGACACAGTTACTCTGTGATATTTTTTTATTAGATTTTTTCCTTGTTATTACTGTTGTTGTCACAAAAAAGGGCTGAATGGTGCTGAGATATACCAAAAATGTTGACTGTGGTATTAAAAATAAAAAGAAGAATATGAATGATACTTCTTTTAAAAAAATTGCAGGATTTAGATAGGGAAGAAGGATTAAAGTAGGAAAGAGAAAGATCTGAGCAAATGTTTAGAGAAGATCATACAGAGGCTCCTAAATCTGGAACAGTAAGAGACCTTCAAAGTCATCGAGTCCAAATGCATCATTTTACATATGAGGCAATCAAGGCCTAGGGAGTTTAAATGATTTGTCCTATTTCCCACAGCCAGTAAGCAACAGAAGCAAAATTGGAACCCAGGTCTCTGGCTCTGAAGCCAGTGGTCCCGCCCCTTTACCACATTGCCTCTCAGATAAGACTGAACAAAGTGAGTTTAAAGTTCAACAAACAGACCTGCAGTGAGAGAGATAACAGGATCAGAATGCAGATAGTCTAGATTGTGACTAGCTTTGGGTTGCCTGCTTGGCCACTAGGTAGGATATAATCTGCTACACAGAATATTGAATAGTTTTGTGTGCTATTGAATAATATGAATATTATTAATAATAATAATAATAGTTTTTAGTGCTATTGAATAGTTTTGATATGGTTAGAGGACTAGTGTGAAAATTGTGTTTTAAGAAAATTAATCTTATAGGAGAAGCATGTAAGCAGAAATGTGTACAGGCAGGGGCAGGGGACAGATTAGGAAGGTGCTTACAGTCATCCGTCTGTAAGGTGGGTTTTGACCTAGAGGGTGTCCTTGTGAGTTAAAGGGAAGGTATGAATGTTAGGGTCATTGAAAAAGATGAATTAGCAACTCCTGATGACTTCTTAGATATTGGGGGCAAGTAGAGAAGAGGAGAAGGAAGCCTAGTCAAAGATTATATTAACAGTTCTGGGCTGTATAATTAGGAGAAAGGTGGAAAGTTGGGACAGAAATAGAGAAGACTACTAGCAATAAGGTAAACAGGTAACTAATAAATGGCAATATTAATGTGGTCCAGAGCCAGAGTTCATACCACTGGACTACCCGATGTCACTTACTGAAGTAAAGGAAAGGCCCAGGATTCAAACACCAAACCACCAAATCACGTCTACAAAGTCAGCAAGTGTAATCTATGACAAGGAAGGGATAAGATCACATGGTGAAATCCCAGATCTTTTGAAGCACAGAATTATCATTCTAATATTCCACCTAATGTGATTTTATGATATAGAGAATCTGAAAACTAGAAAGAAGATAAAAAAATCAGAAACAATGTCCACATAAAGAGATGTGCCACAGTCATCTAAAGCATCATGACTCTGATTGGCAGGGTTAGTGCAGGGCATGGAAATGTCACTTTTATGCATGGCTTCTTGGTTTTGTTTCTTTGTTTTCCAACTCAGAGCCTAGAGAATCACCTTCAGGTCATGCTGCATCTGTCCATGTAGAGCCCTAGGCTCTGATCCCTAGGGTCCCTGGGACTGTGGACAGCACAAGACACAGCTGGCCTGAGGCTTTGCCTTGGGAGCATGAACTCTACTCCTGGCCTTTTCTTTGCAAGAACATGTTCCAGAGCTTCTAGTGGACTGTGGTCATCAACAAGTTAAAGTTCCTAAAGACACACAATGCAGAAAGTATCCTGTTGATGTTCCATGTTTCGGATGGTTTGCTATTTCATACTGGGGTTATTTTCTACTGGTAGGAATTGTTGTAGAGAGCAGAGGAGAATTTTAGATGGCTGGCAGTTTTGAGTAGGAGATGCTTCATAGGAGCAGTGGCTCAAATGGTCCTTGGATTGAGATGGAGTGATAGTCTGAGGGTGCCTTAGGGAGAATAGGACTCTTAGCTTGACCTTGACCTCTGCCAGGATATCTATGGCATTAAAGGAGTCCTTAACATATTCATCTACACTGGCAGAATTGACATCAAAAGTATTGAAAGTCTCATATATGTGTTGGCCCAGAGAGAATGTTACTATCTTCTAGAATACACAAGAAGCAAGAAGTGAAATACAAATAGATTTGACTGGCAGAAGTATAATTTCTTTAAGGGACTGGTTCTCACATCATGGACCTAGTGAAGGACTATGGATTTTGTCTGACATTGAGCTTACAAAATTACAGGGAGCATTCAGAATCACTCAGCTGGGTTACTTGGAGATGGACCACAGGAATGCTGAAAGACCAGCTATTGAATCACAGAGGGATTTGAATTTCTATCCTGGTGCAGACTTTGGTTTTTCATATTTAAATGTTTCCCTAGGTTTCTGTTTTCTTGTGGTGGTAGTGATAGTAGGTGGTGTTGGTGATGAGGTTCTTATTTCCTATCTCTTTTTCCTCTCATCTTTCTGTGTTTCTTCTTTGTCTGTGTCCCTCTGTCTGACTGTCTATCTATCTGTGTCTGTGTCTGTGTCCCTCTCTTTCTGTCTTTGTCTGTCTCTGTCTCTTTGTCTCTGTCTGTCTGTTTCTCTCTCTGTCTGTTTCTCTTCTTCTCTCAGACTTGACCACCTGGGGAAGCTAACACACTCTTCCAGACTAAAACATTTCATTTACAAAAAACAAAACAAAAAAATCATTTAATTTACAAACTTTTCATTTTATAGTTTTGGAGGTTTCTGTGGGACACTAAAATATCAAATCATTCCCTGTGTCTCATAGGCAGTATGTGTCAGTGTTGGGATTTGAATTCAGGTCTTTCTGAATGTGAAGCTGTCTTTGTACATGTTATGACATATTGGTTTAATAATAAAAATAATAACAGCTCACATTTCTTTAGCCTTCTACAACTTAGAGAATGCTTTCCCCACAACTACCACTTCCTAGAAGACAAGGTAATGTGGGTACTATTACGCCCTTGTTAGAATAAGGAATATGAAGCTGAGATTTTAAGTGATTTGACATGGTCACTTGACTAGCAAGTGTTTGCGCCAGTCTTCAAACTCAATATTCTTTCCCCTTTAGCACTTCATCTTTAGTCATTTCAACCAAATATTGAACTATATGGACTTGTTGACTAGACTAACCAGAAAGGGGTTTGGGGATCTCCAACTTGCTCAAAAGTCTACTCTTATACTTCAGTTCTGCACTGACTGGGGCCCTCAGTAATGGCTCCATTTTATATATATAACAACCATATGGTTGAATAGAAAAAAACTGCATAATCACTTTTTTTTAATCCAGTGTGAAAGCAAGACATTGATATTTCCATGTAGAAAATCAGGAAAAAGAAAAAAAATGTCAGGAAGCTATAAATTCAAATCTCAGTTCTCTGAACTATGCAGCTTCCTGCCTGGGGATTTTGGGCATTCATCAGTCAACCTTGCTGATTTTGATTCTCCTTTATTGGCAAAGAAATACCCAGAGGGAAGGACTTCCTCCATTCTCTCTAGCCACTCACTACATTCTCCATGGTTTCCAAGGCAGCATCCCTATTAAAGGGGAGAATGGTCTGACCACCCACAAAAGTTATATTTCCATTATTATTTCCATCCCCAGGCAACAAGCAGCTGCAAATCCCCTCAGCTTACTCATTTTTTAAAAAACATTCACAGGCATCATTTCATATGAGGCCAGACAGCCAAGCAGCCTTCAAAAGATGCTGGGATAATTTGCTCTATGGTTCACACCCCATCCAACCTCTGACCACTCCTGCTTAGACAAAGTGAAAGCAGTGAAAATGTATTCCCCTTCTAAAAAGAATCACCAAACATTGGAGTTAGAGTCTAATGGTCACTGAGACCACCTCCTCATTTTGTAGACAAAGAAAATCAGGACCAGACACAAGAAGTAACTTTTCCAAGCTTCCATAAAATTTTGTGGCAGAACTGGTCTCTTCATTTCAAAACTCACACTCTCCTCATGGTTTGGGGTAGCATATTTGCATTTTAACAATAAGTTCCTCTAGAATGGCCCAAAGGCTAGGAATTATAGGAACCATAAATAGACAGTCAATGGACATTTATTACTTACCATTTACCAGACACTGTGCTAAATGCTGAGGAAACAAAGAAAGGTACCAGCTCAGTGTCTCCTTCCAAGGAGTCCACATTATAATGGGGAAGACAACATGCAGGGAAGACATATACAGAATGGACGGTGCATTGTTTCAGAGGGAAAGCACTCACCTTGGGGGAGATGGAAGGAGACCAGGAAAAGTCCCTTGGAGAAGGTAGAATTTGAGCCTAAACTTAAGGAAGCAAGGAGGGCAAGTATTCCAGACATGCAAGGCGTTCTGACATCCAGGTACTCCAGGCATGGAGACAGGAGATGGAGTGTCTGGATGAGAAGCAGCAAGAAGGCAGATGTCACTGAATAGCATTGTATAAGGAGGGGTGTAAAGTGGTAATAAGGGAGCAGACAAAGGATTTCATATTTGATCCTGGAGGTAATAAAGAACCATGGACATTTACTAAGTAGGGACCAGGAGTGAAACATGATAGGCCTTTAGGAAATCACTTTGGCAGGTTAGGGGAGGATGGACCAGAATGTAAAGAGGTTGCAGACAGGAAGAGCAATTAGAAGGCTATTGCCATGGTCTAGGTATGTAGTTATAAAGGCCTGTACAGAGTGCAATAGGCATGAAAGGGGCTCTAAGGAAAGATATAAAGGTAGAAAGCACAACCCTTAGCAGTGTCACCAAAACCTAGAGAGGAGAGAATAAGGGGGAGAGTGATTAAGAGTGTCAAGTACTGCAGAGGATGAGGTTTGAGAAAAGGCCATTCAATTTGGCCTTTATGAAATCAGTGGTGACTTTGGAGAAAGCATTTTTGATTGAATTATGAGGTTATGCAAAGGTTTTGGAAGAGTGAGAGGAAGTGAAAGCACCTGTTATAGACTGCTTTATCAAGAAGTCGAGCTCTGAAAGGGAGGGAACTTCAGTGAGGAAGTAGAACCGGAGTGATCTAGAAAGAGGCACATCCAGATTGAAGGACCTGGAGGGTAGATTCTGGCACCAAATATGTGACCTCAGGGAAACACCCCTTTGCCTCTCTTCAGTTGTTTCATATTTCTAAAAGGAACAAGAGTACTTTGTCTCTATACCTTATAAAGAGGTATTGCAAGAACAAAGGTGGTCTGATGGGGTCTTCAGAAGTAATATGACACCCAGTACACAAACATTAACATTATACATATACATTAACCTTCATATATTTATCACCTTGTGAATATATTTTTAGTTCTATTATATGCATAGAACCTTTATCATATCGCCCATATGTTCAAGTACCACCAATAGCTATCCTTTGCTTAGTAGACCAGGGTCAAGCTTCTCATCCTTGAAGATAAGACCCTCCAAGATATGGATGAAGCTTCTCATGCAGTCTGTGGTTTATTAAATGATTTAAAAACCACAGGGAGGCAGCATTGGGGTAGTGGATAGAAGGTTGGATTCAGTGTCAGGATGCCTGGTTTCAAGAATGTCCTTTAGTGGATACTAAGTGACTGTAGGAAAGTCACTGAACTTCTCTATCCTCAGAACAAACTGGCCAATTTTCACAAGTACAGATTAGTATTTTTTCAAGTAGTTTTCTCATAGGAAGCTCCTAATACCATTAATCCATCCAATAAATTCATTAATGGAATTTATTAAATATCTATATTACCAAGGCATTCAACTAGGTGTTAGAGATGCAAACACAAAAACCTGGAACATGTTTCACTTAGGATCACAGCTTTAGAGGTAGAAGAGGCCTCAGAACAGAAGAATCCTGGGAAATGTTTAAACAAAAGCTCCTGAAAAAGACATACCTTTAAATTTAATCTCTCATTATTAACATTTTCTTTACCACTTTATTAATAATCAACAAAATAAGAAATCAAATCCTGATTAATTAATTAATCAGCCTTTGCTGATTTGGGCGGTGTAAATGCTCATTCTGAAAATTGAACAATTTGCTAATATGTGCTAAATTTAGAATACTCCTCCTTTAAAGGTCATTTAGACCAAATGCCTCATTTTACAGATGATGAAACTGAGGCCCAGAGATGTGCAATGATGTGACCAAGGGCAAAGAGTCAGGATAAATAGGAGAGTTAGGATCTGGATCCAGGTTTTACAGTTCCACAGTCCTACTCTTTCTAATATATACTGCCTCTATCATTTTTCTCCACATTTTTTCTAGTTCATTTATGTCTTTCCAATAGGCTTATTTACTCCTCAAGGTCAAGTACCTTGTTTGGTGATTAAGTCTTACTATAGACCCTTTTAATCTAACTCTTCTGAGGAGCTTCCAGGGGCTGAAATGCTGACCCAAGTGTTGGTAGTTTTATTATATTGTGATTTGCCTTACCTGGAGATGCTCCAGCCAAATGTCAGATCTTCTAATTATTCTTAATGCAATCCTATGTTCTTTGTCTGGTTTCTTCCCCTGGGTGAACTCCAAGCCTTTCCAGGAAAGAGGACAGTGCTTAGCCTCTTTCTGCCCATCCATCATCATTAGAACAGGTGAAGTAAGAATGTCCAGCCTGTGCTAAATTTGATCCCATTGTGACTTCAGGCTGAAGAGTTGTTGGTCACTAGTGTCCCACTGCATTAGCGCCATCAAATACACTTCATTAGGAGATGTGCTTGCCTTCTTATGAGCTCTGCCCCTGTGGAAGAAGAGCTGCTGGATATTACCTGCCATTTAACCTCTTCCTCCACACTGAGGTCCATGACCAAAACTAACCACTTTTCCCAGAATTTAGGGATCAGAGGCCCCTGTACAATAGAGTGTCTTTGACCTGGGCTTCCATAGGAAAGGGAGGCCAAGTGTCTTTGCCAGCTTGTACTACAGATGGGCAGGGAGTTACAAGGATATCCTTATGCCAGGATGTCAGATGAAGGATGGCAGGGATTTCAATAGATACAGTTCTTCACAATAGTGCTGCAGCTCTGCACCTGTCTGCTTGGGAGTATTAGCATCTGGAAAAAAAAAAAACACCCTGAGGTTTACCAACAGACCCTGAGAAGTTATTAAGTCAGAGGTCTGGGGTGAAAAGAAATGATACACACAACCATTTCTGGATTCATCCATTTGCAAATGATAGAATTATTATCTTCTATCCCTGTTCCTGCTACCTCAGGTCTCATGTAATTTTCCATAACTTTGGGTTGCTTCCCTTGCTCCCCCCACCCCAAATAAAGACACAGATTAGCAATTGAAAGCCTGATTTTTCTATCTAATAGTTTATTTCCTAGTCCACTGAAAAAGCAACATGGCAATTTTAAAGTATGATCTTGGGCAGTCTACTTAATTCTCTTCTTCTCAATTTCCCCATCTGTAAAATATGACGTTGGACTACATGATTGCTTAGGTCAATTCCAGCTTTAAACGCTATGATCCTGGTTGAGGGGATTAAAAAGTAAACAATTATAGGGAATCTATGCCATTTCAATTGGGGATTCTCAGGTGATGAGAAGATCAACTGAGCACAATGGTTTATATGATGGAATTTCAGAGGGCATTCCTTCATGGGGTCAAGACTGAAATGGATTTCACTTGCCAAGCTGTACTGGAATCAATAGAATTCTGATAACTGCATTTTTCTTAAGAGGTATAAGGTTTTTCTTGAAAAAGGCAATTAAAATGATCCAATGTTTCACAAAAGTCATGTTTCCTGAGGTATGAAGATAGGTGAATGCCCTAGTAACAAACTGAGAGAGAAAGGTATAGGTAGATTGAACTTTCTGAAATAAGTCAGTGGAAAAGTGGCAAATCTAGAGGAAAGCCCCATATCGTCCATTAGTAGTTCAAGGTTGAACTAATGGAATGTTCCTGATTCAACAGGATTGAGTCTCTGTGGAGTTGTCTCCGCAGGTCTTACTGCCTCTACCATATTTTTCTTGGTGTAAGCTAGGATATGGTTTCTCAATATTTCAGAAAATAATCACAGACTTTTTAGCACAATGACACAAGCCAGGCTTTCTAATTTCAACAAAGTACTTACACCAAAGTTTTATGGGATCGTGGTATTTAAACCCAGAAGGGAACTTCAAAGTCAGCTGGTTCAATTTCCACTACCATTTTTTTTTCAAATGGGAAAACCGAAACTCCCAAATGTGAAGTGGCTTACTTAAGGTTGCAAGTCTGTGAAGGGAAAATGCCAGAATTTAAATCCAGTTTACTAACTCTAAATCCAGTGATCTTTCCAAGATCCATACCTAGTAACAGGTCATCAGGGCTTTGAGTCAGAGCACAGATACCTATAAGGGACTACCCCCATTGACTGCCCTCTGCGTGACTTAAGTCATAGTCTTTTATAGTTATTGTTTATCCTTCATGCTCTAAGAGGACCATGACACCAGGGAGGTGATGTCATGACTTACAAGTGAATTGGATTCTCCTCCAGAACCTCTCCTCCTGAAGATGGCCCCTCACAGTCCTTTGGAAGTATATGTGGAGGAATAAATCACCTTATCCTAGCTCAAGTGTACCCATGGTGAAAGTATCCTCTACAAGCTTCTTCCCCTTTCCCTTCAGGTAAACTGGAGCCAGATATAGTTATAGCTCTATTTGTCCCCAAACCAATGACCACTTCTCAGGAAGATATTCATTCACCATCTTGGAAGAAAGTCCAACATTGTCATACACAAACACAAAGGAGTATTGCTCTGACAGTGATTACAACTTAAAAGGATATACTTGTTTACTCCTTAGACAAATGATCATTGAGTTATTACCAGGCCTGAGATTCTGTGTTAGAAAAAAGAAAACAATACATGATGTTTGCTCTCAAGACTAAAGCTTATTGAAGAACTTAGAGATTAACAGGGGAAATGATGAAAAAAAAAGTCAAAATGAAATCATATTTTATAGCATCTTTCATTTTGTTTTCAGTAATTGGAAACCACTTGCTTGCATACAGGAGGAGAGTGAATTGAGAAAGAGGGTTAATGTCTATTGTGGACAGTGCTTCCGTTATTTTAAAGTCAGAAGTGAGCGTGCTTTGACTAACGCTCTATCCCATATGTTTGTCAGTGGGTCAATATGGTAATGTGCATCATCTTACTAGAACTGATTTTGCAATTATGCAATTAGGTATGTGGATGTCCAAGGAGTCAACCAGTAGGAGGAAAATGATTCACTTGGAGCTCTAGATGGAGAGTTTAACTGTGGGAGAATAAATAATGTTGTCAACTTTTATAAGGCAAGGACTGTGTTACTTCCTTTGCCCAAAGCAACAGAAACAAGCATTTATGAAGTGCCTATTACAAGGCACTATGTTAGGTAGCAGAGAAATAGAATTTAATAAGTTATTGTCCCTGCCTTCAAGGAGCTTACAATTAGGTAGGGAAGATAGAGACAAATAAACTATAAACTCTTCAAATATTCCAAATCATATTGACTGTATTTATATTTATTTGTAAGGATGTGGCTAAAATCACCCTCCCTCCCCTTAGCCTTGATGTGCGACACAGGTAATAACATGCTTAGTAGGAGTGAACAACATCTCTTCAATTCCCTAAGTATGATAGGAAATCTGCTCAGATTGATTAAGAGACTTAGCCACACACTCTGAGGCACATATAAAAATAGGGAGTAGGTTGGAATCAGAGATTTGAGCTCCTGGCAGCAAAGAGCTTAACTGAAGAGAGGGATTGCTTGGGGGAGGCAGGAGAAAAGTGATCCTCTGTCTCACGCCCTCCCACCATCAAGGTTGGAGGAGAACCTTGTACAATTCAGAAGGTCAGAGAATTTAGACTTTTTACTGATGCCCTAGCCAAGTTCCTGAGACTGTGTTGGCTGGCATCACTGCGTGTATCAGGAGACAAGGATAGAATGGACCAAAATTAAAACCTCTACAAAGAGCATAGAAGGAAAAAAACATGCATCATACCCAAAGGGAATATCTTGGGAGCTAAAGCAAAAAGAACTATCAGCAGTTTTGTTATTCCTTTGATACACATGGTAGCTAAGCTTCAGTGGGTTTTTATCTGGCCTCTATATGTACTTCTTGAAAAGTGTGCCACCCATTATGCCAATGATAGTGCCTAAGTAAATATCTCTTTCTAAAGGTTAATATCTGGTTGATGGATTAGTCCTGATAATTATGGAGGAAAGGATATCAGTGTGAGCTTATGAATTCTAGCACTTGTTCAAACATTTTTCAGTCATGTTCAACACTTTGTCACCCCATCAGGGGTTTTCTTGGCAAAGATAATGGAGTGCTTTGCCATTTCCTTCTCTAGCTCATTTTACAGATGAGGAAACTGAGGTAAACAGGGTGAAGTGACTTATCCAGGTTCACATAGCTAGTAAATATCTGAGACCAGATTTGTAAATCACAAAGATGAAGTCTTCCTGATATTAGACCTGGTATCCTATACAGTGTAATACCTAGCTGCCCAGATGAAGCCCAAGAAAAGTAAAAAGACACTACTCCCAATCCCTTAGGGTTATCCCTAAATGCTGAGAGGCCTAGTAATCTTCTTGATCTGGGGACTCAATGCCAGTGTGAATGGTAGGCTAAGGGGTTTTGACTTTATTCAGTGGCACCTGGGAGCTATTGAAAGTTTTTTTTTTTATTACTTGTTTGTTTTTTGAGTAGTGGAGTGTCGTGAGTATTTATGAGCACCAGGAAGACATAGCTGGCAAAGAGGAGTGGAGAGAGTGAGTAGAAGGCTCTTCTTATAATAGTCTGGGTGAGAAGTAATGAAGACCCAAACTTGGATGGTGCCAGACCATTGGAGTGCAAATAGGCATGATAGGTATAATAATATGATGAAGTATTTATCATACCATGACTACCCCCACCATGACCCCATCATAACAAGTATGACTATAGAGTAATATGAATAATGGGCCCAGGAAAACTAGAGACATTACTTTTAGCTACAACTCTGGTCTTCATGCTCTTTGCCCAGCCTATGGTAAGTGCTCTTTGAAGCTATGATGTACTGATTGCCTTTTTTCTGCTCCTGAGTCCTAGTTCATGCCCTTCTCAAGTTTTTTTTCAAAATGGAAAAAAAAGTTTCCCTCAACTTAATCTGTCAATTTTTAAAATCTTAATTTTCTGCTCCAACTTTTCTTATTATCATTATTAACTATCTCTGGCTCATGCCAGGTGCAAATCCCAGCCTCTGCAGAACTGCTACAGATGTTTGTGTCATTCACTTTGTGAATGTCATATTCCATATGCTCACTTCCATTTCTATTGCATTTTGTGTAACTATGCCTCAATCTCCCATTAAGTCCCAATTTAAATGTTTTATGCTATATCCCTTAGGGTTTTAACTTCCTGTCAGTTGGAAACACTTCAGATTTTTGGTTGAAGCTTTTGTCAGTCATTCGTGGCATGGACAGCAAAAGAAGATGGAAGGAAATGGAAGGAAGGAAGGAAGGAAGGAAGGAAGGAAGGAAGGAAGGAAGGAAGGAAGGAAGGAAGGAAGGCATGAAAGAACAAAGGAATGAAGGAACAAAGGAAGGAGTTGTGTTGCCCAATGGGAACTGGACAGTTAGGTCCCCAGTGGGGCAACTACTACTACTTAAAGTTTGTTCTTTGTCCTTCATTGTTTTTTTAATTAAACAAATGCTTTATTAACTTCTGGTTTACATCATTCATTTCCACCAGATTTTGAGTTACAATTTTCCCCCATTTTTTCCTACCCACCACCCCAGAATAGCAGTCCCACTAGATATACCCTCATCCAATCTGCTCTCTCCCATATCTTCTCCCATACCCCCTTTGACTTTGCCATTAGGGCAAGGTGAATCTCTAAGCCCCAATGCCTGGACATCTTGTGAAACATTTAATTTTAAAACTTCAATTTTCATATCCATTCCCTTCTTCCCTTGTCACCCAATCCCTCTGAGAAGATAAGCAATTCATGTATAGCTAATTCATGTACATGTATAGCTATGCAAAACATTACCATAGTAGATATATTGTAAAAGACTTACTATATTTCCCTCCCACACATCTCACCTCCCACCTGGTCCATTCCCTACTTGATCCTGTCCCTCTTTTATAGTGGGTACTTCCAACCTCCCCTCCCCTCGGGGATGCCCTCCCATCCATTATGCTTCCTTTCATCCCCCTTCCCACTATACTGCTGCGGTTGAGATATCCCATTTAGTATGTATATCATTCTCTCCTTGAGCCAACTTCAATGAGAATGTGGTTTTGCCTTTTTGCCTTCCTGTTCTTCCCCTCCCCTGCAACTACTTCCCCTTGCCTCTTCTACATGAGATAGTTTACCCTATTCTGGCTCTCCCCATCTCCTCTTGCCACTTTCCTCTCTCACCTCTTAACTTCACACCTTAAGTATCATCCCTTCCCATCAAATTCAACCTGTGCCCTCTATCCATGTATAACTGTAAACATATATACACACATTCACATATATATTCATATGACCATACACCCTTCTTCAATGATTTTCATAATTAGAAAGGTTTCATCGGACACAATTATTGTTTTTCCATATAGGAATGTAAATAGTTCAACTTTGATAAGTTCCTTTTGATTTCTTTTCCTTGAATACCTTCTCAAGCACCTCTTGCTTCTTGTGTCTGAATGTCAAATTTTCTATTCAACTCTGGTATTTTCCCCAAGAATGCTTGAAAGTCCTCTATTCCCCTGAATGACCATATTTTCCCCTGAAAGAAAATACTCAGTTTTGCTGGGTAGGTGACCCTTGGGTTTATTCCCAGCTCTTTTGCCCTCTGGAATATCATATTCCATGCCCTTCGATCCCTCAGTGTAGAAGCTGCCAGGTCCTGGGCTATTCTGATTGTGTTTCCACAATCTTGAAATTGTTTCTTCCTGGCTGCTTGTAGTATTTTCTCCTTGATCTGGGGATTCTGGAACCTGGCTATAATATTCCTGGGAGTTTTCTTTTTGGGATCTTTTTCAGGAGGTGATCTGTGGATTCTTTCAACCTCTATTTTGCCCTCTGGATCTAAAACATCAGGGCAATTTTTCTTGAGAATTTCTTGAAGGGTGATTTCTAGGTTCTTTCTTTGATCATGGCTTTCAGGTAGTCCAATAATTTTTAAATTGTCTCTCCTGGATCTATTCTCCAGGTCAGTGGTTTTTCCCATGAGATATTTCACATTGCCTTCTAATCTTTCATTTGTTTGGATCTGCTTAACAGCTTCTTGATTTCTCATAAAGTCACTAGCTTCCATTTGCTCCAATCTAACTCTGAAGGAATGAATCTCCTCAGTGAGCTTTTGAGATTCTTTTTCCATCTGGCAAATTCGACTTTTTAAGGCATTCTTCTTCTCATTGCCTTTCTGAGCCTCTTTTGCCATTTGAGTTAGTCTATTTTTTAAGGTGTTATTTTCCTCAGTCAGGATGTTGACTGCCCTTTCATACTTTTCTTGCATCTTTATCATTTTTCTTCCCAATTTTCCCCCACTTCTCTTCCCTGCTTCTTAAGGTCTTCTATGGCCTGTAGCCAGCTTGTATTTTCATTTGGGGCTTTTGGTGCAGGAGTTCTGACCTCATAGTCCTCCTCCATGCTTTGATCCTCTTTGCCCCTAAAATAGGAGTCCAATGTTGGATTTTTTTGTTTATTTTGTTTCTTTTGCCTAGGCATGTTGCCACTTAATTACTTGATTTTGGGGCTTGTTGCCACAGTAGGACTCTGCCACCAGACAGGAGAGCTTCCCCCCAAACATGGGGTCTTCACAGCTTCAGCCAGTTGGGTGGCCTCTGTAAAGCCTCCACCCAATGTGGCAAATTGGATACCCACCCCAAACCTCCCCCCCAGACCCCAATCCAGATCCAGGTAGTATAAAGCAAGAGTGATTAACCCCCAGACTGATTGCTGGATCTCCCTACAGGTCACAGACTAGGAGCTAGAGCCACCACTGACTCTGTAAAATAGCCTCTGTGCTGCGTTTCTTCAGCAGCTTTTTGCCCCCAGGGGAGGAAGCCAACACATTCCCCAAATACTGGTCTCAAAGTCCATAGGGCACTAACCTCTCACTTTGTCCTAGGCATATCTGTGCTGATAATTCTGGAATCACCACAGCTGCTGGTGTTCTGGGGTCCCTCCAGCCAGCTGCTGGCCCAGCTGCCCTAGGGCTAAAACTGCGGCTCACATGGGCCTGGTCTCAGCTCCCAGAGCACTGCGTTGTCTGTTCCCAGCATGCTGTGCTGCCTGCTCTCAGAGCGCTGTGCTCGCTGCTCCCTGCAGGGCTGCTGGGCTGTCTTCAGAGGGAGGTTAGCTTCTCTGTGTAGTTCTGTGGGTGCTGGGGCTCCAGAAGTCGTTCAGAGTCCCCTTTTACATTGTTTGGAAGTTTTGTGGGGCAGAGCATGTTGGAAGTGCTGTTTCTATTCTGCCATCTTGGCTCCGTGCCCCTATCCTTCATTCTTGAAGAGTATCAAGGACATCAGGAAAGTGCTGTCATGACAGGCAATTGGATTTAAATGAGGGAGGGCTGTGCAAAGTCACCAGTTTCACTTTCTCCTCCAGAGCTATCTGGGTCCAATATCTGGGTACAGATCAGGACAACTGGAGATGCCTGGATGCAGTGGGAGACCCTGACTTCTTAAAGCTAAAGTCTTTTCCAGCTCTCAGTCTGTCTGAGACAATGCCCATTCCAGGCCAGGTAAAAATAAAGCTAAGAATGTCCTCTTCTATCTAGTTAAAAAAATCAATAAATAAAATCAATCTGGGAGGGGAAGACCCTCACGGTTTCTGGCCAAAACAGAAAGAATTGGTATTTATACTCACTCTGAGTCATCAGAATACAAACAATGATCAAGTGGATCTTGAACTGAGACCTACTGTTGGCCAGCCAATGAGAGCCAAAGTGATTTGGGTTTAAGACATGGTTCTTTTTTTTTTTTTTTTGTCCATTGGAGCATTTTATTTGTATGTATGTTTTACATCCTTAGAAAAAAAATCCCAGGATTTTTCCTCCTGTGTGTTTTCGTCTTGCTTCCTCATGGTCCATAATGCCAGCTGAGGTTGTAAGCACAATAAACCCAAACTGACGGGATGGTAGCAGATTATTCTGCCACTTTTCCAGATCTTTCAATTGAACATCAAATCTGGGGCTGATTACACCACACTTGTTTAATCGGCCGGTGAGATTCACAACAATTTTTCCTGCTCTGTGATCATCAATGATCTCAAATTCGCCAATGTAACCATGCTTCATCATCACAGTTAAGAACCGGACAATTACTTTAGAGCAAGGCCTAATGAGAACCTGGCGTTTTCCTCGCTTTTCTGCATTGTTGATGCTTTTGAGAGCATCTGCCAAGACATTCATGCGCACCATGGTGGCAGCGCTGCAAGATGGCGGAAAGAGCTAAGACATGGTTCTTAATAAAGAAATCTAGTCCATAAACTCCAAGATATCTTGTGAGGTTTCAGCGATCAAAATTTATATTCCTTTGGGCAGGGAGACCACAGGTAAGGGTATGATTCTCTACATGGACAGAGGGAGAGAAGGAGGAGGAAAAAGAGGGGGAGGAAGGAAGGAGGAAAGGAAATAAGAAAGGAAGGAAGAAAAGAAGGAAGGAGGAAGAAAAGAAGGAAGGAAGGGAGGGAGGCTAGGAAGGAAAGGAGGAAGGAAGAAAGGTGTAATGGCTTACTATGTACAAAGCACCATGCTAAGTGCTGAGGATACAAATAGAAGAATAAAACAGTCCTTGTTCTCAAGGAGCTCACATTCTAATGAGGGAGACTGTACATGTGAAAGCTTTTGGCTGCAAATCAGATGGAAAAGCCCCATGGTCATTAGGAGGTAGTGGCATAGCAGATGGTTATTGTTGTTTTTCAGTCTTTTTGAGTTGGGTTCAACTCTTCCTGACCTCATTCGGGATATTCCCAGCAAAGATACTGGAATGGTGGAATGTTTAGAAGCAAATTCTATTTGCTGCTCCAGATCATTGTATAGATGAGGAAAATGAGGCAAACAGGGTTAAGTGACTTGCCCAAGGTCACATTGTTAGTAAGTGTCTGAGCCCAGATTTGAACTGAGGAAGATGATACTCCCTGACTCCCAGCCTGGTACTCTCTCTATTATGCCACCTAACTGCACATACTTCTTTGATGTCATTTCTGCTGATAATATCATTAAAATTTTTAATATTGAACAATTTAAGTATGCCAAGGATTCGGGTGTCAAGAAGACTGTTATTTTTTCCTTCTATGCCTCCAATAATTTAAGCTGTTGAGGGCACTTGACATAGCACTGCTATTCCAAAGGCCCTTGGTATCAGGGCCATGAGTTGCCACCATCAAGGCCTGAAGGGTATTGGTGGTTAAGGTGGTGGTAATCTGACTTGAACAGAGCATGCTATCTACCTTCTCTCCCTCAGGATGCTTTTCTGGTTCAGCAAGCCTGGTTTCCCTACCTTGAATGTGATAGTTAGATGGCAGTTGATGAAATGGCTGACCTGTTTCAAAGAACTTGATTCCTTGAATGATAGCTGTTAATTATGGTCTGAAGGAAAGACCTTGCTGGTGTATGGGGGAGTACTACTTTGAGGGCTCCTGGGCATATCTTTCTGTTTGGTGACAGTTGATCAGCCCTTATTGCTTGTGGTCCTGACTTAGGTGGGTCTCTTCTCCACAATGAATTTTCTCTTTAAGGACTGTTGTGGGGTCTGAAAAAGAAGCAGGCCTGGTGATTTGCAGGAGATATTGGCCAAAGTGATGAAAAATGTAGGTGGCTTATTAAAAATTATTTTTTTAAGAAAAATATTTTCTGATGTCAATACATGTTGGGGAAAAAACCCAAAGATATAGATTGTACCTTTTTTTTTTTACTTCTGAAGAGTCAGAACTTCTAGCTAGCTAGCTAGTTATCCATCTATCATCTGTCTCTTTGTTGCTTTAGATAGTGTCCTTTGGGTTAATTACATTATTTAATGTGAGTATGTCTGTTAAAGCTACAAGAATTAAAATTTTATAATCCACTACAAAGTAACCAGTGTCCTTGTCTGCTCAAATTAAAATGATCATAACTCAAGTAACTAATTCAATCGCCCAGATATTTCCAAAGATCTACATTTGATTTACAATAGAAGAGTTTCTGATCAATTATTTCATTATCCCTTTTTCCTATTCAAATGCTCTACTGATGTGAACACAGACAGCATAACCTTCTCTCTCTCTCTCTCTCTCTCTCTCTCTCTCTCTCTCTCTCTCTCTCTCTCTCCCTCCCTCCCTCCCTCCCTCTCTCCTTCCCTTTTCTGTTTCCTCTCTCTCCCTTCTCTCTGTCAGTCTATCTTTGTCTCCTCAAATCTCTTTCTCTATCTCTATCTTTACATTCTCATTTTTGCAATTGCTTTCTCAATAAAAATTGTCCAAAAATTGAATAATAATACTATTTCTATGTAATCACCAGTCAACAAATATTTATTCAATATTTTGTTATTATATTATATATATTATAATTTTATATGTTGATATCTTTATATAATTCTATATAGTATAATTATATATAATAAATGTAATTATATATTCTTATATTAAATTTAAGTATATCTATTAAGTATTTATATACTTATTTATATCAGACACTCTGATAACTAGAAGAAGAATAAAATAAAGGAAAATTCATAATCTCTGTCATCAAGAAACTAGCATTTGCACTGGGGAGCCAACATGCAAAATTGTAAAATTTTTATATGTTTTCTCTCCCATTTGAATGTGAGCTTCTTAAGGACTAGAACTCTGATTTTTCCTTTCTATTTATATCATATATATATATGTATATATATATATATGTTTATGACATACAATGATATGTACTATATATATTTATAATAGAAAGATAGCTTCCATCCCACTTGTGTTATTTGTTTATCACTTTACAGATTACAAAAAAGTCTCACAGGCAATGTATTATTCTGATCCTAAGGGTATGAGACATTAAATAACTTGTCTGAAGTCTTACAAATATCAGGTGACTAATTCAGGTCCTTTAACTTCACTTTTACTGTTTTTAAACTCTGTATTTGATGTCAGCTTTTGGCATTTACTAGCTATGGGCTTATACACAATTTGACTTCTCAGAGATGTTGTCTACACACACACACACACACACACACACACACACACACACACACACGTAATTGGAAGGCAATCCCAAAGGGTAGACACCAACAGTAGAGGTGAAATAGAAGTTCCTATAGAATGTGGGATTTTTTTATTCTGAAAAGAAGCCAGGAGGACATACGTTCTAGGCATGAGCCACAACCACTAAGAATGAATGAAGTTGGGGGATTGATTATAATGTGTGAGGAACAGTAAAAACACCAGTACTGCTGGGTTATAAATTATCTGGTGGGGAGTAAAGTGTAAAAAGACTGGAAAGGTAGAAAGGCATCAGGTTGTGAAACAATTTAGAAGTCAAACACAGATGCTCACTTTGGTAGAACATATTTTAAAAAAAAAAGAATAATACAGAGATTTGTAGGGTGTATGAGGATTACATGAAAATTTTTGAAGCATTCCATATTTCAAAATAAAAAGGAAGTCAAAGGAAATACACTCATCTAAATTAACTTTTTAAAGCTATGAAGAAAAAGAGTTAAAAATAACAATTATTATTTATTTATAAGACAAAATAAAATTAACTTAGACAAAAGACCAAAGATGACTTTTGGCATGATTGTTGATACTTCCTCTGAAGTTAGAGATTACATACAAATTTATGAAGCACTCCATATTTATCATAGAAAGAAAAGAAAATACTCTTCTAAATTAACCAATTAAAATCATGAAGAAAAAATAATTTTAAAACTGACCATTAATTATTATTTATTAATTTTAAGAAATAAAATTAACTCAGAGAAAAGACCAAAGAGGATTTTTTACATGATTGTTGATACTTCTTCCAAAATTAGAGATTACAATGAATATATGCCTAATGCTATGTTTTTTGTTTGCTTTGTGATCCATGATCTCCCATAAATCCTTCATAGAAATGTCAGTTAAGTAGTTGTACAAGGTCAATAAATTTCAACACTGAGCCTCGGAAATGATACTCTAGTTTGCATGAAGAGAAAAAGGAAGATAATTGTTTCACTGATTTTTGCTGGGCCACTTCTGGAACACAGTCAAGACAAGTCAACAAGCATTGTTTAAGTACTCAGTCTGTGCCAGATATGGTGCCAAGGTTTGAGAATCCAAATGCCATCAGAAGAAAGATAGTCCCTGCCCTCAAGAAGGTAACATTTAAATTCTGAAGAAATGAGAAATTATATTCCCACAGAACTGATATGGATTACAATCAGGAACTAAAATTCTTAAAAATTAGGTGATTCTCTATAATGAGCTGATTGAAAGAGGGATAAAATCTTATATGGAGTTAGAAGGTGACCCCAAAAGCCATTTAATTCAACCCACCCACATCTAACCACTACTTCCTTCTCTACTATCCCTATTAAGGTAATGCCTTGAAGACTCTTAATGAAAGGCAAATCAGTCCTTCACATGGTGGGCCATTTTGCTTTTGGAAAGTCCTGTCTGTGAGGAAGTTTTGTTTTGTTCTGTTTTCCTAAAATAAAACCTAAATCTGCCTTTCTGTGGTTTCTCCTCCTTGTTCCCATCTATACCTTTTGGAAGCAAGCAAAAAAATAACGCATCTAACCTCTCACAAAAGACAGGGCTTCAGACACTTAGAGATAACTGATCATCCCCACCTCGCCCTTCTGCAGGCTAAAATCCATGTGTTATCCCTCGATAGAACTTCTTCCTCTCCTTTTCCCCCATCCTGGTTACCTGCTTTTACACACGTTGCAGCCTGTCTCTCCATTGGCCTCCAGGCTCTGCTCCTGACTGTAGAATCTTTCTACCATGCCCCAGAAACTTCCTGATAATGTTATTCACTTCCCTCCTGGACCTCTCACACTGGAAAGTACTATCTACCATGTGAGCCCCTTCCTCTCATTCATTAGTTCCTACTAGAATCTCCATTTTGAGGAAAGGATCTGAGCCAGCCATGTTTCCTTTCCTCTCCAGGCTCCACTCTTGATGTTCAACCTTTTCTCTACCCTGCCACAGCTCAGATTCCTTTACTACCCTCCCACCCATTCTGTCCCTCTTTATGTATTACCTTTTCCCTTTAGAATGCTACCTTCTTGAGGGCAGGGGCTATCTTTCTCTCTGCTGGCATTTGGATTCTCAGAATTTAGCACAGTGCCTGGCTCACATTAAGCACTTAATCAATGCCTGTTAGCTTGGCTTGAGTTTTAAAATGTGGTATCTCTAATGCCATGCTCCAGAAGTGTTAATACCAGGGAACAGCACAGAGAATAGTGAAGCAGGTATCCACTTCTTGAGTACTTGTAGGAGGAAGAGCTAAGGGGAAAGGACTGAGACAGAAAAAAATAATTTAAAGAAAAACAAATCAAACCAAGACAACTTATTTTGAAAGTGGAGGGGGGCAGGGTGACTGCTATATATGTGAAGTGTTACAAATCTAGTATACATAGCTTTCTGCAAAGCATTATCTCTACAGCTATGGACAAGATGGAGACACAGTCTATTGAGTTGAAAGAGGTATATTCTATGTTTAGTTCTTCAGGAGACTGACAAATAGATGGAGGTAGGAGATGAAGAGAAGAGAAGGGAGAGGTTATAATTAATCTGAGTTTTGATGTTGCTTTCATTTAGTGGTTTGTAGAGCTGATAGACACACACACACACACACACACACACACACACACACACACACACTGCCTTTTTGCTTCTCCATCATTTCAAATAAGTCTTGCCATGTTTCTCCAAATTCTTCAAGTATATTATTCCTTATGGAACAATAATAGACCATTAAGCTCACTTCAAAATCATTATTGATTTCTGGTTACTGAATTACTCTACATTTTCCAATGTCAGTTTCAAACATTCTGCTATTGTTCCTTCTATTGCATTGTTATTGTCACTGAATGTAGCTTTCCTGGCCTTGCTTATTTCACTTTTTATTTGTTCATATAAGGTTCCTCATGCTTCTCTGAGTCTGTTATTTCTTAGAACACAATAAATATCCCATTACATCCAAGTTCCTTGACCTGTGTATCCATTCTCTAACCAGTCAGTGTCCCCTTTGTTTCAAAGTCTTTGCTACTGTTGGAAACATTTCCATAAATATTTTAATATTTATGGGACCTTTCTTTTCAATCATTGCCTTCCTTTAGTCATATGGCTCTGGAGCCAAAGGATATATGAGCCACTTTCTTAGCATAATTCCTGTTTTCCAAAATCTCGAGAACAATTGATGGCTCCATCAGTTATTTGTTACATTGCCTATCTTTTTACCACTCCTCCAACACTGAGTATTCTTCTCTTTATCATCTCTGTCAATTTGCTAAGTACTATTACTGTCGTTTTTGTGGTTTGGGTTCACATGTCAGATTTTACCAATGTGGAGAAATTCCAACATGGAACCAGTCATTTATCCATAAAGTCATGGCACTCCTCATAAAGGAGCATTCATATTTCATGATTTGGTCTGTTATTTCCTAATTGATGGTAACCTACTTTGTTTTCAAGATGTTTTTTGCTATCATTAACATTTCACTATGAAATATAGGTAGACAGACATCCATATTTCTTTTTTTCTCTGTGTTGATAACTTTGGGATACTTGGGCAATAATTGGACCACTAGGATAGCTTATCAATAGTGTATGAGTGTTCATTTTCCCACAATCTCTCCAACATTTATTGTTTATTTTTTAATCATCATGCCCACTTTGAAGTGGATGAAATAGAATGTCAGAGTTATTTTCATTTAAATTTCTCCTATAAGTGACTTAGATCAGTTTTCTAGTTGACTTTTGACAATTTCCAATTACTTTTTTGAAAATTATTTGCTTATATACTTTCACTTTTTATTTATTGGAGAATGTCTCTTCAGCTTATGAATGTGTCAGTTGTCCATACTTTCAATACTAGTTTCATCAGAAATATTTGATGCAAAGATTTTTTTCCCATTTAACACTTTCATTATGGTAACAGACTCTTTGATTTTGTCTAACTAAGACAATCGATTTGTTAATTTTAATAATAGTTAGCTTTTTAACACAGTGGATAGATTCTTGGGTCTAGAATCAGGGAAACCATCTTTGTGAGTTCAGATCTGACCTCAGACACTTACTAGATGTGTGAGCCTGGGCAAGTCACTTAAGACTCTTTGCCTTGGTTTTCTCATCTGTAAAATGAACTGGAGAAAGAAATGATAAACTACTCTAGTATCTTGGCCAAGAAAACCCCAAATGGGGTCACAAAGAGTTAGATACAACTGAAATGATGAAACAACGAATACTACTACTACTACTGCTACTTTTTAAAATAATCACCTTTCTCTCATATTCAGTTAAGACATTTTCTTTCAGTTCAGATATAAAGGTATGGTATTTCCATTTATATTGGCAGGGCAGCTAGGTGGCACAGTGAATAGAGCACTGGCCCTAGAGTCAGAAAGACCTGAGTTCGGATCTGACCTCAGACGCTTAACGCACACACAAATAAAAACCTAGCCGCATGGCCTTGGGCAAGTTACTTAATCCCAATTGCCCTCAAAAACAAACAAACAAACAAATAAATAAATAAATATTCTGCTTTTCTATTTTTAACCTTCATAAAATAATTTTGATTAATTATATAACATTGTGAGACAAGTTGATGCTATCCTTCAATTCAGTTTTTATTCTTTATTTTCTTTAAGATTCTCGGCCATTTATTTCACCAAAATTCTCTAATATTTTATTATAACTTATCATTTATTTATTATTTGTATTATTTAGTATAATTCTATGGTTGGTTTAATATAATTCTAGGCTTGGAATAGCACTAAAACTATACTTTTATTTAGAAAACATAATAATTTTCATATTGTTATGTCCTAATTATGAACTTTAGATCTCTTACCAATTATTGAATGCTTTTGTTCTTTTTGTGAAGAGCATGTTAGCAGTTTAATGTAATACTGATTTACTTACCTGATTCTAAATTGTTTTCTGAATGACAGAACCAATTTCCAACTCTTTGAACAGCATATAGTATGCCTGCCTTCCTATAGCCCTTCTATCAAATAATCAATTGATCAACATTTATTAAGTACCTACTATGTATTAAGCATTATATTAAACACTGAGGATGAAAAAAGAGGACTACCCTCAAGGGATTCACAGTATAATGGAGGAGAGAGTATATAAAACATCTATATACAGGATAAATAGTAGATAACTACCACTGACTATTTCCATTTTGAGTGATATCTGTCTCTTGGAGGGACAGCAGGTGAAATCTCAGAGTTCTTAGGGGTCAGGAAGTAGAGTAGGAAAGGAACAGTTTCTAGCCATGGGGGATAGCCAGGGAAAATGCCCAGAGCCAAAGGATACAGTTTCTTGTCAATGGGACAGCCAGAAGGTCAATGTCACTGGATCGAAGAATATACATTGGGAAATAAGGTATAAGAAGACTGGAAAAGTAGGAGGGGACTGGGATATAAAAGGCTTCGAATGTCAAACAGAGTATTTTGGTTTTGATACTGGAGGAAACAGGGGAATGCTGTAGTTTATTGTTCAGACATGTGCTTTAGAAAAACTTCTTTAGCGACTGAAGGGAAGATGGCCTGTAATAGGCAGACATTTGAAGCAGATAGATCCACCAGCAGGCTATTACAACAGCACAGGCATGAGGTAATGAGGGCCTGCACCAGAGCTTTGGCAGTTTCAGAGGAGAGAGGGAGCATAGAAATAAGAGATATTGCAGAGGTGAAATCTATAGGCCTTGGCAAGAGTTTGAATATGGAGGAAAGGGTGGAGGTGGTGAGAGATAGTAAAGCATCCGAGATCACTCCTTGGATGCAAGACTAAAGGACTGGGAAGATGATGTGGCCCTCTACTATAATAAAGTAGGAGGTGGGAGGGTTTATGGGGAAAGATAAAGAGTTCTGTTTTAGACATGTTGGGTTCAAGATGTCTACTCTGATTGGTTCAAGATTCTGAAAGGCACTTTGAAAGAACGGGTATGTAGATTTAATAATAATTAGTTATTATTAAATAATCAGCATAGAGGTCCATTAAGTCCATAGGAGCCAGTGAGATCACCAAGTGAAGGAGAAGAGAAGAGGTCCCAGGGCAAAACGCCTTGAAAGACATCTAGGGCTAGAGGGAAAGATCTGGAAGATAATCCACCAAAGGAGACAGAGAAGGATTGGTCAGAGAGGAAAACCCACAGGAGATGGTATCCTAAAAGCTAGAGAGAAGAGAATATCAAGGAGAGAGTGATAACAGCATCCATGGCTGCAGAGAGACTAAGGAGAATGAGGATTGAGAGAAGGCCACTGGACTTGGTAACTAAGAGAGCACGATAACTTTGGAGAAAGCAGTTTCAGTGGAAGGATAAGGTCAGCAATTAGAAAGCAAATGAAAATGAAATGGTCTGGGTGTTTATGTTTACTAACTCTACATGGCAACAGAAGGTCATGGACTGAGAGCTGGACAAGATGTTAGGAACTAAGACCAGCTCTGACACCTTGTAGATGAGGAGCCTCCGGCCCAGAGGGATGACATGACTTTCTCTGCATCACACTGCTATTAAGTATCTAAGACAAGATCAGAACCCTCTTCTTCCTGAATACGAGTCCAGGGTTCTGACTACTACCTTATGTTAAATTGACCTTCAGACATATTTTCCCTAGTGATGTTACAGAGAACCACTTGAAACTAGGTAACATAGCCTTTATAAAAATTGCCAGTTCTGTTTTGTTTTTTGTTTCTTTGTGTTTTTTTGGAGGGGGGTACAAAATGATCTATCTCATTAGAAATGCTAGTTTTGGCCTAATATAGTTCAATTCCTTATTTTATATAAATATGTTTGAATACAGATATTCCCAGAGGTGAAAATTTAGTGAGTAAACTCTTATATTGAGTAGAAAGCAATGCTTCACCATGAACATCTATTAATAGGCATTTCAATAGCTATTTTTTCCTGAATATAGTACACATCTTACTCTGTGTGTGTGTGTATGTGTGTGTGTGTTTGTAAAATCTGGAAAGCCATATGTATGGGAGACAGAAAATTTCACAGCTTGAAAAAGCAACACTTGAGTGTTTTTCAAAGGCAAACAGTTTTCACAATTAACCCTGCTGATCTGTTTATAAAATTTCAGAAGTGTAAGTACACACAGTTGTTTTCATTAATTCTTGATAAGCAATAAGTATTAAAAATTATTTTACTTCAAAGCATCAGTATCAGATGTGGGATTCAATGGGAGGCATATGCTATGACATGTGATTTCCCAACTTGCTGTAATGAGTGAACATGATTGGCATAGAAAAGAAGGTCTGAACAAAGTATTCATATTTCAGTGGCCTGGGCCCTGGCTTGTTGGCACTTTGGGGTTTTTCAGATGCAATATTAATGTAAAGACCTTCAAACACACACATAAGGACTGGACTCATGGGATCTCTTCATTCATGCAGAGTGAGGGCAAAGGATTTCCAAATATATTGACAACAACAACCTGCAGTGTGACATGGTTAGAAGGCTGGTCTTAGGGACCAGAATGCCTATGTTCAAGTCCTGGCTGAATGACCCTGGGCAAGTCATTTAACTTTTAATTGCCAAAAGAAACTCAATTATAGAAAAATTAGTCATATTCATCATTGGACAGATTTGCCACACCAAGATTTCTCAGGAATAAAACAATAACCAGAGTAGAGCAAATACCACTACTGTCTGTATTGCTACTTCTGCTACTGCTAAATGATGATGATGATGACAAATATTTATATAACATTTTAAAATAGCCAAAGTACTTCACAAACCGTAACCCATTTGATCCTCATAACAACAATGTGTAGTAGGTACTATGAGTATTATTTTACCTCTTTTACAGGGAAGACAACTGAGGCTCAGAAAATTTGACTTAGAATCATTGAATTAGTACCATCAGATATGGAATTTAAATGCAGGTGCCTTTAATTCGGAGTGCAGTATTCTTGGTAATGTTATATAATGGAAAATAAAACAAACCATTGAACTAATATTCTAGAGATCCAGGGTCAAATACCAATTCTGCCATTCATTAGTAAATAGCATGACTTTAATAAGTCACTTTCTTTCTTGGAGGCTCAGTTTTCTTGTCTGTAAAATAAATTTGGAGGAGATGAGCTTTACAACAGGGTGATCTGGGGGAGAGCAAGGAGGCAATATAGGCCTGGTTTATTAAATCACCTCCACTACCTTGACAGCCACCACTGTTATCTCAGCGATTATCTCTCCACTTGAATCCGAAAAGAGGCAGCCCAGGACTTTCAACCCAAGAGCCTTGAAAATGGAAATGATTTTAGCCCAGTGCCCTCAGTTATCATCCTAGGAAGTAATCATTGTGCAAATTTAGCCCTGTAAAGACTCTGAGTTACCAAATTCCTAAGTTCTGTCAAATGGTTTAATATCAGAAACTGATAGGATTAAATCAGTGGAAATGACATTAAATAAGAGCCACTACCAACACTTTTGCTCCCTAAGGATAATCAGACTTTTCCATCTGACTTGTAGTTGAAACTTTCCATAGGTGTTGGCTCCCCATTAAAAGGTGAGCTCCTTGAGGGCGGAGAAGGTCTTATTTTTCTATTTGTATCTCCAACAGTTTACATATAGGAAGTACTTAATAAGTGTGTCATTCTGTCTAGTTAGAGCATTCAATGTTCATATTCTGAGATAGATGAATTAGGTTGTACAGTGGTTAAAGTACTGGACCTGGAGTCAGGAAGACTCATTGTCCTGAGATCAAATCCAGTCTCAGACACTGACTAGCTTTGTGTCCTTGGGCAAGTTGCTTAACCTTATTTGCCTCAGTTTCCTCATCTCTAAATTGAGCTGAAGAAGGAAATGACATACCACCTATTTGTGCCAAGAAAATCCCAAACAGGATTATAGGAAATGGATAGTGAGTTGAGGCTGCTAGGACAGGCAATGGGGAGACATGTCTATTTGGAACGCAAAGATGTAACAAGAGCTGGTTTCTATAACCAGCTAATCCATTGGATGGAGTGGGCCAGTCTGCACACAGTCAGTCCAAAATCTACTAGCTTCTACCCTTGGGCGGAAGCCATAAAGATGAATGAAATAGCTTTCCCAGGGCTTGGGGCCTGAATTCTGGAAGACAATAGTGGGGAGGTCCTGATCTCTAGGAAGGCACTGACCCAGGTGGGGAGGAGCAGGTCAAAGGCAGCAGAGAAATAATAAAATGGCCAAGGTGTGTGTCTAGATGGGTCGTGAAGCTAAAACATGGCACCTAACTGGTGCCATGTTCTAGAGACAGAAATACAAAATGAGCCAGGCCTCGCCTTCCAAAAGCTTCCACTCTTCCATGTTCTAGGTGTTATGCTGAATGCTTCTAATACAAAGACAGACATGAAACAACCTGCACCTGAAAGCCATATAACACATCTCATTCTCACTAATGGAGAATTAAAGTACTAACTTCCTTGGAAATGCAGCCCTCAATAGGAATGAATCTGAGAGGACAGACAATGTGTGCCAGGAACAGTGAAGATCACAGCAGAGGAGTGAAAATGAAATCATGTAAAGCCCGAATTATTTTTTCACTTTTTTCTTTATTCTCCTAAAGATGTTTTGTGCCACACTTTCAGAAGGAGAATCAGATAATATATAAAAATCATTTTGCAAATCTCAAAGTACTATATAAATGTTAGCTACTCTATAAGGATAGGTAAAAAGCTGAGCCATCCACTAGATTCTGAGGGATAAATGAACCCCCACTCCTTGAAGAGTTACTTTGTGGGACAACAGAAGCGACATTAGTAGAATCCATTTATCCTCACTCTGGGAAGAACTTGGCTAGAGGGAACTTCATGGGAAATGCTCGGAGAGATACATTTTGAGTGGTGCACTCAAATAGCATGATGCTTCTCTTTGAAATCACCTTCATGATCCATTAGTGAGGGGAGCTGTGGGAAACTTGCTGCCCTCCATTAATGTGATTCCCAACCAATGGTTTGAAAATTTCTCTTCCCCCATGAAAATCATCACCGTCTCCCCACACCACCACTTTAACATATAGTTTGGCTGAAACAAAACATCATTGAAACCATGGGATTCAAAATGGATGAAAAATCTTTTCTCAAAACGTAGAGCTATATACATAAAAATATATGCATTATAAATGCATGTGTGTGTATTTTCTCCTTTTTCTCTTTCTCCCAATCCAATTTGTTTCCAACCACATGTATTCAATCCTCCACTCACACACATACACACACACAGAGTCCACTGGCCTGTAAAATAATATTGTATGTTATTTTCCTTATTTCACAGTAGAATTTTTATTAGACAGACACTGAAGCAAGAACATTCCTTTACTTTTGGCACTAGGGAGTTTAATAGAGCCTTAGGGAGCAGCCATCTTCATCATCACAAACTCTCACTGCATTGGAACTGGAGCACCATCAAACTGGGGACTATGGGATGAAGGTAGTTTGAGCTGATGTCACGCTACATAAATGTCATACAACAAACTGGTGCAATGATTTTTAATGACTAAACTTTGGACACATAGAGGTGATGGTGGTAGTTGTGGAAATTTCTTCTTTACTTAAGTCAGTATAAATTGGGGTATTGTTAGTTTCTTAGAAGATTCCTCATCACCCTTGGGACCACTCAAAGAAAGCACCAGAAAGTTCTTGCCAAAAATAACACACTGCCCATTTCTCTCTTTTTTATTACTCACAGGGCAGATTTACAATTTGCATACCTTGCTAAAGCTCTGTCTCTAGCTTTAAGGGGAGAAAGAGGGCTAATAGCCAGTCCTCTTCCTGATCTTTCTCAGTCATTCCCTTATAGTTTTGTTACTCCCTCTTGGAGAAATGAGTCATACTTGCCTTCTAAGTTATACGTTTCTTCAATCTTCAAAAAGGTTTGGATTGACTTCTCCTTGATCAGAGGCCAAAGGAGAGACTTTGAATTTTCAATGCAAGGTTTTTGGCTAATATCTACCTCACCCCTCTCAACTGTTAAAGAATATATAAGTGCTTAGCCAGAAGAAAAAAAAATGGGGTGAGGGGAGAAAAAAAAGCCATCTTCAAGTATTTGAAGGACTATCTTACAGCATTAGGATTAGTCTCCTGCTTGGTCCCAAAGGTAAAAACTGACAAATTGTAAAAAGACAAAGATCAGATTGATGTAAGAAAAACTTGAGTAGTGATTAGTGCTCATTGAAAATGAAATAGATTTCCCTTCAGATATGGTCAATTTCCAATTAATAGATATGTTCAAATGAAGGCTAATCATATGTTAGGAGTTTAATGGAGAAAATTCTTCTATAGGTACTAGTTAGACCAATTCAGGGGGATCATAGAGTTAGATCTAGAAACCACCTCAGAATTTAATTCAATAAACAGTTGTTATGCATCAGCTTCATTCAAGGTACTTTGCTCAGTGATGGGAATATCAAGAGAAAAATTATATAAACCCTCTAAGTTAGATTCTATTGGAAGAATACGGCAAGTACCAAAATATGGAAAATGAGTGATGGGCAAGAGGTTCCCTGTTCCCAAGTTGATTGTTGAATTTTAAGTGTAAAATCTGCAAATGCTACAAAAATCAGGGCTTGATTTGTTATTTATATGATTGTCTTGGCTTAAGAGAGTGATGGAGAAAACATGAATAATTCATATTAAACTTTAAAATTTGGCACTGACAATTCATGTCTTTGGAGAACTGATTGTTAAATATTCACTCTCTCTCCCCTGGGATAGCACTAGCAGTTAAGGGAATTTGGAAAGGCTTTGTGTTGCAGTTGAGTGTGCTTAGAAATTAAGGGGGATGTGAAGACACAGAGGTGAGGAGAAAGTGCATTGTAGACCCTGAGAATAGCTTGTAAATGGACATGGTAGACAAAATGCTATTTGTATGTAACAGCTAGAGGGCCAGTTAGACTGAAATGGAGAGATGATCTCTAAGGTTTCTTCTGACTGACATTCTATGATTCTGTGGCTTTGTCTCCCCTCCTCTGCCTTCCTTTTGTGGTACTAGCCTCTAGGTTACAACCAAAAAGTAATGTCTTGACAATTCTCTTGAGCCTCGGTGTATGAAGGATGGATGAGAGCATTACATCTGAAAAATTGCTCTGTGGTAAGCTGAAATGGGGTCACCATAGACAGGAAAGGTAGAAGAAACATTTGAAGGAGACATGGAAGTACTGACAAATGATATGACTGAAAAATAGCAGTGACAGACAAAGTGGCCTGTTTCTTGGCTGGTGAAAATGAAGCTGCTCTTTCAAAGAGGAAGCATGAGACAGTCTACAACATAGAGAGACAAAGAAAGAGACAATAGCAGACAGGCCAAATAATAGCTATAGTCACAAACTACATATTAAGAGGGAGGGTGTGTGGGGCTCTGTGACCCTGAGCAAGTAGCTTAAATTCTTTGCCCATCATTCTTCAACTATAAAATATAATAAAAACATATATAATTCAAAGGGCTTTAAAGATCAAATGAGATTATGTATTTGAAGTGCTATATGCTAGCTTATCATTATTATTATTTATATACCTATAATCACACAGCTACTCTTTTTTCTTCTGTTTTTATATTGTTTTGATTTTGATTCTTGATGTCTCAAAGAGTCATTAGTTTTCATTTGCCCAATTCTAATTTTTAAAGAATTATTTACTTCACTTAACTTGTGCACCTTCTTTTCCATTTGTCCAATTCTACTTTTAAAGGAGTTGTTTTCTTCATTGGACTTTTGTGCTTCCTTTTCTAAGCCGTGGACACTTTTTTTTCATAATGCTTTACAACTCTCATTTCTTTCCCAATTTCTTATACCTCTCTTACCTTATTTTTAAGATCCTTTTAGAGCTCTTCCAGGAGATCTTTTTGGACTTGAGAAACATTCATATTCCACTTTGAGACTTTACATGTAGGCATTTTGACATTGTGCTCTTTTAAATTAGTGTTCTGATCTTCCCTGTCTCTATAGTAGCTTTCTATGGTCAGGGATCTCTTCTGCTTCTTCCTTATTGTTTTGTCTATTTCATGATTTTTTTTCCTTTATCAAATGACTTATTAACTTCTGGTTTATATCATTCATTTTCGAAAGATTTTGAGTTACAAATTTTCTCTCCATTTTTCCCCTACCCACCACCCCAAAATAGCTATCCCACTGGATATCCCCTCCTCCAATCTGCTCTCTCCCATATCTTCCCCCATCCCCCCTTTGATTTTCCAGTAGGGCATGTTGGATCTCTATGCCCCAGTACCTGTATATCTTATTTCTGTTACATGTAAAATAATATTAATAATAGTATATATGTGTATATTATAATATATAACATTTGTATATATTATAATATATAACATATACATATATATGTGTATATATATATATATATATATATATATATATATATGTTTGTTTGTTTGTTTTTAAACATTTGCATTTAAAGCTTTGAATTCCAGATTCATTCCCTTCCTCCCTTGTCACCCACCTTTACTGGGAAGATAAGCAGTTCAATATAGGTTGTACATATGTAACTAAGCAAAACATTTCCATAGTGGATATATTGTAAAAGACTGACTATATTGCCCTCCATCCTATTCCACCTCCCACTTGTTTTATTTCTACTTTGATCTATTTCATTACTTTTAAAGTTGAGCTCTACTGCTTGGGCACAGGGGACACTAGCCCAAGTTTTTTATTCTGGGGACCAGGGGCCTGGTCACTGGGTTCTGGGGCTTTCAATTTTCCTTCTAAGCTAAGACTGGAGGCCTCACTGCTGGTCTGCTGAAGCAGGATGACCTAGGTTGAGGATGACCAAAGAGCCTTCCACCACCTTTGGGGCTAGGCTGCACTCCCCTTTCATCCAAGTGAGACGGTCCATTCCTGAACCAGAAGAGTTGTCTTGGGTTGGAAAAATCTTTTTCTGGGTTCATTTGCTCCAGGATCCATTTAGAGGCTTGATTTAACATTGTTTCTGAGAGAAACGGGAGAGCTCAGACAACTTCCTGGCTTCTCTCTGCCATCTTGACTCCACCCCCAGCCTCCCCCTCCCCGGGGGGGGGGGGGAGGCACTCCTAAGTCAAATATATATTCAGCTCACAAATTTATCTCTTCAGTAGTTCTAGAAGTAGCTAGGTAGCATATAAATAGTGATTTCAAATCCAAGCTGATACTTATTACCTCTGTGACCCTGAGCAAGTAGCTTAAATTCTTTGTCCATCATACTTCAACTATAAAAGATAATAATGGCATACATAACTCAAAGGGCTTTAAAGATCAAATGAGATGATGTATCTGAAGTGCTATATGTTAGCTTATCATTATTATTATTTACATACCTAGGATCACACAACCTAGAAAGTCATGTCTGAGTACATAGGACAGCAGCAATGAAAAACGTTGTAACAGAGTGAGAGAATAACTGAATTCAGATGAAATACAGCCTCTTTTCCCCCCTGAATATCAGTCTGAGAGGCTTGGTCTGTGACTTAAAATTGCCCTTTGAGAAAGGCATGAATCTAATTTAAACCTGACTGAAACAAAATCCACCCTCTGGAAACATGTATCTCTTCAGATAATACTACAATAATTCATTTTGGTTCCACCAAGGAGTTTATTGGCCTGGAGGAAATCAGATGCAAGCTGACACCCTGAAATGGGATGTGTATATAACCTGAAAATCAAAAGAACTTGCCTTGACTTTGCACAATTTCCCCCTCTCATATTCATTCACTACCCTTTATTCATTCATTTGTTCTAGGAGCATTTGTAAAAGGCCATGTGCTTTTAGCACTGAACCACACTCCCTGAGGTAGAAAGGCAGAAATCTCAATCCCTACCTTGAAGAGGCTGCAATCAATTCAGACAGAACCATATGACGTTTTTAGAGGCAGCATTGTACAAAGGATAGAGTTCTGGCTGGGAAGTCACAAAGACCTGAGTTCAAATGTGAAATACAATACTTACCCGTGGTATAATTGACCTGGGTCAGTCCTTAAACCTATTTGTGCTTGTTTCTTCATCTATAAAATGAAGGGATTGCCTCTATTCCAGTTCTTATTCTATGATCCTATGATTAGTTTTTATTTACTTTTTATGCCCAATATTGATTTATCTGCTACATGTTATCTCCCCACCTCCCCCTTTAGAATGTAAGATACTGGAGGGCAAGATGTTTCATTTTAGCTCTGTATCTTTAGAACATAGAACAATTCCAGGCCCATACTAACTACTCAATAAATACTGACTGAATAAATGGATGAATGAAGATGCTTTAAAAAAATCCTATCCTAGGTTGACTTCTTTTTCACAGGGGGATGAAAAGATTCCGTTCCATCCAGTTCCTACCATCCCTTTCCTGGCATGTCCTACATTCATGAAATGGAGAAAAATGCTATTGCATAAGTTCCCTTCAGTGGTTCCCTCATCTGAACTGCCAAAACTTACCCTGAGCCCAAGAAACTATGGAAGTTAATAGCATCCCTAAACTCATTTCTCAATGATGAACAAACTTCCACCCACTCATACCTTCTCTGTTCTACTGATTCTGAATCCTTGACTATCATTATTCATTGTCCAATTCAAAGCCAATCCCATGCCCCTCACTGCTCACTTCCCATTGTCCCATGCTGCTTCTCACTCCTTCCACTTTGTGGAATTCTTGTTCCATTGCTAGAAAACTTGCTTTCATGTTAAATTGTTTTCCTTTCCTACTCTTTTCCTCTTCTGGTTCTTATTGAGATCTGGTTCCCTCCTGATGAAAGCCTTACTGGCCTCTCTTTACAATATTGACTGTACTTCCTATTATTATACTCAAGGTCACAGTAGGAGAGCGATATTGCTCTTTATTCCCCATTGCCACTTTGACATTATCACTCAATGATCTCTCTTCCTTTAGGATTAACTTAATCTAGCACCTGATCAAAATTCTGGTAATAGTTGTCTACTAACCTCCAGAATAATTTTCTTTCCTCCATGATTTCAATGACTGGTACACAATCTTCATTTCCTCCCTAAATCCTGTCCTCATACTAAGGATGTCAACTTATATTTTGGCACAACATCAAATAACTTAACTTCCAAGTTCTTCAACTTACTCATGGTTATGACATATTCCTCATCAACCACACACACCTGATCAGAACCTTAATCTTTCCATTACCTACAAATGTGCCACTTCCATGTTTGTGAAATCTGAAATTCCCTTATCTGATTAAGAATAGGTTATGACATACTAACTTCATTGCATTTTATTGTTTTATTATTAAACTGCTACATGAGGTAAATACTGTGGGTATAGTTTCCTGAGAAATTAAGAAAACTCTTGATCAAATATTGCATATAATTATTGTATAGAAAGTGGAGAGATATGCCTCAGGAAAGAATAGAATTAAATGGATTCAATCTTTGTTTGATTTGCTACATGGACATTTTATGGAAGATTTGTAGAAAAAGCAAGGTAAAGAAACTCACATGATGAGGTGTACATATGTTGTGATTGAAGAGAGGACTCACCTCAGTGATATTATTGATTCTTGAAGAATGCATATGCTGTGTCTATGTGGAGTGTGTGAGTATGTGAGCATTGATATAGTGACTTTACAATAAGGAATTAAGTCATACCTATTCATGTCACGAAGGATCAGCTTTCATTAATATAGGTTTGCTACTTATGTTAATTAGTTAATACAGGTTAGCAGTAACTGAATTCAATTAACATATACTGATGGTCTTGGGAATGCTTACTCTGTAGAAGAGAAGACTTAAAAGATACAAAATTTATCTTCCATCATTTGAAAGATTGTGATACAGGTGAGTGATTAGATTTGTTCTGTTTGGCCCTAGAGGATAGAGCAAAGAAAAATAGACAAAAATTTCAGAGACAGGTTTCAGCTCTGTATAATTATCGTACCCAGTGCCTTTTTCAAATGGGTCCCAGAAAGTTAAACTGAGTTTAATATACCTCATTAGTCAGCATTTACTTAAAACTCATAATTCATGAGCCCCCACTGATGTGCTTACTTTTTGACTACTACATCACCAACACATTAGTTCAAAACCAAAGGCATTTAATCAGTTATCATATCAATATAAAAGATAAGAAAAATCCCTCATACACCTATGGATACACTTTCCTAATGATGAACAGAATATCAATCAAGGACACAAGGGTCATACATAAAGAGGACACATACATGGGAAACATGTGAATGGAGAATATTTATGTAAATATCAAGTTATGCTTATAAGAAATGGCCTCTGATGATATCATCTTGCTCCTCTTTTCTTGGGAGCATCTTCTTATTGATACCTATCTGTGAGACGATTTTCACTGCACTTCCTTTTTTGTTCTCTAGCCAAAATATCTGCTCTCTTGGGTAATTCTATATTGTATTGCTGCTGTCACTGTTTTCTGCTGCCATCTGTTGGTCTTTGCTGCCCAGCTGCTATTTTTGGCTTCCATTTCTGTTCTTCACCTGGAATTCAAGTTCCTTACTGGTTCACTATGATTTGATCGCTACCAAGGCACTCATTCATTTGGCTTCAAAAGCTTTTACTCCTCTTAAAGTCTTTCTTTTGAACTTTTTTTTTAACCCTGATGATGTTCAGTCTAAACTCTACCCGATACATGACTTAAAATTTCTTTAAACTTGTATTATACCCCTGGGTTTTTAGCCTAGGTCATCTTCAAAGGACTCCATTTGGCAAAACTTAAAAGAAACTAGGTGAACTGGAGTGAAATGACTCCATTAGCCCTCATGATTTACCATTTAAATCAAGTGTGGAAAGAAAAAATGAAAAATAAAAGATGAAGATGAAGACTCTTGTGGGTTTTGTGCTGCTTCCCTTCAGTAACCCAAACCCCTACCCTTCCAACATAAGCAAAAATGATACAACAGTTAGACCTGTGCAGAAGTAACACATACTGCCTTAGGAAGGTGTGCACTCCCCTTCACAAGGGATCTCCAAGCAAAGGCTGAATAATGTCTTCCCAGGCAAAATTGAAGAGGAGATCCTTGTTCAGGTTTGGATTAGATTAGGTGACCTCTGAGGAAGCCTCCTACCATAAGGTTCTGTGATTCTCTGAAGTGCAGGGAAATATACATACACACATATATGTACATGCCATTGCTCCATTTATGATCACTTTGAACAAGACTACCCTGTTTTTTGTTTGCTTGTTCATTCATTTGTTTCTAGCAGCCCATGACTAATCAAACTCATTCCCAATGATGCTTCCTTATCTGCCTAAAGGGCACTTTCTGCTCAGCCTGTCTAAGGTGATCCCATCTCAGTTCACCATAGCACAGTTCTTGAATTTGCTGAGTTTATAATCTAGTAAGAGGGAAAAGATAGCACCCCAGACAATGAAATCAGCAGGGGATTTATTAAGCTCCTACCATGTGACAAGCACTGCACTAGGGATACAAACATTCCCTGCCCTCCAGGGGAATACACAAACATACTCATACCTAGTAAGTACTATATAAATGTTGTCATTGTTGTTTAGTGATTGTGGTTGTATCTGACTCTTCATGACCTTCTTGGGGTTGTTCTTGACAAAGATACTGGAGTGGTTTGCCATTTCTTTCTCCAGCTCACTTTACATAGAAGGAAACTGAGGTAAACAGGGTTAAGAGATTTGTCCATAGTCACCCAGCTAGTAAGTGTCTGAGGTCAGATTTGAACTCAGGAAGACTCATCTTCCTGACTCCAGTCCTAGTACTCTATCCACTGAGCCACAGCTACCCCATATAAATGTTAGTTTTTATTGTTATAAGGTTGAAAATGTAAGTAGGCTTAGTTAAGACTTTATAGAGCCTAGGATGTCAGAATAAGGAAGCAACAGTTCAACCTATATAGTCATAGAGCATTACAGCTTGAGGAAACTTTCAAGTTTAAATAGTCTCAACGATTCCATTTTACAGATGCATAAATTGAGGTTCAGACAAAAGAGAGAGCTTACTCTAGATTACCCAGCTAACTAGTGAACAAACCCAGACTAGAACCTCAAATTCTGGGTCCAATGTTCTTTGTGTTTGTTTGTTTTAAGAGGCAGCATGGTATGATAAAGTTGGATTTTGAATCAAGTCTTAGTTTAAAAAATATGCACACACATATATGTACACATATACATATATATATACAGTTATTATATACACTATAAATACATACATATATAGCAACTGTGGGCAAGCCCCTTTTAGAGTTTATCTATAAAATGAGGGTATTTATATACCTAACTCACAAAGATTTTATAAGGAAAGATTATAGCCTTACCTAAATTTAGGCTTTAGGTTTCCCTAAATATTATTAGGCATAGCTTAAACTAAATCTTAAAAATTATATGCAGGTGAATTCTTGATATTTCCAGAACTGTCTCTCTAGATGGATTTTTATTTTATTATACTAAACATTTCATTATTTTCTTTTAAACCTAATTTCTGAGACCTGTTTTCATCCATTACAGGATGCCCTAAGGTGAGCTGGCATAGCATCAGTGGCACACTTATTAAGATCCTACAATGTGCCAGGCACTGCTCTAGGCATTACAGGAACAAACAGAAAAGTGAGACTTTCTTAAGGGATACCTATTTGCCTAAAGGGCACATACACAAGTATGTAAAAACATATGAGGTCAAACTTATACCTTAGAAAAATTGCTTAGCATCTCAATGGAAGATAGATTGGAATAGAAAGAGACTTCATGCCTTGGACACTAACTGTGTCAGTATGGGCAAGCCACTTACCCTCTGTTTGCCTCAGTTTCCTTATCTGTAAAATGGGGATAATAATAGCAATTACCTCCTAGGGTTGCTATGAGAATCTAATGAGATAATGATTTTAGAGCACTTACCACAGTACCTGACATGTAACAATTGCTATATAAATGGTAGTTATCGGGGCAGCTAGGTGGCACAGTGAATAGAGCACCAGCCCTGGAGTCAGGAGGACCTAAATTCAAATCTGACCTCAGACACTTAACACAAAAACTAGCTGTGTGACCTTGGACAAGTCACTTATTGCCCCTCCAAAAAGCAAAAAATAAAAATAAAAAAGATGCTAGCTATCATTACTGACCCTCATGTGTGTGGACATCTAAGAGGAAGCATAAGGGCTGCAACTCCAAGACTTATTCTCCTCATCCTGCTCCTGAGGTATGTGAAGATCCCAGGGCCAACCTGGATAGTATCCACAGAAAGATGCCTTCCCTTGGGACACAATTGAAAATGCCCCAATAAAGGTAACCCTAGCCAAAAGATGACCTGAGCAACCTGTCTCAATGCCTATAATCTTAACCTTAAAGATTTCTTTTTGTGGGTCTTGAGCTTTCTGATCTATTAAAATAGAAATAATATTAGAGAGGTGTAGCTCTCACCTTTGCATTCAGGTCTGATAGAAGGGATAAAAGGTCAGTGTCTGGGGTGAGGGAGGACTGACCTGAAAAGAAGAGAAGACGGTTGACAGTATCTTTAGCAAAACTGGGGTGATGCCAAAGAAAAGCTTTAGCTACTTGATCACCATGCTAGTGTCCAGGTGTGCCAGGCCCATTTTTCTACCCTTCCTGCAGTTTCATGTATGGGAATAAGGCTATCCTTTCCCAGAATAGAAAGACAGAATCTCTCTCTCTCTCTCTCTCTCTCTCTCTCTCTCTCTCTCTCTCTCTCTCTCTCTCTCTCTCTCTTTCATACACACACCCCCGCACCCCCCCCCCACACACACACACACATCCAAAGTTTTACTCCACAAGCTTAGGTAATCCCTTCCATGAAAGGTGAGAAACCTAGTTCTTTAAGTATTTCTAGGAAAGGTACAGAATGCATCACCACTATACAAACATCCCCAAGCAGAATAATTTTTCCCCACTGAAATATTTTGAAAAATGGAGAATAGCTAGCATTTCTGTAGCTCTTTAATGTTTGCAACATTCTTTACAAATATTCTCATTCGGTCCTCACAACAATCCTGGAAGGTAGGTGCTATTATTATCCCCATTTTCCAGATGCCCATTTTACAATCTGGCTTCCAACATTATCAGTCTAACAAAACTGCTCTCTCCAAAGTCACTAATAATATCTTGATTGAAAATCCCAATGGCCTATTCTCAGTACCCAATCTTCTTGACCTCTCTATAGTCTTTGACACTGTCAACCTCTCTTTCCTTCTTAATAATTTCTACTCTCTAGGTTCTTGGGAAACCACCTTCTCCCATGTTTATCTATGTATCTGATTGCTTCTTCTCTATGTCCTTTGATGGACCCTCCTCCAGATTATAACCACTAATTGTCCATATCCTTCAGGGTTCTGACCTAGGCCCACTTCTCTTCTCCTTCTATACTATGTCTACTTGTTGATCTCATCAGCTCCCATGGATTTAATTATCATCTCTATAGTAATGATTCTCAAATTTACCTTTCCTGCCTCATTCTCTCCACTGACCTCCAATCTCACATCTGCAAATGCCTTTAAGATATCTTGAACTGGATTCCAACTAGATATCTTAAACTTAATATGTCTAAAAGAGAACTCATTATCTCTCTCCTTAAACCCTCCCCCAGTCCTACCTTGCCTATTACTATAGAGAAAAACACCATCCTTCCATTTCCCAAGCCTTGCAACTTAGAAGTCAGCCTGAATTCCTCACTTTCACCCCTCGTGCCCAAGCTGTTGCCAAGTCCTGTAGATCTGACCTTCGCAACATCTCTCAAATACTCTCCCTTCTCCTTTATGACACTGCCCCCTCTCTGGTGAGGACCCCATCACCTCACACCTGGACTATGGCAATACCTGCTGTAGGGTCTGCCTGCCTCAAGTCTCTCCCCATTGCAATACATCCTCCATTCAGCCACTAAACTGATTGAAACACAGTTCAGACCATGTTACCTCCTTACTCAACAAAGTCCATTAACTTCCTATTGCTTCCAAGAACAAATACAAAATACTTTGTTTGGAAATCAAAGCCCTTCATAGCATAGACCCCTCCCACCTTTGCAGTCTTCTTACACCTTACTTCCCAACCTGTATTCTTCAATCCAGTGATATTAGTTTCCTGGATGCTCCATGAACAAGATATTCCCATCTCAGTCCTAGGTATTCTCCCTGGCTGTTGCCTCTGCTCGGAACACTCTCTCTTCTCCCCCCAACTACTGACTTCTGTGGCTTTTTAAAATCCCAACTAAAATCCCACTACCAACAGGAAGCTTTCCCCAATATCTCTTAAATCCAGTCCATCCCCTCTGTTAATTATTTCTTTAATCCTGTATGTAGCTTGCTCTGAGTACAAACTGTTTCCCTCATTAGAATTCTAACTCCTTGGGGGCAGGGACTGTTATATTTATTTATTTTTGCCTCTTTTTGTATCTCCAGGACTTAGCACAGTGCCTGACACATAGTAGGTCCTTCATAGATGTCCATTTACTGATTGAGGCAGAAAGAAGCTACTTGACTTCCCTAGGGTCACAGAGCTAGTAAGTGCCTGAAGCTCAGTTTGACCTCCAGTCTTCTTACTCCAGGTCGAGCACTCTATCCACTAAACCATCTGGTTACTTAAAAAAAGAGTCTCCAGAAAAGCCACCTTCCTCTCTTCTCTCCCAGTAATGGAAAATGAAGGGCGCCATATTTGAACCTGGATGACTTAAGTTTAAGTCTCACTTCTCAACTTGCTGTGACTCCATTTCCTTTTCTGCAAAAGGAAGAAGAGCCTTTATCCCTGGACCTGGAATTTCATTGGTACAGGAAATTCCCTTCTACTAATGTAAGTGGGCATCCTCTCTACAACTGATCATCTGAGGGAGTTTCCCAGAGCACTGAGAGGTTGTGACTGGTCCCACATCCAGGATATTTCAGAGGTAGGTAGGAGCCCTGTTTTCTAAGGCACTCTTTTACCATTAAATAATGCTATAAAATGAGACAGAAATATTTGGAGCACTTTTGAAATATGAAGGAATAAGGAACGCATTCCCTTATATCCCATGATGTTTTTCTTTTCTTTTTCTTTTTAGCTATTATAACCACCTTCATTTTCTGATATAATTTTTATTATAAAATAAAGCAAAAAAGTTGATCCTGCTTTTGAAACATGTCATCAGTGAAGCTAGAAACCTTTGGAACCTGAAACTGATAGCAAATGATAAATGGGGCACAGGTCCCTTCTTGTCTCATAAAATCACCCTTTGTGTGATGGCCGGGCTATTGATCAAGCATCACCGGTCGTGTTGCAATGTCAAAAATGGCTTTGCTGGCTAATGAAATTCTCAACGTGATAGGGTAGCTTTTGTTCCCCTCTTTGCTTTGCCATCACTCTTTTTCTACGTGTTTCTATGTGGATTACAGACTCGTGCTAGCTCACATACCACTCCCAGGTATTGGCATTGGATAGGCATCCATAGCTTACTGGAGACAAAAATAAAATAATAAAATTTGTTGATATACAATAAACCTTAAAACCTTTTATATATTTTTTTCAAATCTTTTCATCTACAATAGGCCCACCTTTTGGTGAAATCACTTGGTTTACATGATGGACATTTCATTCACAAGATATTGACACATTCTTTAATACATCATCATGAAATTTCACTTATCACATTGTATTTTAAGTATGTCCATGGTTGTTTAGTCATTTCAGTCATCTAACACATGAAGAACTGAGGCAAACAGGCTGCAGTAACTTGCCCACGGTCATATAACTAGTCAGTATTTGAGACTGCATTTGAAATCAGGAAGATGAGTCTTCCTGATTCCAAGCTCAATATTCTATCCACTGTGCCACCTAGCTGCAAGTGGTCTATTTTTTCTAGATCTAGCATTGATTGGAGTCCATAAATTTGCAATGAAATTTAATTAAAGGGTTCCCATGTCACTGAACTATGTGTGTGTGTGTATCTACATATAGATATGCATATATATGTATTTATGTGTGTTGCTATTATTATCCACATCTTATGATTGAGGAAAACAGAGGTTAAGAAACTTGCCCAGGGCCACAATCCAGTAAATGCCTGAGGCTAGATTCAAACTCAGGTTATTGTGACTCCAGACCTAACTGTCTATACAAAGTACCATCTGAATGCCTAGGAGGAGAAGACCCTCTTCTCTGTATAGAAGAGAAACCCTTCCCTGTTTGGGGCAAACAACACAAGTGTGTATGTATGTTTGCACAAATATGCACAAGCATGTGCATACTGCGTGTATACATATACATGTGTGTACATACCTACATGCAAATTATGTACAGAATAGGAGGAAAGGTAAATCTCAGGAAGGAAAGCACTACCAGCTGCAGGGACCAAGGGAGACCTCCTAAGAAGGTAACCTTGAACTGTGTCTGGGAAACCAAAAGGCAGAAGTGAAAAGTAACAAGACCTGTAGCCAAAACTACCCTGTATGCAGCAGGGCGACCCTCATCTTCTGATTTAAATGTAAAATCTGGGTCAAGTTCCAAAAAAAATCTAAGTGTTTGTACATAATTAGTTCACATCTCTTTCATTTAAAAAAATCATTAAAGTAAAAGAGGCCCCTTTTGCAGATTCAAGAAACTTCAGTGGATCATGGAATCCCCGGTTTCCTTCAGGACTCAGCTCAATCCTAGCTTCTTCCTGATGTCTTTCATTGTGCCCTAGAGCTGTTAGTGTGTTCTCATTCCTCCCTTTCCAAAGTTGCTTTGAATTTGTTTCCCATGTGTTTGCTTGTGCCTATATGGGGGCATGTTTTTTTGTTTGTTGTCTATTTTTTTTTTTAATCTGCCATTAGAATGTAAACTTCTTGAGGGTGGGGACTAGCTAGCACAGCACCCAAGTTCAAAATGTGTGTTTAGCAAATGATTGGTAACTAATTGAATACAGTAGGATAATAATATCTAAATTTGAAAAGAAGTTTAGAAGTCAACTCATCCAATTCCTTCCCTCATTTTAAAAATGAAACAATTGAGATCCAGAGAGACTACATAAGTTAAGGTCACATAAATAATTAGTGGCAGACTAAGGATTCAAGTCCAGATTCTGTGATGCCTAAACCAGTGTTCTTTCCACTGCAAATCACTGCCTCCCTTTAAATGCCATATGTGATGTCACCCATCATAGGGGTTGAACCAGAACCTGGAATTTCTGTACTGAAGCCTAATTTTTGTTCCAGGCTGCTCCCAGCTTGCTTTTGAGGGGGATTCTATAATTCAACTGCTCAGCCACAACTACAGAAATTCCTACGTGCCAACATGACTCCCTCCTTCAATGTCAAGTCTATTTTTGGGTATAGTAGCTCAAAAAAAGTCTGTCTTTACTCTATTTCCATATTTAACAATACGCCCACCAACACCCAAAGAACACTCCCTAAGTTCACTTGATTCATCAAGGTTTGGCTTGACTTCAGGTTCTGAAAAACAACTCCCAGAAGTCCAGGATGCCAGTTAATTCTCCAATTTGTTTTTAGCTGTTGATGTTCTTTTTCTGAGTCCTAAAAAGTGTAAAGACTCTTTTAGTTGTTGAAGAAATTTCCTATATTCTGGTTTTTAGGGCTTGAGCAGTACAGAAACTTTCTTAGGATTTCACCTAGGAAGGTCCACTAGTTCCTGGTGGCATATTGGGCTCTGGGAAAATGCTGGGGTTTCCTTTAATGCATGAGTGAGAATTTGTGGAATTTGCTTTTGTTCCATCAGTATTTCTCCTGCAGGGTAGAAAGGGCCCTATGGGGCTGTTAATCCAATGTATTGGCCAGGGGTTTTGTATGTCACATGTGAAGCAGCGTGAAAGTATAAAAATCACCACAAAGGCTGGAGCCCTGTGATATATGGACTTCACCTGCTCTAGAACCAAAGGCTATAATAAAGTTTACAGTTTATAAAACAGTGTCCTAAATATTTATGTGCTCTGGAGGTACATGGAGTCTGCTTTGCAACTCTGCATTTAATAAGGTTGTAGAAAGATGGTTGATCTTTAAAAGAAAACCTTATATCTTATACAAAACTGGGAGTACAGTAGTTTCCATGACCCATTTGACTCACTACTTGGAGAGGACAGGAAGGGAAGAGAAGAAGAAAGAAGAATTTTTGGCAAAATATTTCCCCAAACATAGTAAATATACCAGTTAGTGCTGAAGATGATTCATTAAGAAGTTAGGGATTGTTTTAACATGGAATGGGGGTGTGTGAATAAAATATATATTTTAAAAAGAAGTTAGGGATTTTTAATTTTTTAAGTTAGGGATCCCACAACAGGTAAAGAAGATGAACACATAATTTTTGACTCAGTGGGTTTAGTGCCATGAGAACTTCAGAATTATCTATTCCAAATCTAACATTTTGTAGTTCAAATGAGAAAACATATAGTATTTGAAGATGATGATGATGATGATGATGATAGTGAAAATAATGCTAGCTAGCATTTATAGGATGTTTGAAAGTTTCCAAAATGTTTTACATGCAGTAGACTTATTGAAGTATCAAGTATTCTCTCTCATAACAGTTTTAGGAGATAACTGCTGTTGCTCACTATACAATTGAGAAAACTGAGGCTTAGAGAAGTCCTGTGAATTACCATAGGAGGCACAACTAATAAGTGTGCCTAAAATAGGGTTCACACCGAGGTCTCTCTGACTCCAAGTATGATGCTTAGCATCTAGAAAAGGGTCATTAAATGTTGTTGCCTGACTTAGTGATCATGTAATGTGCTTTCTATCTAAAGCACTTTGTACATAGGCCTATTGCTGTTATTGTTTTTACTATATATAAAACTGGAGATGAGAAAGAACAATGATTTAGAGCTGGCAGGGGAGGGGCAAATCTTGGAAGACATTTAGAGCACCACCCTTCATTTTAAAGAGTGATGAAGCAGACGGCTAGGTGGCACGGTGAATAGAGCACCTGGGCCTCAAGTCAGAAGAACCAGAGTTCAAATCCAGCCTTAGACATTTAACACTTACTAGCTGTATGACCTTGGACAAGCAACTTAACCCCTTCCCCCCTCTAAATAATAAATAAATAAAGAGTGATGAATTTGAAGGCCACAGAGGTTAACTGAGATGGCAATGTCATACAACTGCCTTGAAGAGAGGCCATTTAGCAATTTTACAGGTGAGGAGACTGAGGACACAAAAGGTCAATTGGCTTTTCTAAGGTCAAACAGGTAATAAGCATCAGTGAAGATCTCAAGATTCCAAAGTCAGGACTCTTTCCATTATACTGTACTGTCTCCTTCCCCTCCTTTCCTGTGACTTCCCTGAGCAAAGTATTCTTCTACTTATTTCAATAAATAGCTAACTTTGAAAAAGAAAAAGACATTAGAGGAACAAAGAGACAAAGAACATTCAACAATTGTTCTCATCTCTAATGAGATATTTAAAGGTTTGCAACAAGCCACAGGAGTGAGAATTGTAGCATCCAGAAAAACACAAAGAGAAATGCTCCATAGAGCTCTTAGTGTATCTGTGTATCTCCAGATCATCTTCCTAAGGATGCTTACAGATATTATCTCTCTATCTGTCACTATTCCATATATATATGAAAATACATGTAAGATACCTTTACATAGTATTAGTATAATACAAGTGACCTAATATCAATAATGTATGTTTCTATATACTTATATACATATATATATTTAAAGATAGATTTGAAGATATATTCCTCATATATATCTTAAAGTATTCTTACATATACATATATACACACTTGTGTGTATATTTGAATATGTGCATATATATATTTCTTTATAGATACATGTACTTGTATATATACTTGGGGAACTTTAAGATCATACACACATACATATATATGATATAGATATCTCTGAAATATAAATATTTGTATATATAAATATATTTTCAGACATTTGGGATACTTTCAAATATATATGTGTGTATGTATGTATGTGGGTATGTGTGTGTATGATATAGAGATAGATATTTAAAAGTATCCCAAGGAAAATAATCTTGAGGATACACAAAATCTCATTATATATTGCACATATATAATGCACACATATGTATATATGTATAAATGTGCTAATACATAAATTTATGTATATGTGTATGTATGTTTATATGTGTTCTTTAAAAACAATTCTTCTATTCCTGGAAAGTAACAGATAAAAAATTGATACAGTTCACTGGCATCCATTTTGTTCACTGGAAGGACAAATGGCTCCTAATTTCTTCTATGACAAACTCAGAGACATAATGGCATTTCAGCAAATGAAATGCAAGGGAATAATTATTTATGTAACAGAGACATCTGATTCTCATAAATTAACAAATTATAAATAGATGTCAACCTGTTGAATATTCCTGAGGCTGTGTTCTTTCCCTTTACCAACTTTATCTATGATTTATAAAGGCAGAGGCATCAGATTGAAAAATGATTAAGAAAATGTGACTAAACTAAAAGAGAAATCCAGAGATAGTTCAGGTTTATTTTCTTTAATATTATAAATATGGTGACAAGACCACTGAAAGACCACACACACACACACACACACACACACACACACATATTTCAGTGTAACAATTATACAAAATTGTTGCATATTGATATATTTATTAGGCACTCATACTCTTGTGTGTGTATACACACACACACACACACACACACACATATATATACATATATATGAAACTCCATGATAATCACCACATATATAAATATAAATAGGACATATAACTTATTCTCAAGGAATTTATAATCTAATGGAGAGAAAGAACAGTGAGCTGAATGAATGAATGAATGAATGAATGAATGAATGAATGAATGAAAGGGGTGTGAGATAATTGTTAAAGAGAGGTCCAGGCAAAATGTGGCAAATCCTAAGAAGGAGAGAATTCTGTTAAGCTAGTGAAAAGAGGGCAGGGGTTTAGGGAAGGCTTTCATTTCAGAAGGGGCATTTTTTTTTTTTTTTGCATTTTGGAGGGCAATTGGGGTTAAGTAACTTGCCCAAGGTCACACGGCTAGGTTTTTGTTTGTGCGTGCATTAAGTGTCTGAGGCCGGATCCGAACTCAGGTCCTTCTGACTCCAGGGCCAACACTCTACTCACTGCGCCACCTAGCCGCCCCTAGAAGGGGCATTTTAATTAATCCTGAATGAAGGAAAAGATTTCAATGAGGGAGGCAAGATGACATAAGCAAGACATGGAGATGGGAGAGAGGAGGAGAAGAATGGAAGAAGAAGAATATGTCCATTTGTTTGGAGTATATGAAGTAGAGAGGTGATGTGTTCAAGTGGATGATGAGCTGGCCTCAGGTCAGAGAGATATGAATTAAATCCTACTTTTGACACTCTATTAGTGACCACAAATAGGGTCAAATGATCCAGCAACCTTAAGGAAGATAAGAGAGAGGAGTTTATAAAAAGGGATTTAGTGATCATTAATGATCTTATTGACAACTGTTTTCAGTTATAAGCCTAAAAGTCAGAATGAAGAGAGAAAGTGTGGAAGAAATGAAAAAAAAATCAGTTTTGAGGTTTTTTTCAATTAAAAGAAGAGAGAGTTGAGCATGTAATCAATCATCAACAAATATTTTAAAGCATCTATTGTGTGTGCCAGGCAGTGGTAAAACAAATATAAAAATGTGATCAACCTGGCCCTCAAGGAGCTTAAATCTACTATGGTGAGAAAATATATTGATAGATCATTAAAGATTGGATATGTTAAAAGTAAATAAATAAGCAAGAGAACGTTTGGGTTGATTTGTTCATTTTTGGAGAGGGGAGGTATCTTATGCCAATTTTTCATGAGAGCATGAAGGCTAACTTGGGTCCTAGAAAGGCACTATGAAGAGAAAACCTAAAGGCATGATGTTCAGAATGTGTGACTGTTATCTAACCACCAGTCATAGTCATTTCAGAGAGACTTTATCACCAGTCTGGCAAAAGGGGTGGAAGGTGGATTTTTCTACCTTCTTCTCCTGACACCATTTACAGAGGAGTTGAAAACTACAACACAATACACCTGCTGAAAAAAACAAATCACAGATCTGTGAACCACTAAAATAGAGGACAGACCTGAGTATCTCAGGATGACAGAAGGACTAAAGCTGTGTGATGCTATCAAAGCATTTGCCCTTTCTTTTAAATTCCCATTTCCCACCTGAGCAAAGTGAAACAGACATTTAATGACTTGAAGGGCCCAGAATCCAATGAAAACAAAGCTATGGTAATTATGTTCTAAATACACTATAGATAATTTAAATTTATGTGGTATATATTATACTACATTTGAGAATATAGAGGCAAATCAAAGACTAACATTGTTTTTACAAGTAGGGATCCACACAGTATAGTCAAAAGATCTTGGGATTTGGTCTCAGGAGATCTTGGTTCAAGTACTGACTCCCTCATTTAGTAACTGTAAACCTAAGGGAAGATATTTAAAATCTCTAAGGCTATTTCTTTAGCAAAAAAAGTTGATAATAACACTTGTCCTACCAAATAGGAGCTTCCTACCCCTGTATCCATGACAAGGTTAAAAACCTAGAGGAACATGCATCTTCTATGTAGGATATGTGGGAGTTCATAAACAAGGGCTGTCATTTGTACCACTAAGGATACCCATCTGAGATCATAGATATGTCAAATAAATACCATCATTATCACATTAAATCTCCAAACAAGTCAGTGGTGGAGAATCCAGGTCTTTGGACTTCTATTTTACGACAAACTGTAGGATCATAGCTTTAGAACTCTAAAGGATTTTAGAGTTTTTTAGTTTAACTATTCCCATTTTAATGGTAAGGAAATTGAGTCCCATAATGGTAAAATGTCTTTTCTAAAGTCACACAGAGTTTCAATGCTTTAATTTGAATTGAACCTTCCTGATCCTTGGTCTCTCATTCTATCCTCTACATCAACTATTTCTCTTCAAGCACCCTTTCCCATGTCACACTGTGTCCTTGAATTTCACTTACCTTTAGATAATGCTTTATAAATATAAGATGAACTGAAAATGTGATGCCAGTCAATCAGTAAATAAACATTCATTAAGTTCCTACTATGTGTCAGACATTCTACTAAGCACTAGAGGCATTGGCTATTATCCAGATAATGGAAGTTAAAAAAAAAAAAGAAAGAAATTTTAAAAAAGCCCAAAGAATCCTCAATTTTCTACCTCTAATTGTGCATTCACACATGTTGGTAGAGATCATGTCTCCCTGTTTGAGCCTGAGTCCCTCACCTCTCGGTCAGTTGTTGAGGAACATGTATTATCATTGATTCCCTGGAATTGTGGTTGGTCATTGCATTGAACAGGATTTTTAAATCTTTCAAAATTGTTTGTCTTTACAATGTTGTTGAAACTGTATAAATTATTTTCCTAGTTCTGTGCTCTTCATTCTGAATCAATGCATTCAAATGAATCAATTCTTACTATTTAATTTTCCCAGGTTCCTCTGAAACAATTTTCCCTATTATCTATTCCATGTTATAGTATAGTTTTCTTTTTCTGTTTGGTCATATCCCTGATCTTAGCATGTGGATTGAGGGCTTTAACTTCTGTCCAACTTGACTTCCATACTTCTAGATAGCATAGGGAGTCCTTGCTTGACCTTGAGTTCATTGGTTAAGGCTAGGCTTTGCCTTTTTTTCAGAATTTGTCTGGCCTTGCCTTTTACTGTGGTTGGGCCCAGATTGCCTGAATGATGGATTGAGCATGGACTTCCTGGATTCTCAGTTAGCCGCAGACTTCCTAGATATAGATCTGGCAGTTTTCCTCCTACAGATTGAACCCTAGGATAACCCTGTTCTGGTCACTGATCTGGTCATGCCTCCTGCCTTGCATGGAGATAGGGCATTTGCATTGTCTGTAGCATATGCTGTTCTGGTTTCCAGCTATGAGATGAGATTTCTTAACTTTGCCTTCCATCTATCACAGCATGTCTTCTCTCTGTATAGCTTCAAGATTCTGACAGCCTTTTTGTAAAGTTCTAAAGTGGATTGTGGAGTTTATATCTTATTCTCTTTGGTTTCTTTATCAATGTCTGTATTGGTTCATTTCTGGAGCTTTACTAGGCTGTTTGTAAGGGGTCTAGGCTCTTCAAAGGCCTAATGTGCTCACCATCTTCCCACAATAAGACTTATCTGCAGATAACTTAGTTAAAATACTCAGGGAATTTTCCCTGTTTTCAGGCTATGCAATGGTAAGTGTCACTGGAGGCTTCTAGGTGGCACATTGGATAGAACACTGGCCCCAACCTCAAATACTTACTAGCTGTGTGACTTTAATCAAGTCACTTAACCCTCTGTCTAGTTTCCTCAACTGTAGAATAGGGATAATACTAGAATCTACTTCCCAGGTGGGGAAAGGGTATAATAAGAAGGGAATGAACATTTATAAAGCATCTACTATTTGCCAGGCATTGTGCCATTGTGTCAGGTCTTTTCAAAATTATTACCTTGTTTGATCCCAGGGTTTAGAGACTTTCTCTAGGTGAGAATCAAATAAGATGATAGTTGTAAAGCAATTAGCATAGTGACTGGAATTTAATAGGCACTTAATAAATGTTTGGGTCATCATACCTCTAAGTCCCAATTATCTGTTCCCTACAGCATCAAGGAGCAAGTGAATTTCCAGGATCTCAAGCCTGTATGAGATATAGAATTTGAACCCAAGTCATGGTTTTATAATGACAGGCATTTTCCAAGGGTATTTAGACTTCAGAAGAGAGCTCAGCTTAGCTGAATGGCAAATGGGTAAAAGTAGTCCAGTTGACCCAGTGTATCAACTTACAGACTCCGAACATCAGACCACAAATAGTCAGCCAGGCTTCTGCCAAGGCCATCTTGCCATCTGCCTGAGACAGAACCATCAGTAGCAGGCTTAGATTTCCTATCTCTGGACCTGCAGAATTCCTGCCTCTTTAAATGCCAAGATAGAAATAGGTATCTACTCCTATGTCTACAGAGATATGTGCTGTGATGTAGTAGAAAGAGGAAGAACATGGGTTTGAATAGAGCCCTGAAATTCACTATGTAAGCTTGGGCAGATCAGTTATTCTTTCTGAGCTCCATTAACATCATATATAAGATGGGGAAGATAACACAATGTCTCTTTAGCACTTCAGCTGTGGAATGCAGTGGAAATGCCTTGAGAGGGGACTCTTCATTTCACTAGTTTGATTCCTGCTTGGAGATGAGTTATGCCAGGCAGAGTGATGCAGCTGTAGGAACTGGAAATTTGGAGTCATGAAGTTTCCACTGTATGGACTTGGGAAAGTCATTTCCCCTCTGTGGGTTTCGATACCTTCAACTGTAAAATGAAGGAATGAAACTGCTATCAAATGTCTCTCAAGCTCTAAATCTTATGATCTATGATTGCTGTTTCAGAGGGATTAGGGATCTTTCCTGTGGCTGCATCTTCAAGAATGTAGCTTTTACCTCCTGCCTTGATTTTTTAAAGTTGCCTATAGCAACACATTCTCAAGTTATTCCTCTTGGGTATTAAAAAAGTGCTTTACTATAAACATGAGATTTTGTAAAGGCAAAAAAGGGTGGGAAATAAGAGGTACCTAGAAGACAGGATAATACCATTGATCTGGCTTTGTTCAGCTTGGAATAAAGAGAATGATAGAGATACAGGCAGGCAGGTAGATAGATAGATAGATAGATAGATAGATAGATAGATAGATAAATAGATAGATGGCAGATAGATAGATTAGATAAGTGAAATAGAGATAGAGAAAAATACATATGTAATAGACATATGCCATGCATATATAATTCTTATCACTACCCATTCCATACATATATGCCCACATGTATAGATACATATGTGTGTGTTTCTATATCATATAGGTTTTATATATACATATATAGCTTTCTAAATGCTTATCTATGTGCCAAAGCTTATAAGTAAACTAAATTGGGGGGGGCAGTGTGTGTACATATGCATGTGTGAATGTGTGTGTATATACATACATCTTCTTTGAACTTGTGTCTGGCTTCATAAATTCAGCATATTCTGGGCCCATGTTTCTCTCTTCCCTTTTCATCATGCTCCTTTTCCTTCCTATTCCAGATACCTGAGTTGAGTGGCAGCTAACATATGACTGACCACTTTAACAACAATTCGCTAAATATATTAACATTTATAAGTAACCATCCAACACATGTACAGAAAAACCTTCAGCCTGATCATACTAAAGATACATCCTTTTTCCTGGTATAAAGCATAAGGAATAGGGAGAATTTCCAATTTATGGCTCTTTATAATATGCAGGTTGAGTCTGTAAGCACTTGATACAAATTTACTAAAATAGATGTTTGGGCCAATGTTAAAGAGTGAATTAGATCCACTGGGTTATGTAGAAGTCAAATACAAAATGCCCCCAATAAGTCTTTAGCTCACAGGTAGCTCCAAGCAGATGTTTTATATTCAGTCTAAGGAGCATGGTGTTGAAATAAAGTGATATTATTCCTTTTGAGTTCTTTAGTTTCTTATACCTTTTGAAATCTTGCAAGCATCTATGAATATATACATATACAATGGATAGGTTTCAAAGATTTGGAGCTGGTTGGGACCTGAGAGGTCACTAAGTCCAAATGACTCACTTCACATATAAGGAACCTAAGATCCAATGGCAGAAAGTATGTTGTCCAAGGTCACTGTAAGTGGCAAATTTTGGATTTGAACTTTGATCCTGTGACTCTGGGTTCAGTACCAAATTACATTCTTTCTCCCTTCAGTGGAACTATGTTGGCAACATATTTTATAGATCTTGAACAAACACTACACATAGATGATCATCTGTGTCTAGAATTGAATAGGAAAAAAAAAAACGATTGATGCTGCTGTGGGAAAACTAAGGTATTTTCAATGATACCACTTGTAACAAAGCATGGTGGTGCAAGCCTGGGGTGTCTGCTGCTGGTACAGCCAAGGCTGGTAGATCATTTGAGAATAGCCAAGCAGGTGTTTGTACTAATTCTGTCGTCAGTATGGTGAGCCTTAAGGTTCAGGGGTACTTCAGGTCATAAGGTAGTGGTTGGGAGGCTGGTCTAAGTAAAAAATAGAGCTGGTCATAATTTCCATAAAAATTAGCAGAGGGATGAGACCCATGAGTAGCAACTGAACTTTCATCATGAATGAGATAAGGAGATAATCTAAATAATAAAAATCATGATAACAATTATAATAATAACAGTTCCATACTGCTCCTTGGGTCAAAATCTAATCTTTTCAACAACTACATTCACCTAGTGATTCTGGCTGATAGTGAAGCAAGGCTTGCCATTATCTTAGAAAAATCATAATTGCTGTTGACCAAAAGGACAATGGAAAGGAAGATTATACATGTAAGTATGCTATAACATTGCAAATGAAAAAAATGTGATGATATCTCATATTCATATAGTACTTGAAATGTTAGAGAGTGCATTAGATGCATCATCTCCTTTGATACAACAAACCTTACCACATAGGGACATAATTTATGTATTACAAAGAACCACGAGTAGCAAATTGTTCCTATTCCTTATATTGGACCAAGTAATGTTTTTTTGTTCTGATATTATATCTCCATCTTACAAATAAGGAAACTGAGACTTAAAGCAGTGAAATGACTAGCCCAGAATCACAAGGTTAAAAAGCACCTCAGTATAATTTAAATCTACACTTTTATGCTTTTTAAACTTATTATTTTAGACACTATATCATGCTGCTTTTCAACTCAGATGTCATTGATGATTTGAATGGGAGAAATGATTTTAAAAGATCACAGATGAAGAGAGAAAGAAGTTGGCCAGTCATTGGCAAGAGTCAAGGTTGAGAGCCTGACTGCTGCATGGGTGTTATGCTGTTTATGTTGATATATTAAAGGAACAAAAGGAACAGCATCTTCAACCCTTTGGCCAAATTTCCTGTGAATGATTTGCACAAAAAATGTAGCCATGAATCACATATAATAAAAATATAATCTGTTGCATCTGGCAGTGGAGAGTATCCATATTGATGCAATTATGAATCCACAGAAGTGAGAGCATTTCCAAAGTTGAGACAGCAAACGATGGCCATGGCTATTTTCATAGTAGTGACATTTAATTATGTTGAAAGCTTAATCATCTTTTGGCTGTAAGGACATATCAATAGGGACTGGTTGGTTGGTTGTTACTGATTCTTATACATTCCTATTCTGGTATTATTATTAAAGTTAGGATACCTCAAAAAATGTAACTACATTCTCAAGAACTTCCAAAATTAAGTGAATATTTCCTCTTTTCTGGAACCTCAGTAGAATTATGATATAGGTTTGAAGCTATAATGTAGACCTTTGGACTATTTGGCCCAACAGTCCCCAGAACCATCAATAATAATTATGGGTGTATTTGAAAATAATTGGGGAGTTTGGTGTGAAGAAGTCAAAGTCCTGGGATTTTACATGGAGAGACTCTATTATTCTGGAAGAAAGATAAAGAGTTCTGATCACAACCAAACTGTGAGATTGAAACTGGATCCCAAACAAATACCACATCAAGTTTGTCACTGCCTGTATTTAGCTTAAGACTAAAATATTTGATGAAATAATTAAAAAAAAAAACCTTTCACCAAAACCATCAGTTATGGTTCAGATTTAAATTTTATATTCAGTACAAAAAGCCTCATGAGAGAATGGCTAATTACCTTGCATATATGCAAAATCTTTCTCAGCAAAGTAATTTGGGGTATCTCTTAGAAGGAATACTGATTGATTAAAAAAAAAAGTTAAGTGCAATGGATTAAGGACCAACCTTTGGGACAGAGGAGCTTGGTTTTAAGCTTTACACCTAACTTGTTAGTTATATGATCAAAGTCAGATCAAGAAAGCAAGGCAACTCTCTCTAAGCTACAGATAATTATTTGCTTATCAGTTTTGTTGGAAGGAGCTTGTGTACTAAGACTTCTCTACACTAATAAACTCACAGGAAAAAGAGAAACTGTTTGGCAGGATACTTGATGATAATTGCAAAGCTCATGAGCTTTGCAATTAAGTCTTACAATATGTCATTAATTGTAAGCTTAATCAGACTTGGAGGGTATATGGGTTTAAAGATTGGTACCTCTTATGTGAGGGTTGCTGAGACCTCTTCAGAGTTGCTTTCTACCTGCCAACCAACTCTCACCTGTAGCTCCATGAAGCTGTAGAATGCTCAGATGGGCTAAACCAGACCCTTTGGTGAGTTAGGGTGGTGCCTATCCCATGCATGTGAAGACTTCCCTAGAAAAATAGGTGAAATGAACAATTTGTTCCAATAGGCAATGAAAGCACCAAAAACAGCAATTGTGGACCACTTAAAGCTTTACTTAAACAGCAAAGAATCCAAGGTCACGTACTGCCTCTTGAGCCATTCATTGTCAATCATCTCAACTTATCTTGACATTGAACTCTGACGATTCTGGAAGAGCTAGTGAGGCTGATGACTTCAGTGCATCTCTATTTATGCATGAGTTAAAAGACAGCAAGTACACACTTTTACTATTTATTATCTTACTCTTCAACAATTTTATTATTTTGCTGCTCAACTATTTTATTGTTTTACTCAACTATTTTGTCCACCTTGAAGCCTTGTGTCAATGGGCTAACAGAGCAGCAGGAGTGGCTCTACTGAGAGATGTAGACACAATCCTATGCACAAGGCACCCAGGATGTGGGGTTGTGTTCTCACTTGACTAAAGCAGAAGTGGGATTCAGTAGTGCTCTTGGTGTTTGAACAACCTTTTAAGGACTCACCTCCTTATTGTATTGCTCACCTCCTGGGGAAGGGGCTAAAAATTGGCCCTAAAATTTGTCTCATTGGTGGATTTCAGAAAAACCTGGAAAGACTTACATGAACTGACACTAAGTGAAGTGAGAAGAACCAAGAGAGTACACAGTAATAGCAATATTGTGGGATGACCAGCTTTGATGGACTTAGCTCTTTTTAGCAATGTGATGATCCAAACAATTCCAAAATCTCAAGATGGAAAGAAAGACTCTGAATGCAGATCAAAGCATACTATTTTCTCCTTTTTTCCCTTTTTTATGGTTTTTCCCTTTGGTTCTGATCATTCTTTCATGACATAATTAATGTGGAAATAGATTTAGTATGATTGTACATGTACAGCCTATATCAGATTGTATGCTGTCTTGGGGATGGGGGAGGGGAGGAGGAAGTGAGAAAAATTTAGACCTCAAAATCTTATCAAAGTGAATGTTACAAACTAAAAATAAACAAATAAGCAAATGTATGCTTCTTCTGAGGCTGCCCTGCTTACCACAATAGGTGAGGGTTCCACTCTGCAGTTGAAATACCCCCCCCCAAAAGTGTGCAAAAACTTTTGTGAAGATAATTCTACTCATCATAGGTACTTGGAATATATGTACACTTATAGATAATATGAATCCCAGTAGACCTGAAAGACAAACAACTCTTGTTGTGAGAGAACTCAGAAGGCATTGCACCCAAATATCCATCCTGAGCAAAACAAGTCTGATAAATGAAGGTCAGCATACTGAAGAAGCAGCTGGATACATGTTTTTCTGAAGTGGCTGTCATTATGAAAAGTGCTTGTGAAGCTGGTATAGGTTTTGTAATCAAAACTAATCTAGACAACAAGATTGTATGCCTACCAAAAGGAGGCCACTTGCAGGAAAGTACCAGGTATGTACCAACCAGGACAAACACTGATGAGGTCAAAGAAAACAGAAGTCTGTACAGAATGTTCTTCAATTTCACCAAGGCCTTTGATCCTGTCAGTTGTGAGGGCTTATGGAAGAGCATGACTAAACTAGAGACATTCATCAGTATTTGTATGACAGTTTCATGATGGCCTGCCTGAAGAGGTTCTGGGTAATAGACAACGCTCCCATTTATTCCCAGTCACCAATGGAGTGAAGCAGGGTTGTGTGCTTGTTCCCATGCTGTGTAGCATGATATTTTCAGTGAAGTTGTCAGATGCCTTCAAAAAGGATGAAAATGGAATCAAGGTCAGCTACCACTCTAACAGTAAATTATTTAAGTTGAAAAGGCTTCAAGCCAAGATTAACACGTAGGAAGAATTGGTGAATGACTTTTTGTTCTTAGAAAAATTGTACTTAATTAAGCCTCTGAAGCTGAGATACAAAAATATGGATTAATTTTTTGCCTCTTATGCTAATTTTGGCTTGATAATTAATGCCAACAAAACAGAGGCTCTCTACCAGTCAGGACCACACACACACTCACACATACACACACACATACACACACACATGCCCACATGCACACACACACACACACTCACATATACACACACTCACACACACACCACCATCACCACAACAACCAGCACATCAGTTATAGCAAATGAAGAAATTTTGCATGGTGTCAATAAGGTCACTTCCTTTCGCAGTAAACTTTTCAGGGACATATACACACTGACTCACACATTGCCAGAGATAGTTTGGGAGGCTCTGAAAGAAAAGTGTGGCAGAGAAGAGGTATTAGACTTCCTGGCAAAATGAATGTCGACACAATCATTGTGCTGACCTCAGTGTTGTACACCTGTGAAACCTGGACAGTCCACCACCACTGTGCCAGGAAACTGAATCACCTCCATTTGAATTGTCTTGGGAAGATTCTGAAGATCACCTGGCAGGTTAATGTGCCAGACACTAAGGTCCTTTCTCAATCTGAACTGCCCAGAGAGGGCAATTCTGATGGGCTGGCCATTTTGCCAAAATGCCAAATGTACATTTGCCTAAAGAACATTTTACAGAGAGCTCATACAATGAACATGCTCTCACACAGGTCAGAAGAAGTGATAGAAGGATACTCTCAAGGTCTCTCTGAAGAACTTTGTTATTGATTGTGAGATGTTGGAGACATGGCACAGGACAGTCTAGCATAGCGTGCCCACATCAAAGATGAACTCTGTGAGCAAAGCAGAATTGCAATACTTCAGAAGAAACCTGAGATGCACAAGCACAGAGACATCTCCACTCCAAATGTTCATAAACAATATTTGTGCCTGACTTGTGGCAGAGCCTTCTGAGTTTGTATTCGTCTGATCAGCCACAGTTCGACGCATTCTACATTAACTTTGACATCATGACGTCACTTTGGTCCTTTTCAAGTAAGAGGACAACAACAGACAGATTTTGTTTTTATTTATCTCTGTACATGTTCTTTCCTCGCAGTAAAATATATTCGCCTTGATGTAGAGACAGACTTTTTGTTGATGAGTAACCCATGGATGCAACTGAGGAAGTACCTTACAGTTTAAGTTCAATACAATAATAACAATTCCTTCTGCAAACAATATAAAACTCACCATTGATAGAGAATCTTTTTTTAAACTAGGATTTAGTTGAGAACAACCTACAACAGGATCTTTCCTAAGAAAATCCAAAAAAGGGTAAAAAAAAGTAGGAAATGACTGAAAACAACTAAAGAATGACATTATATATGTGTACACACACATAAATGTGGCTACTTATTTTTATTTTTTCATTTTTTTGCTTTTTGGAGAAGGGAAGGCAGGGCAATTGGAGTTAAGGTCACTTGCTCAAGGTCACATGGCCAGTAAGTGTTAAGTGTCTGAGGCCAAATTTGAACTCAGGTCCTCCTGACTCCAGGGTCAGTGCTCTATTCACTGCACCACCTAGCTGACCCTACTTATTTTTAATTATGACACAAATCATGGTCTGATACTTTCATCAGGACATTAAATGCTTTCCTAGAATAGCTGCAATGCATTTCATTCATCATACTCCCTCAAATGCCTCTTCTGTCCTCATATAAGGTGACACAGTGTAGGATCACTGGACAAATATGAGCAGAAATATTCTCTAAAACCCGCCATTCTAAATTTTAAACATCATCTCTTATCACATCAGTAATAAACTAGTGAAATATCTACCATATGCTGGTAATAATAGCTTGTTATTTTAGAAATCAATTTATAGCTAAAAATATTTCCCCTGCACCATTTTTTCTTTCTGTGGGGGGGGAAGCTTTTTTCTACTTGAAATATTGTTCAATGTGTATATTTCCCCTTAGAACATTGTGAGTTTGGGAAAAAAAAGAAGAATTTTGTGGATCCCTATAGCACTCCATTCCATTGCTTCAATCTGATCCTAGTTGTTATGAACTTCAATAACAAAGCCATTCTTTACCAATAATTTTAATTATCTAAATCACTTATATGAAAATGGCACCTTTGTTTTTGAGACATACTATGCTCACAATCTCTTCTTTGGGAAAGGGAAGTTTAGCATTGCCACCTCTGAGAGTTTTCATTGTCTGACATTCAATACCCTGAAAGTGAAGGTTCCATTTTTCATCCTCTTCTATCCACACATTTATGGGCCTCCAGGCTTTCATACCGGAAATAAATTTGTAGCGCTCTTTCTCTTTCCTCTATAGTTGACATATATACAAAAAAATAGCATGCTTTCAAGGAAAATGGCTATGCCAAAGAGATTTCCTCTTTTCTAATAAAATATGTATTTCCCTATAAAAAAGACAAAAAACTGATATTCCAAAATTCTTAGTAGAATGCCACATAAAAAGAATAATTTTTCATGGATAAATTTGAAGTAGTCAGATGTTCAATAAAAGAATGAATTTTAGACCCATATCCCCTTAGAAGTTCTATTGCCATAGTTTAAAAGTGACACTTTTTTTTCTTCTTTTAAAAATATTTTAGGGGGGTGGAGCCAAGATGGCGGAGTAGAAACAGCTCATCCAAGCCACTCTGCCCCCAGATTCCCCCCAAACTATGTAAAAGGGGACTCTGAACACCTTCTGGAGCCCCAGCACCCACAGAACAACAAAGAGAAGCTAACCTCCCGCTGAGGAGAGCCCAGCAGCCTTGCAAGAAGGACCAGGACAGCAGTCTGGGAGCCGGCAGTGGGTGGGGAGCCTAGCCAAGCCCAGATCCCCATGAGCTGAGGTTTTAGCCCTAGGGCGGCAGGGCCAGCAGCCGGCTGGAAGAACCCCAGAACACCAGTAGCTGTGGAGATTCCAGAATTATCAACATAGACATGCCTAGGACAAAGTAAGAGGTTAGTGTCCTATGGACTTTGGGACCTGTATTTGGGGAATGCATCGGCTCCCTCCCCTGGGGGTTAGAAGCCACTGAGGAGACATGCCATTTTGTAGTTTACAGAGGCAGCTCCAGCTCCTTGCCTGCGAATTGTAGGGAGATCCAGCGATCAGTCTTGGGGGATAATCGCTCTTGCTTTAACCTCCCTGGATCTGGATTGTGATCTGGGGTGGAGGTTGTGGGTGGGTTTACAGCTTGCAAGAAACGGAAGTTGCCCCCAAAACGTTTGGGACGAAAATTCCTCTATCTGGTCTTAAAGCCATAGTGTGGCAACAAGCCCAAAAGTCAAGTAATTAAGTGGCAACATGCCAAGGCAAAGGAAACAGAAAAATGCAACCCTAGACTCCTATTTTGGGGGCATAGAGCGGGAAAAGGACTGTGAGGTCAGAAGTCCTTCTCCAAAAGCCCCAGGGGAAAACATGAGTGGGTTGCAGGCCATAGAGGACCTTAAGAAGGACTTTAAAAATCAAATAAGAGAAGTGGAGGAAAAATTGGAAAGAGAAATGAGAAGGATGCAGGAAAAGTATGAAATGAGGGTCAACAGCCTGACTGAGGAAAACAACACCTTAAAAAATAGACTAACTCAAATGGCAAAGGAGGCCCAAAAGGGCAATGAGGAGAAGAATGCCTTAAAAAGTCGAATTTGCCAGATGGAAAAAGAATCTCAAAAGTTCACTGAGGAGATTCATTCCTTCAGAGTTAGACTGGAGCAAATGGAAGCTAGTGACTTTATGAGAAATCAAGATGCTGTTAAGCAGATCCAAACAAATGAAAGATTAGAAGGCAATGTGTAATATCTCATGGGAAAAACCACTGACCTGGAAAATAGATCCAGGAGAGACAATTTAAAAATTATTGGACTACCCGAAAGCCATGATCAATGAAATAACCTAGAAATCACCCTTCAAGAAATTCTCAAGTAAAAGTGCCCTGATGTTTTAGATCCAGAGGGCAAAATAGAGGTTGAAAGAATCCACCAATCACCTCCTGAAAAAGATCCCAAAAAGAAAACTCCCAGGAATATTATAGCCAGGTTCCAGAATCCCCAGATCAAGGAGAAAATACTAAAAGCAGCCAGGAAGAAACAATTTCAGTATTGTGGAAACACAATCAGAATAGCTCAGGACCTGGCAACTTCTGCACTGAGGGATCGAAGGGCATGGACTACGATATTCCAGAGGGCAAAAGAACTGGGAATGAACCCAAGGGTCTCCTACCCAGCAAAACTGAGTATTTTGTTTCAGGGGAGAATATGGTCATTCAGGGGAATAGAGGACTTTCAAGCATTCTTGAGGAAAAAACCAGAATTGAATAGAAAATTTGACATCCAGACACAAGAAGCAAGAGATGCCTGAGAAGGTAATCTGGGAAAAGAAATCAAAAGGAACTTATCAAAGTTGAACTATTTACATTCCAATATGGAAAAACAATAACTGTGACTGATGATATCTTTCTCACTATGAAAATAATGGAAGAAGAGTGTGTGGTCATATGAATACATATGTGAATGTGTGTGTATATGATTACAGTTATATATGGATAGAGGGCATAGGTTGAATTTGTTGGGAAGGGAGAATACTCAAGGGATGAAATTATGAGGTGAGAGAGGAAAGTGGCAAGAGGAGATGGGGAGAGACAGGGTAGGGTAAACTATCTCATGTAGAAGGAGCAAGGGGAAGTGGTTGCAAGGGAGGGGGAGAACAGGAAGACAAAAAAGGCAAAACCACATTCTCATTGAATTTGGTTCAGGGAGAGAATGACATCCATACTAAATGCAGTATCTCAACCTGCAGCAGTATAGCGGGAAGGGGGATGAGAGGAAGGATAATGGATGGGAGGGCATCCCCGTGGGGAGGGGTGGTTGGAAGTACCCACTATAGAAGGGGGACAGGATCATGTAGGGAATGGACCAGGTGGGGGGTGGGATGAGTGGGAGGGAATTATAAGCAGCCTTGTACAATATATCTACTATGATAATGTTTTGCATAGCTAGACATGTACAACATATACTGAATTACTTATCTCCCCAGAGGGAATGGGTGACAAGGGAGGAAGGAAATGGATCTGAAATTCGAGGTCTTAACATTAAATGTTTCAAATATATATAAATACTATTATTAATACTCTTTTGCTTATAATTGGGAGATAAGATGTGCAGGCATTGGGACACAAAGATTCACCTTCCTCTAATGGAAAAGTCGAAGGGGGTATGGGAGAAGGTATGGGAGAGAGCAGATTGGAGGAAGCGATATCTTGTGGGACTGCTATTCTGGGAGGTTGGGTAGGGGAATAACAGGGGGAAAATAATTGTAACTCAAAATCTGGCGGAAATGAATGATGTAAAACAGAAGTTAATAAAGCATTTGTTTAAAAAAATATTTTAAATGTTTGACTAAAAAGTGATGTGGTGTGGTGGATACAGAATCAACCTTGAATCCTGAGAAAGCCGGGCTCAAGACATACCTCTAACACTGGCTCCATGACCCAGGCTAAATCATTTACTTTTTCAGTTATCTAGCCAAGGGCTTCTTAAACTTTTTTCCACTTGAGACTCCTTTTAACATTTTGGCCAAGTTCATTGGCATTGCATGATATGATAGCATGCATAGTGCAATGTGTGAATGCTTTGCATTGATAACCAACGTTAGTTACAATGAAGCTGTGTGATTAGAACATGAGGAGGTCCTGCAAGAAACACCTTGGATTCATTACACATTTGATTTTTAATTAACTTTTGGTCATTGCATGCTCAGAAACCTTTGACTGGTGACAAAATTTTCACAACCCCATATGGAGTCCCAACTTATAGTTTAAGAAGTACTAAAGGCAACTTGCTAAGAATGAGCAGTAGAGAAGCTATTGGCCTGAATTGGTAGAGGTAGCCAGTTGTCTCAACTGGGAGTAAATACCAATAAAATCACAGGTCAAAGTTCTCCCCTTATTAAAAATAAGAGCAAATATCAATAATGACAAATAAACTTACTAAGTAGCTATGTCAGTTAATTTCAATATATAAAATTATAGTAACAATTTTTCATTCACTAGAAGTTTCCAATAATTGTATTATTTGTCTATTCATTCTCATTCACTTTTCTGCATAGAATAATAATTATTGCATGCTCCATGTATATGGATCACTCACATCAACTTTCCATGAAAGCTTTTTTTTCCCAATTTTCTTGGTATTTCTCATACTTATGAGTCTTAATGCCTTTATATTTCATACTGTAGACATTAATAAAATTAAACTCATAAAACTCAATTTAACCATTTAATTGGGTTCTAAATATAGGGAATTATATCTAATGTTACTGTGAAAGTTTTTAACACAGCTTGTTTTGGTTTTGATAATATTTTAGGAATGTTGTAGCAAGAAGATCCATTCTATTAAAATTTAGAATATATAAGTAAAAGGCTTTATTGCATACCTTTTCTACAAGCCTAGCAGGTAGGAACAACTACAAAGTAAAATATCTCTGAAAGGTAAGTAGATTTCTGAATTTGTATCATTTTTAAAAAATCCTTATAATATACAGAAAAAGATATCCATGCTTGATCCACAAATAGGCAGCTACTAACATTGGAAAGGGGAAAGAGACTTTCTAACCTGCTAGTCATAGTTCATGTAGAGATGTTAGACAACACAGGTGCTTTCTTTTGGTTAACCTTTCCAAATAATTGACACAAAAGGAGGCAAACCAAGAGCCTTAGATGTGACACACCCATTGCCACCACATGGGAAAATTCCCTTCTTTGCCAATTATGGAAATAGAGGAAGCTTTGGTTATTGAGGATATGCCCGCTGAGGATAAACATGGATTGGTTCTACCAAGTTTGAAATGCTTTCAACGTAGTACCATCAATCTAGAACTAAAAGGAACCTTAGGGGCCTCCTGGTCTGAACTCTTCATATTAAAGACGAGGAAATTGAGGCCTAGGAAAGTTGTGACTTGCTTAATGTCATACAGTGTGGAAAAAATAGTATCAGTTTTGCAATGATTCACTTATCTAAGTAGGGAGAAGAGTACCCTAAAGTTCAACATAAGGTGATGAATTTTTTGGCCATGGTGAAAAGCATAAAACATTCCTCAGTCTTTAGTAGTGGTGATAGAGAGCAGGAAAGGAAGTTGAGAGTTCTACAAATCATGGTTCTACATATCTACAAACATTAAACTAATTTTTGGCATTTTAATATGGGAACTTAGTTCAGAAATCAATAATGGATAATCTGTTAGACTTACCTATATCCTTTTTTCAAAATTTCAGGATAAATGAAACCAGAAGACACAAAGAAATTGTAGACAAATGGAAAGATGCTTCACAGTCTGCCCTTGAAACAAATAAATCAGTTGGGAAATAGATCCCACCCTTGTCTAAGTACTATGGATACAAAGAGAAAAACGAGACAGTCCTTGTTGGCAAGGACAGTGAAATGTTATTTCAGGGGCACTTGGTCATATCATCTCATCTTGCAGGAATCACAATGCGCATAAATACATGCTGAACTCAACATGTTGATTCCACAGCTGCCTCACTTGTCTCTCTTGCCCCTTAAATTGGCCTTTTAATATCTTCTGGGTGTGTTTTTTCAGTTTTCATTGATGCTTAATTGTCTTTGTTCTTCTCTTCTTTTCCTTCCCTTCTTTTCCTTTTTTTTTCTTTGTCGTTGTTGTTGTGTCTTTTGTCGTTTCTTCTGTACGGATTTATTTTCAAGATATTTTTTTTTTGCTTTTTGGAAGGGGGTATGCAGGGCAATTGGGGTTAAGCAACTTGCCCAAGGTCACAGGGCTAGTAAGTATTAAGTGTCTGAGGCCAGATTTGAACTCAGGTCCTCCTGACTCCAGGGCTTGTGCTCTATTTATTACACCACCTAACTGCACCCAATTTTCAAGATATCTTAAAGAGGAGGAGGATTCCTAACAAAAAGAGGAAAAGGCAGGCAGTACTTTTACCAAAATAACCAAACTTTGGAGGGAGGGAGAAAGGAACGGAGAGGGGAGGAGGGAGAGAGAGAGAGAGAGAGAGAGAAAGAGAGAGAGAGAGAGAGAGAGAGAGAGAGAGAATTTTACATAAATAGAAAGGTTTCTGCAAATGACTTTCTAAATGAGATCAAATCTTCATAGTCACATAACTGAGAATTTAAAAGAATATAAGATCTCACTGGGCCTATTGTTTGTTGACTTCAAAAAAAAAGGTACTTGAATTACAAGAACAAAAATCAACCTTACAAATTCCCTTCAGACCAAATCATTTTTAACACAGATTTTAAAATCATAAAAGATCCTATGAGAGATGCGACCTGAGTAATTATTTGGTTGAAACACATAAATATGTGTGTGCTCATATACATATTCTCACATAAGGTGCTCACATTGAATAATGTATGGTGAAAAGCCCAAATAAAAGAAAGCTTTCTTATTGATGTTGACTGCTTACAAATATTGTTATTGTCAGGTAACAATGTAAATACATCAAGCTCTGCAATATTATCAAACCTTCTCAATGGGAAGAATATTAAACAGAATGATCAAGCTCACCATACATCATGGAAAAAACAAAACACCATGGACTTTTGTATGACAAATATATATGGTGTGCATTACAGTATAATTGACAGCTATTCTTTGAGATATTACATCAATGTATATACAAATATGAAAAAGATGCATACTTTCAAAGTATGAGGAGTCTGTGAAATAAGGTTATGAGAGAAGCAGTAGGAAAAGACAAAAGGACTTGGGTTAAACAAGAAGGATATGGAAAATAGAAAGATGGGGGTCTTGGATTTGTGGGAAAATTCTGGAGATTTTCTTTGGGGAGGTAAAACTTGAAAATATTTAGAAAAAAGAGTGAGATTGACAAGATAAAGGAAGAGTAAAACTCAAGCTGAAAGAGGAAGAGAGTTGAGGAAATGGACCCAAAGGGCAGAAAAACTCTAGGAGAAAGAAATGGTAATTGCTAAAGAAAGGTAAGTAAGAAAAAGTAAGTAAACCATTTTAAAAATAAATGTTATCCATATATCTTATTTTACATCCCTTGAGTTGTCAAATGTATCCCTCCCCAAAATTTAGAGTCATTCTTTATAATAATAATAATGAAGAAGGGGAGAAAAGGTCAGCAAAATTACCCATCAAATTAAACAAATGCACAGTGTTCCAAACCAGTGCACTTCCATTTCTGTAAAGTGTTTGGGGGAGGATTTCTTCTCATCTCTCTTCTTTGCTGCTAAGTTCCATCAGTGTAATTTTTCAGCAATTATTTTTTATTATATTGTTGTAATTGTTCTTTCCATTTCCATTGTAGTCATAATTGTTTTTACTGTTTTCTTCATTCTTCTAAGTAAAACCAATTGTTAAATAGGTAAGAATTTAGTAGGAGAAGAAAAGGAAGTTGAGTATGGTTATAAAATATTTAAGGAGTTATTAAAGGGGTTAAAGATAATAAAGATATAAGCCATTGAAGGTATTAAAAGGGAGAACAGGGGCGGCTAGGTGGCACGGTGAGTAGAGCGTCAGCCCTGGAGTCAGAAGGACCTGAGTTCGGATCCGGCCTCAGACACTTAACACACACACAAACAAAAAAACCTAGCCGTGTGACCTTGGGCAAGTTACTTAATCCCAACTGCCCCCCAAAAAAGCAAAAAACAAAAAAACAAACAAAAACAAAAAGGGAGAACAAGGACAAGAGGGGATGAGGAAAGGGTGATGAAAGAATGTAAATTATCAGTAAAAATCGAGAATAGAGAAAATTTCCTTAGATGTGTTTTAATATGCTTATTTAAGGGACTTCCACTTAAAATACAATACAGACTAGTGCCAGTTCAAAAATAGTTTCAAGATTTTTTTTCAAATATTCAGTGGGCTTTCTTCCCTGCCTTCTCTGTGTGACTGATGGTCTTCCATCCTTTTAAATATTGCTTAAGAGTATTACTTTTTAAAAGTATGCTTTCAGTCTTCAGCATAAGATAATGAGTGCTGATCTATATTTTGCCACTAGACCCAAATGACTCCAGAGGAGAAAGTGAGGCTGGTGACTTTGCACAGCCCTCCCTCACTTAAATCCAATTCACTTGAAAGTTATACCCTCATTGTCCTGATGTCATGGTCCTCTTCAAGAATAAGGGATGAACAACAAGCTCTGCAAGTAGTAGTAGGAGCTGCCCACTGGGCATCCAATTGGCCAATTGGTCAACAGAGCTTACTCCTTCTTTCCTTCCTTCCTCCCTTCCTTCCTCCCTTCCTTCCTCCCTTCCTTCCTTCCTTCCTTCCTTCCTTCCTTCCTTCCTTCCTTCCTTCCTTCCTCCCTATCCCCTTCCTCCTTCCTCCTTACCTTACTTCTATCCACAAAGGGTATCATACCCTTACCTATGGGTGCTCTGCCCAAAGGAAGGTACATTTTGATTCCTAAAACCTCACAAGATATCTTGGAGTTTATGGGCTAGATCTTTTTTTTTTTTTCTTGAGGGGCCTTAAACCCAAATCACTCTGGCTTTCATTGATTGTCCAACAATAGGCCCCAGGCCAAGCCCTACTTGGCCATTGTTTGGGTCCTGATTGACTCAGAGTGAATGTCAATAGCAATTGCTTCTGTTTTGAACAGAAAGTCTGAGGGTCTTTCTTTCCCAGGGTGACTTATTTTTCTCTTTTTTGACTAGGTAAAAGAGGCTATTCTCTGCCCTGTTTCTTACCTTAATCACTGACTTAGGCATTGCCTTAATCAATCTAGGACCTCTTAAAGACCTTAGCTTTAAAAGGCCAAGGTCCCCCACTGCTTCCTGGGACATCTCTCATCATCCTGATCTATATGTCATTACTGGACTCAGATGGCCCTTGAGGAGAAAGTGAGGGCTGGTGCCTTTGCAAAGTCTTCCCTCACTTATATCCAATTCACTTGCATGTCATGGCATCACCTTCCAGATGCCATGATCCTCTTCAAAAATGAAGGACAAACAACAATAACAACATGAGTAATTTTTTCCTTGAAGTAGGAATGCCTGGGTTGTATATGTATATGGATATATGTAAATTCTTCAACTTGTAAAGGTTACAAGCCACAATCAAAGTAGAGGGTGTGTTGGTGCATGATTATCTGTTTGCAGATGATTGTGCACTCAATGCAGCCTCTGAAGCTGAGATACAACAAAGTACGGATCAATTCTCTGCCACTTGTGCTAATTTTGGTCTAACAATACCAAGAAAAGACAGGTGCTCCATCAGCCACCACTACATCCCCCATACATGAATCATTGATTCTAGAAAATAGAGAAGTTTTGAATGCTGTGTAGTGACACTTAGCTTGGTAGTGTACTTTCCAGGGATGTACATATCAATAATGAGGTTGATTCATGGATTGCCAGAGCTATCTCAGTGTTTAGGAGGTTCTGAAGGAAAGTATGGCACAGAAGAGGTATTAGACTGACTACCAAATTGAAGGTCTACAGAGCCATATGTGCTGACCTTATTGTTATATGCCTATAAAACCTGGACAGTCTGCCAGCACCATGCCAGGAAATTGAATCACTTCCATTTGAATTGTCTTCAGGAGGTTTTGAAGATTACTTGTCAAGATAAAGTACCAGACACTGAGGTCCTTTTGTGAGTTGAAGTGGCAAGCATTCAAACTGCAGCTCTGATGAGCCTGCCACATTATTCAAATGCAAAAAGTTTGCTTGCCATAAGGACTATTTTATGGAGAACTCACACAAGGGCAAGCATTTGCATGATGGGCAGATGAAGTCATCCAAGCACACTCTCTTAAAAATTTTGGAACTGATTGTGTGACATGAGAGACATTGACACAGGACCACTCAGCGTGGGATATTTATATCAGAGAAGGTTCTGTGCTCTACGAGCAAAGCAGAATTGAAATTCCTCAAAGGAAACATAGGACATGCAAATTTAGAATACCCACTCCAAATGTTCACACAGATTATTTGTGCCCAACTTATGGTAAGGCATTCTGAGCTCATATTGTTCTGATCGGCCACAATGGGACACATTGAAACTTGACTCTAGGATAGTGATGTCATTTTGGTCCTCTTTGAGAATGGACAACCAATCAACCAATATACACATAGACAACATATATATGCACCTGCATTATATATCATATGCCTTTGTATATGCTATGTATATACAGACACATTTGTGTCTCTGCATGTGTATGTATATGCATATAAAGGGCACCGGAGAACAATGGATAATAGAGTCAGTCTTGAAACCAGAGTTCAATCTTGACCCTAACAAGACTATGTCCTGGTTCATCTTTTCATCTCTATCTTTTCATTCTTTTGTGAGACTCCTTCAGGTCTTACAGTTTTAAATATCATCTTTCCATACTAACTGTCAGATGTATAAACCTAACCTTAATCTCTTTCCTAAGCCCTGGCCATCTTCAGCTTATCCAAGATAGAATGCGCTTTCTTTTCTTCTTTGGAAATTCCCTATTGTTTTTTCTTGTAGTTGTTTAGGGCATTGCTATTCTTCTATCATATAAGTGATAGTAACTTCCACCCTGTGGTTTCTTGTTATCTATCCTCTACACATCTTGTATGCACCTAGTTATTTTCACATTTGCCTCTCACATTAGAATGAGTTCTTTAAGAGCAGAATTATTTTTTCCTGCTTTACATCTCCATTGTTTATTAAAACACATAGAATGTAGCACTAACTCTTAATTGACCAATAGTGATTTTGTTCCTTTAAACTACTCATAAATAAACTCAGTTGTCAGGTCCTATTGGGTCTACTTCTACAACTCTTCTCCCAGTGGTCCCCTTGTCTCTACCTACACAGTCCACCAGTCCAATTCAAGACACATCACTTCTTATCGGACTGTTGCAATAGCTTTCTCATTGATCTTTTTGCTTCAAATGGATCCTCACCAATCCATTTTCCACACAACTGCCAGCATGACATTTCTGAAGTTCTGATTACTTCACACCCTTTCTCAAGTAGTCTCAGCAGCTCCCTATTCCTTCTAAGATCATAGGATCATACATTGTGAGATGGAAGGATCCTGGGAAGTCGTATAGTCTGACTTACTCATTTTATAGATTAAGAAACTAATACCTTATTTGATAACATTAAAGTCCTTCACAGACTAGCTTAAATTCATTTTTCTAGGCCTATTTTACTTTACTCCCTTCCTCCCCACTTCATAAACTCCCTTGGTCAGTTAAACTAGTTTTTGTATTTGTTTATTACACAAGACTATCTAGCTCCTTTCAGTGTACTTTGCACAGGTTACCCTCCATCCCTAGAAAGCTCTCCCTTCTCATCTTTGCCTTTCAGAATCCCTCTTTTCATTCAAAGCTAATCTCAAGAGGCACTTCCTACATGGTGCCTTTGCTGACTCTCCCCAACATGCCAACTACTAATGCCTCTTTAGCAAAATTACTCTGGTATTTATTTTTGTAATTTTATTTATGTTTACATGCATTGCATAGATTTTGTGGGGTTGGTTTTTTTTCAAATAAAATGTAAGTTTCTTGAGGACAAAAAATGATTCCATTACTGTTTTTGTAACTCCAGTACCTAGCTTGATATTTATTAAATGTTTATTATTGCTTCTTAAGCATCTACTTGGCACCAGGAATTAAGGTATACAATGAGAAAAAGGTGCAATAGTCCCTGACCCTCAAGAAGCTTATTCTCTATTGGGAGAAATCACATGCCCACATATAAGTGTATATAAAACACAGACAATCCCTGTCCTCAAGGAGCTTAAATTTTATTGAAGGAAAGAGAAGATGCTTCTATATGTAAATATAAAATCTATACATAGTAAATATAAGGTAATGATGAGGGGCATTTCATCTGAAAAAAATGACCTGAGGATTTTATTGAACTGAAAGCTCAAATTGTATTCAATTATTTGAAGGTAAGCAACTAGATTAGAATTTTCCAAACGTATTTGACCCACCACCTCCTTGTCAAAAGAAAAAAAATTACCCAGTGCCCCCTGGAAATCTACTTTCTTTATGTCATTTCAATATATATACATATATATATATATATATGTATATATATTTAATGAAGCATCTTAAATTCAATAATCTATTGTAAATTTGTGGGAATGGAGGGTTCCTACATTGAAATTTTGTTGACACAATGTTGTGTCATATAACTGTATAGTATCATATTGTAAACAAGTTATTGCCTGCACATATTCCTGCCAATACATGCTGGACTTCCTGACAAGGTGTAACACATTTGCCTGCCAACACTTGCTTGTTAAGAACTGTCAGCAAACTTGATGAACAATCGTGTTTAGGGCATTGCTATTCTTCTATCATGTAAGTGTTTGTAACTTCCACCCTGTGGTGGAATTGGATTTGTGGAATTTGTGGAAATTGGTGGATTTCATGTGTTTACTTGGAAAATAAAATAATCACTTTGACTTTAACTCTGCTAAACAACAGATAAAACATGTACGAATGGTTTTTTTCAAAATTTTCTTCTCACTCTTCTTTCATTATGCTTCTCTCACCCCATTATTTTTATTCAACTCCCCCCACTTGCACCCAAGGCCACTCCCTCCCCCCAGATTATTCCAGTGTTCCCTAGGGGACAGTATTATCCACTTTCAGAACATCTGGTGGATGGAGCAATGGATAGAGTGTCAGGCCTGGAGTCAGTAAAACTCAACTTCCTAAGTTCAAACCTGGCCTCAGATACTTATTACCTGTGTAACCTTGGACAAATTACTTAACCCTGTTTGCCTCTGATTCCTCATCTGTATAATGATCCAAAGAAGAAAATGGCAAGCCACTCTGGTATCACTGCCAAGAAAATTCCAAAAGGGGTCATAGAGAGTTGATCATGACTGAAACATGACTAAACAACAATGTAATTTTAAGGTTTTTCATATGAAAGAGGAATTCAACTTATTCAGTTTGATTGTGGAAGGTGGAACAAGGAGCAATGTGAGAAAGTTGTAAAGATGCAGACTTAGACACAATATAAGGAACCCCTTCCTAACAATCAGAGTGATCCCAATGGTGGATTACCAAAAGGAAGCATTTTTCAAATATGGGTTGGGCTAGATTTTCAGTGAGGCCTTTCTGACTATTCTATTCTTTGTCATTCTATGTGATTCATCAATATGAGGAACTTCCTACACCAACCAAACTGTTGACTTATCTAGGAACTGGTAAGAAAGTATCAGCTATTTATTTGAAGCACACAAAGTCTAAGTGACTTTCTGGGCTTCTGTAGCTCCTAAGTATCAAAAACAGGATTTCAATGCACATCTTTCTGGCTCGAAATTCAATATTCACTATATGCAATACCACACTGCTACTCCATTAGTATCTATATATGACTAGATAAACCCATTTATAAACATGTATTGGAGGAAGAGATTGAATTGAGTTGCATGTGGAGAAATATGTATCCCTTTAAATGACTCAAATATCCTTGCTATTAATATGTGTAATGGTCTTTAATTTACATTTGGTGGGAAGGGAGTGAAGTCTTTGGAGGGCCAGAGAGAGCAAGAGATACATCCAAGATCACATGAACAATAAAAGTAGGAAAACTAGTATTCCTTCCCATCAAACACATATATTTCTAAGGTTACTTCAAACTCTTAACATTCTATGATTCTTCAAATGTAGATTCTTCTTCACTTTCTCACTAAAAGAGAATGACCAAAAAAGTAGCTTGAACTTAAAAAGTATTTGTCCTATACTGATGAAATTTAAAGAAAGATATAAATAATTCTTATCCAGTGTCCTCTCCCTGGTGATACCACAATAGACCAGTCCCATCACCCTAACTTCCTGTTCACCTATAGGTAGGAATCCAAGTCTCCCTTGGAGAAGACTCGAGAGATATATTCTACTTACTCTTTCCTGGGAACTGCATTTAGAGAGACCCATGCAGATATATCTACACACCACACACACACACACACACACACACACACACACACACACACACACGCAAACATACTACAGTAGCTATCCGTAGATAATGTAATGTTACAATGTCACAAGAATCAGTGTTCTAGGTTATCCAACCATGGCATAGTTGCTTGAAAACTGTCCTGTGAAATCCATGGCTGATTCCTACTCTATCCTCTGAATAATATTAAGCTACAATTATACAGCCTTTCCTGAGTGATTTGAACTTCACTAGTGGGACAAAAAATGAATACTTTGAGGGCAATTTCCTTACAAAATGAACTGCTGTTCCTGCCCCCCTCCCCCCCAGCACCTACCACTACAACTTCTGGCTCTATAATACCAGGACTATAGACTGTATTAAAATTTTATATGAATCGTATTGAGAGAACAGCATGACTGTGGAGAATGTAGCACATAATCTGGCCATGACAGTATTATTGGCAGAAGCTAACACATTAGTGATTTTGGAGGGTTTGATGAGATCAAGAAAATATGGCTTAAAGAAAATTAGAAATATAGCCCTGGAGAGAATTCCAGACATCAACATTTCAGAGAACCGAAAACTCTTATGGTGAATCTGCTCATAAAACATAGCCCTCATACTAAGTGGGACCATGGAAACTCACCAAACTACCTGGGAGAGCAAAGAATGGGTCCACTTTGGAAATATCCTTAAAAGCAAATGGAAGTGAAAAAACAATTCTTTGTGAAAATCCATTATGGGGTTTTAAATGCATTTGAAGAGACTCAGTGAATGGTTTCCAAAAGTATTATTAATCTGAAAGAACTTTCCCCTTCTTGGCTCCACACTAAGTTTTCAGGATGTATTTGGTCACGGGGCACTTAGAAGGTTCAATGAATGACTTCATTATAGAGAATGGGCAATGAGCTTGAGTGTACTGAATTGTCTGCATCAGCAAGACACATTTCTGTATTAGATAAGAACTCTCATTCAATGGTGTTCTGGATGTCTTTTCTCCTGCAGTTTTCTGGTGATTGAAGCTTCAAAGACAAAAAGGGACAGGATCCCCAACCCCAACCTAATTACTAAACACCTAAAATTGCATAGGGAAGTTTTTTTTTTAATTTCCTTCCTACTTTTCAGTCATTGAAACCATTATCCCTGAGTTCTAATTAACTTTTAAAGATATTCGAGTTTGATTAACTTTACCAGGATTGAGATTCAGACATTTTATCAAATGTTTCTAATACTGCATTACCATTCTAATTCATTGACCTTGAACCCTTCAATTGACCCTGTCACTATGATGTAATTGTTGTGCTGAATTTGCTCAAGCCCTTCAGGGAGTGTGATTTCAAAATGGAAAGGCCATGACAGTATCCTTGGAGAGAGCATAGTTGCCATGGAAGATAATGAAACTGACAGCAGCTATGCTAAGAAGATGAGGAAAAGTGGGAGGGCATGCCCGGCTACCCAAGAAAAAGCTGAAAAATGTGCTTGCATTGGCAGAATGAAAAGCATAACCAATCAAAATTCTCTTCGTCTAGCTCAATATCCTGTTGTTTGTGGATTACCTAAATCACTGAACCCGAAACACATTCCTCCAGTATGGAACTTTTTTGTAAGCCCTACTGTGGCCATGACTGTGTTCTGTCTTTCTTTTATATTCCCAGAATTTAGCATAATGTTTGGCACATAATAAACAATTAATAAATGCTTATCGATTGACATTCATTATGGCTTTGGTCTTGAGAAGTCTTTTATCAATATCATTATTGTTCCTGGATCTTTCAGTTTTGCCATTTATAAGCAGCCTTGACTTATAACCCAGATGCTGCTACCACCTTTGGTCCTTTCTCTTTTTAGAACTATATTGCCAACTGACAACTTTTATTGATTTATATCCTTTGTAGCTGACCCTCTACTCCTGCTCGATCAGGCACACACACACACACACACACACACACACACCTCCAGAGACTTCTCTAGTGGACTTTCCAAAACAGAAAGGCTTTAGCCAGCTTTGAGGACCCATGGAACTGTGGTCCCTAACACATACATAAACCTGTCCCGCTCCAGGGAAAGAACTATATAGCTCTCTGAGTCTCAGTTTCCTCATTTGTTCCATGATTGAGGAAACTGAGGCTAATAGGATTAAATGACTTGGCCAAGGGCCACATAGTTAGTAAATGTCTGGAGCTGAATTTGAACTCATCTTCCTGACTCCAGACCTGGTCTGTACCACCTAGCTTCCTAAATTGGTTTCAATAAGAGATAATGTACTTTCTTTCCTGCTAGTTTCAAGGGCCCAGTCATTGGCATGGATATTTCCTCCTACATTCTCACTTCAGCCTTCAAGCAGCCCAGAGGCATGGCCAACAGACACCATGACTTTTTTTCTTTTTTTCCATCCACGTAATGTTTAATATTCAAGGCCAATCTACAAGTTAATCCTATTTTCCTCTTGTAAATAAATTAAGATCATAGAGCTGGATATAAAACACATATTTATTTAAATCAGTATATAAAATTAATTTGTTGAGCAAAGTGAATGTGAAAAACCTCAATGAAATATAAGCATCGTATCATTAAAATTATGCTGCGAATGACTTTTAGAATACTGAAATTTCACTTCTTAATCTTGATTCTATTAGCAATAAATGAGTCTTACACTTTCACTAATCCATTAAAGCTGATATTGTAAATGTACTTGTAAAGAAATGTTGGTAAGTAATATAATAAAATACTATATTGTAGCTATAACATGTTGGAGTATAATTACTATTCTTATAAAAATCTAAATGAACATGGTTAGCAATTCACTTGAAATCTAATTAACTTGTCCTAGTTATCTTACTCAATGCCTGCAATACCCAAATAATCTTCCCAAAGTTAACATATTAATAAGAATGTGATTATGCATTTTCCTCTATTTAATTTTGATTTAATTACATTACCAAATTTAGTTTGTCTCCCAGCCAAGTATCAAATGTCAATTCTGTAAGTGCTTCATTAATAGATATTGAGTCATAAGCATTTAAAAAGTGAAATAAGAAAACAGATCATGTCATTAATTTTGTTCAGATTATTAAATACGTTGATTCTTAGTTTTCCATGTTCTAATTTGCTGTTAAACTGAACAAAAAAAATAAAGTATCCCTTTGGAAGATCTCCCACCCAGGAAAACAGGCTTTTATGTTGGTAGAGAATGGTTGCTTTACTAGCTCTCTCTAGTGAGAGGATCAAAAGGTCATAACTCTCCCATCTTCTGGTCAGTGACCTCTTAGAAGAAATCCTTCCCAGATAGATGAAAGAACAGAATGCAGTTCAGAAAGATAACATTCTAAAATAGGAAGCAAATTCCTTTGAATTCAATTGAATCTTAGGCAAAGAAAGCAAGGAAGGAAAACAATTTGATAACCTGAATGTTCTCTATTGATTAGAAAGTTGATAAGCTTGGGGTTTGAAATGACTTGTTCATCAAACTCACAGATAAGCTCAAAACTGTCATCATGATTGTTACCAGCTTTCCAAACTTCCAGTAGCCTTCTCTGTATATAGATAGATGATGTGTATGATGCAGTAATGCATTTTGAGCCTAAACTGTGACTTTTCAAATTGGTTTTTAAAACTTGCAGAAAGTCATGAGGAAGGTTTAAGGGGTCACAGAGTATGAAAAAGGCATAAACAATATACCTGAGGGGTACAACGGCTTGCTAAAGGCAACAAAGAAGAATGTGATTTCTATTTTTGTCTTTTACTTTATTTTCAATGTCTAAATATCGATGGAAACATAGTTCAATTAGTTCATAGTTCATAGTTCAATTGCAATGGATAGATAGATAAATAGATAACTAGAGATAGAGATGTGTATGTATACATATGCGGATATGTATATATATATATGTTTATATATGTATTGATGTATATATAGATATATGCATATATATTTATATCTATAGCTATCTATAAATTCAGGAGGTGGCCTAAACAAATTTTATATTAGCACTGTCAACACACCTATTTCCAGATAGATTCAAGTTTGGGGGAGGATGGAGAAAAGGAATAGTATCTGGAGAAAAACTAAAGGTCTCTGAAATATAGGATCATTCCAATAGAATATGATAACCTCCTGGTACTCTTGGTGGGTAAATTATTTTCTTTCACTTGTATCTGAAACCAAGTTTCAATGTGGAAACTTGCTCCATCAATGAGTATCTAGCCCCCTTGTACATGTTATAGTCTTTAAGAGTTGTTTGAAGCACTGAGAGGTTAAATGATTTGCCATTAGTTAGTGATAGGAGATATCAGTGATTTGACTTGAATAAAAATTGGTGCCGAGACCAGGCCCACTCTCCATTATTCAATGTTGCCTTTTATACTTGACACATATTGGATTATCACTTTTCATCATTGCTTAATTATGGTGCCTCAGGGAAGACACCAAAATGTCAATTTCCTTTTAATGAGAAATGAACAAATAGCAAGAAAAGTAAAATTAATAATAACAGCTTATTATTATTATCATTATTGTTTTTGTTACATATTTTCCAAACAGTATAAAATTGGGTGGCAGCTAGGTGGTGCAATGAATAGAGCACCGGGCCTGGAGTCAGGAGGACCTGACTTCAAATCTGGTCTCAGACACTTAACACAAAACCTAGCCTTGTCACCTTGGGCAAGTCACTTAACCTCAACTGCCCTCCAAAAAAAAAGAGTATATAATTTAAGCCTGACAAAGGCTCTGCAAGTTATTTTTTTTCTCTTAATTTTCAATTAAACATGGCCCCTTAGATTCCTTTTCATGTTCAATCTGACTTTTTTTGGGTCCTTGGGTCTGTAGTGGGTTTTTTTCCTATTCTATCAGTCAGATGTACTTTACCCTCAATTAAAAAAAAATAATTGAAGTTATGAGAGATTAAATGAGTTGCTTATGGTAACATAAATATCAAATGTAAGAGGTGAAATCTGAAACCAAATCTCTTGGCTTAAGGTCCAATTCTGCCTGCCAAACAAACCTTTAAAATTAATTGCCATGCTTAAAACATCAAATCTGTCCTGTCAAGCCGTAATATTAGATTAACCCCACAATCTTTGCTTTTATACATATACTACTGAATAAAACTGGAAAAAAAAAAAACAGAAATCCACAGCAAATGAATCTGCTACAAAGTTCTGTGAGATAATCCCACTTGGGTCCTTCCAGCAGCAAAGCAACACTTTTATACGTCCCTAATTGATTCACATTCAAACTCACAGAGGGGCTTTTCCAAACTTTTTCATTCTTCCTCAAACTTCCAATAACTCCCTCTACTCCAACCCTCTCAGCTGAGACCTTTGCCTCATGTTTCACTGCAAAAAATTCAAGGCTATTTGGAAGAGCTCCCTCTTATCCCCTCCACATCAACATACATTCAGACATCTTCACCTACTATCTTTTTTCCCCTATCTCATATGAAGAGATGGTCCTTCTCCTTAACAAAGGATACTATTATACATGTACAAATAATCGCATTTCATCTCATTTTCTATAGCTGATTGCCCTTACCTCTATAAATATGTCCTCGTCTCCTCCAAAAAAACAAAAACAAAAACACGTGATCCATGTGTCTCTTCTAGGTATCGCTTTATATATTTCCCCCTTTTCTTGGATGATCCATGTGTCTCTTCTAGGTATCTCTTTATATATTTCCTCCCTTTCTTGGATAAACTCCTTGAGAAGATTATCTATAATCAGTACCTAAGTTTCCTTTCTCTTCAGTCTCTTACCTCTTTGCAATTTGACTTTGAGCCTCATCAGTAGTTTGAAATTTCTCTCTTGGGGCAGCAAGGTGGTTCATTGAATCAATCATCAACCCTAGAGCCAGGAAGATCTGAGTTCAAATCCAGATTCAGACACTTAAGACTTACTAGCTGTGTGACCTTGGGCAAGTCACTTAACCCCAATTGCCCTGCCCCCCCCCAAAAAAAGACAAGAACATTATCTCTTAAAAGTTTCCAAGGATCTCTTAATTGCCCAATCTACTATTCTTGTCTCAGTCCTCATCCTTCAAGAACTCTCTGTAGCTTTTGACACTCAGTCACCATCTTCTCCCTCATATTCTCCTCTCTAGGTTTCAATTACATTACTCTATCTTCATAATCTTCCTACCTATCAGGCTACTCCTTTGAATCTTTTGCTAGATTTTTACGCAGGATATGACCACTAACCATGAATATCCCATACGGCTCTGCTCTAGGTTCTCTTCTATTCTGTCATCATATTATTTTTCACAGTGATCTCATCCACTGCCATGAGCTCAATTACCATCTCTAAGCAGATGATTCTCAGATCTATGTATCCAACTATAACTTCTCTTCTGACCTTCACTCACATCTCCATTTATTGAACTCACACTGGAAGTCCCATATTTACCTTAAATTCATCATATCCAAAACTGAAGTCATTATCCTTCTTCTAAAACCTTCCACTTTTCATAAATTCCCTGATACTGCCAAGGACACAAGCAGTGACTATTGTTCTAGTACTCCATGCTTACAATTTATGTCTCATCCCTCACCACTCACTGTCTACCCCTCTCCCATGCCTTCCCTCCACCAAATTCAATCTGTAGCCAAGTCCTATCAATTCTTTCTTCTCAACATGTCTCATATTCTTGTATATTTCCTCTCTACTCTTCTGACACTGGCACTACTATGGCATAAATCCTTATCACTCCAAAACAGGGTCATTTTAATAGGTCTTTGGTTGTTCTTCTTGCCACAAATCTCTCCCCAAACTGGTACAGCATCCGCTCTGGTAAAATATACATATGACCATGCCACCTTCTTATTCAATAAATTCAAAGGGCTCCATATTATCTGCAGGGTCAAATAAAGAACCCTTTATTTGGTTTTTAAAACCCTTTATACTTGTTTAGTCTTCTTATACTCTACTTCCTTTGAAGCACTCTGAGATCTATTGATACTGACCTCCTTTCAGTTACTAGAGAAAAACAAAACAAAATCTCCATCTCCAGACTTAGGGCATTTTCATTGACTACTTTTTATGATCTCATTATTTCTGCTTATTGGCTTCATTTAAGTCTCAGGTAAAGTCTCACCATCTATAAAAAGCTTTTCTAAGCCCTTAACATTGGTGCCTTCCATCCAATGTAATCCTCAATTTATGCAGAGAAATGTTGTGGAAGAATAATTGACATAATTGATAACTGTGGAAGTTGACGAAGAGGGGAGACATGAGGTTGACTCTGTGATTGTGTATTTGGGGGACTGGAACAATGTTGGTGCCATTTATAGAAATAAGGAAGATGGAAAGAAGGGTGTGCTGGGGGGAGAGATAATAAACTGTTTTGGACATATTGAGTCTGGAATGACAGTGGAAGACAAAAGAAGATGATTACAGAAGGACAAAAAGGCATTTGGGGATGATGTGAAATAACTCCCTGAAGTCATGGAGTCCCTAAAGGTCAGGGACCAGAAATGTCAAGGAGAAATAATCCCAGAATTAGCCCCCAGAGATCTCAACTGTGATAGGTGAAAGTCCTGAGGCAAATAACATGGAAAACTCCTTAAGGATGACAAAAATTGCTTTTGTTTTTATTTTTGGTATATGACTTTTATTTATCTTGTATATACTTTGAATTTCCTTATATGTATATGAATTCTTTCTAAAATGTAGGCTCCTTGAGGGTAGAGGGCACTTTCAGTTATGTTTTTGTATCCCCAGCATCAAGCATATTTCCAGGCAGTCAGTTAATAACCATTCATTAAGTTCTTCCTATATATGAGTGCCAGTATATATTCAGCTTGACATTTGAAAATTCAGTTTGCCCAGGAAGAAGCTAATTTGGAGACACAAGATCTGACATGATCCCAGTAGAGCCTATGCTCTAGGGCAAGCTAACAAAGATGGAAACCTAAAAGAATATGTCCTTTGAACTCAGGTTCAATCAGATGACTGGAAGAAACTTTGTAAGTCAATGGCCAAACTTACCTGTTTTACATTTGAGGTAATTTAGTCCCCAAAATGGAAGTGACTTCTGATCACAAATGTGACAAGGGGAAAGGCTTGGATTTGAACCTTGCCCCCATTATTCAAATTCTAAGCACATTTCACTTCAAAAACACTTTCAGAATCAATAAGGCTGCTATACATCTATGACACACTCTAGCTACAAAGTCATTTTCTTTAATATTATATGGTTTGATTTTAACAGACCATAACTAATACAATCACATTTCATTTTAAATTTATTTTTACCTGGGCATCACTTAGCTCTATTGCTTCCCTCATCATCCTTATTTCCCCCTTTCAAGATGAAATTTTAAAATTCTATGTGTGCTTGGAGAATAGCTTTGCAGATACAGTTTAAGATTGATTTGTTTGTTATACCCATTTCTTGTTAATGAGGCTAAAGGGCAGCAGGGACTCATTTGATTGCTGAGTAGTTTACTGAGATAAACTGTGGAGACCTGTAGGGATGGAGAAATTAAGCTAGATAAGTAAAGTACAGAACAATTTGGGAAGCTTATGGCAGTTAATTCCAATACCAACACTCTAAGAAGACAGTTGGATCATATTGCTTGATGTGAAGCAATTACATGCCTAAAGAAATAGGAAAGTCATAATAAATGGTGAAAAAAAACTGAAGATGGAAACCATTGGAATTTATTCCTAAAGCACCAGTCTGACCCTGACGCCCCCGTGCCCAAGAAGAGAGCAATGAATGAAAAGATAATAGATTTTGATATGGAAGAGAGAGACCTCAAAAACGAAATCCAACTCTCCCATTTTCCAGATGAAAACCTTGAGACCCAGAGAAGCTAAGTCCAGCTTCACATAGCTAGTAAGTGTCTGAGATGGGATTTGATCCAAGGTCTTTCAGGCTTCAAATACAGCATCTGATAGAATACAGACTCTTCTGTTAGGTTATTTAAGATCCTTTGCAGTTTTATTCTATACTACCACTGTTAATTGCATTGCACATCACTATCCTTCATGTACTGAATGTACCAGCCAAATTGGCTTATCTGTTTTTTCACTATATACGGTAGACATCCCATCTCCTGCTTCCATGACTTCACACAAGCTGTTCTTTGTGCTGAGAATACATCTACCCATACAGCTGTCTCAAAGAATCTCAAGCTTCTTTCAAAGCTAAGGTCAAGTGCCCCAAGTTGCTAACATCTTCCTTCTCCAGCCATGAAACAACTGAAAACAATAAAAAAAAATGAAAACAGCAACCACCTTTGTGTATATAATTTTGTTTGCATTTGCTTATCTGGGTTCATGTGCTAGAGCCTTTGATGATAGAACACTGGATCTGAAGTATTCCTAACTTCCTAACCAAATTGAAATCCCATCTCAAGATCTTATCAGTCATGGGCCCCCCAGCAAATCACTCAACCTCTGTTTGCCTCTCTTTCCTCAACTGTAGAATGAGCACAATGCTAGAACCTACTTCGTAGAAACTTTCTTTTCTAATGATCAAATAAGATAACATTTTTAAAACAATTAGGACAGTGTCTAGCATATTCACTGCTGTTCACTTGTTTCAGCTCTGTCTGACTCTGTGATTTCATTTAGGGTTTTCTTATTTTCTTATGTTTTGCTTTTTGGAGGGCAGTTGGGGTTAAGTGACTTGCCCAAGGTCACAGGGCTAGTAAGTGTTAAGTGTCTGAGGCCTAATTTGAACTCAAGTCCTCCTGACTCCGGGGCCGATGCTCTATACACTGCACCACCTAGATGTGCTTTGAGATTTTCTTGACAAAGATACAGGCATGGTTTGCCATTTCCTTTTCTGGTTCATTTTACAGATGATGACATTGAGGCAAGTAAGATTCAGTGTCTGAGGTCAGATTTGAACTCAGGAAGATGAGTCTTCCTGACTCCAGGCCTAGTGCTCTATCCACTTCACCACCTAGCTGCACATTGTGGGCATTTAATAAATCTCCCTTCCTTCCTTCCTTCCTTCCTTCCTTCCTTCCTTCCTTCCTTCCTTCCTTCCTTCCTTCCTTCCTTCTGTTGATTCATCTTTCCTTCCTTCCTTTCCTCTCCCTCCCCAATAGAATATACATATTGTTCTCACACACACCCTCATCACCCAACTGAATTTACCCTCCTAGTGGCCTAGGACATTTGCATTTCAGGACAGGGCCCAGCACATAGCTGAAACTAAAGATGTGCTTGTTGAATGAATGAATGAATGAATGAATGAATGAATGAATGAATGAGTTTGACTAAGTTGAATATATATGATTTCCAAATCCCAGCCATGGGAACAAATATCCACATCTGTTCACCACCACAAGATGGATTTTGGCTGCCCTTTCTCTGGGCAAAGTTTACCAACTGGTGAACACATACTCCAATCTGACAACCTCCTACTCGAAGACTCTAGGCCAATGTTTAAATTTCCCTTTCTTGATGCCATACAGTCCACTTCAAGCCACTGAAACTCCAACCAGAACAAGACCCAAAGGCTTCATGTGCAGGTACTCTGCCAACCAAGCAAAATGGAAAACCTCACTGGGTGAGCCAAGAAGAATAGGGCTCAACTTGGCTGGAGCTGAGTTATACTTTTTAAACATTCATTATTCCAAATGAAGCTTTAGCTTGTGCAACAATATAAGATAGAGTCTCTGACTCAACCCAGAAACCCCTGGCCAGAGTCCTCCTCTGGGTAATCATAGGCCAAAATGTCAAGATCATGACCCAGGCAATTGAGGAAAACGATAGGATTTTTGTATGAATGGAGACTCTTCCCTTTTCCTTTGATTTAAGTTAAGACTGAATTATACATTTTTATGCTTATAGTGAGAGTAGAAAATGGATTGCAGAGTAATAGAAATATAAATACATAAATTCATACATATATGCATATATGTATGCATGTGTATACATGTATGCATGTATGTGTGTGTATGGAGATCCCTCTAGAGAATAATCTCAGTAAATATAGCATTACTGCTATTTTTGTCCCTTGCTGATACGTACTTGACTTGGTGCAACATATTTCAAATTTGCTGACATCCAGAAATGCAATGTGTAAGACTGAGCTTTTTCATCTGCCTCACTTCTCTTTTCCTATTTGCCTGAAGTCAAAGCATGCCACATATTTCACTCCAAATGTTGCCCATATTCTTTTGATTATTCTATAGTTAGATGATGTCCATACTTGGTACTGTAACAGGCATCTCAGAATCCTCAATAAATAGGCTCTCAAAAAGAAATGCAACATTAGGAAATAATGAGGCCAAGATGTGACTTCGAGCCAACCTTTTGGAGATTTGAAATCCTTTCTGAAAAGATGATGAAGAGCAGGTCCTTCTATATCAACTTTGTTATTGTTAGTGCCAGCCAGATGTTTGGAGGAGCCAGACCTCTGGCCGAAGCTTTGCCAAGAGGTTCTGAGAGGTGGGAGAGAAGAGAAGAAGCATAACTTAGCAAGATTGTGCTTCTGCCTCAATCTCTAGGATGGGAGAGAGGAAAGAAGAGGTGGGTAAAGGAGGAAAGGGCAAAGGAGGGCAGAGTAGAGCAGGGCAAAGGGTTTTAGGCCAGGATTCTGGTGAAACCGGGAACCTTTGATTGAGTCACTTACTCTCCCAAGTTGGCTTTCAGCCTGTGCTGTTTTATGAGCAAAGAATCTATGGTGCAGACCCAGGGCAGTTTAAGTTAGTTTTGACCTCATGTAGACTAACTTGGGACTCAGATGTGAGCCGTCTGGAGAAAAAAATTATGCAGTTTCAGGATATTGGTGAAGGAGAACCTGTCATTCCAGGTGACTAAAGCTGAGTAAGGGCAGCTAGGTGGCACAATGGACAGAGTACCCAGCCTGGCATCAGGAAGACTTGAGTTCAAATCTGTCCTCAGATACTTACTAGCTATAACTGTGGGCATGTCACTGAATCCTGTTTGCCTCAGTTTCTCTATCTATAAAATGAACTGGAAAAGGAAATGGCACACCAATCCAGTATCTTTGCCAAGAAAACCTCAAAAGGGGTCACATAGAGTTGGACATGAACAATGACTAAACAATAAGGTTAAGGGACTTGCCTATGGACACTGATCAGGAATGGAAAAAGCAGAGTTTAGAAAATAAATGCCATTCTAGTTGGACTGGATCATGGATTGTGTGGAGGAGAATAATAGAGAGAACACTGGTGAGGTTGGTGACTGGCTCCTCCCTTCCTGTTTCATCCCCTATGAGCCTTCTGGATGACTGGATAGCTACTCCAAAAAACAGATATGTACAGAAAATTTATTTATTTATTTATTCATTCATTCGTTTATATCTTGGGTAATAATGTATTCAGCTATAAGTCTCTGGCCATGTTTATCCCTGCCATGAAATAGACCAACACAGCATGCAAAGCAAGACTGGTGATCAGAAAAATCATGGGTTCAAATGTTTCCACAAATATCTTTGTTGTTGTTGTTCATCCTTCATTCTTGAAGAGGACACAGTGACATCAGATATTGCCACAGAAACTCATTGCCTGTATGACCCTGAACAAGTCCTGACTTCTTTGAGTGGTTTGCCAACCCTAAAATGTTATTTTGATGCCAGTTACTCAAAATTCTCAAATGTGTAGCATTCTGGATTATGTTGAGTTTATTCTTACTCAGAAGTTGAATGGGAGAACCAGGGGTAATTTAGGCCAAAACACAGAATGCCTTTTCTCTTAGTTGGATATTTCGGGAAAGAGGTTTTTGCCACTTTTAATTTATATTATACAGATTTCTGATTTCATTCTCTCTGTGTATAGATAGGAAGAGTCTTTGAAAGCAGGAGTCAAGTAAGGTTGGAGAAAACTGAAAAAAAAAAAAAGGGACCAAAATAGTCAAGGATTTTCCTTTTGTGTGGGTGGAAGTTTAAAAGTGAAATATTGAATAACAAATTAAGCTTTGGCGCATCTTCAATTTTGAAAGAATCCTAAAGTTTTCCCTAAGCCCATGTTTTCTCAAACTCCCTGTTAATTACCCAATATACAGTGGGTGGCTGTTGACATCTGAAATCAGTCAGGCAAAACAGATAGACTAAGGCATACATACTCACAGCTAAAATGGGACAGGAAGAAGAGATCTTTCAGATTTAAATGAAATCAGAGAAAGCAAAGCCTGGAGGATAAATGTGCAGTGAGGACAGGGGAGCTCTTGGAAACCTACTAGTGCCTTAAGCCAATGTCTCCTAGGAGGTTTCTTCACTGTGGTCCTTTTCACACTTGCTTTTCCAGACCTGTTTTGTTCCAAAATGTCTGGTAGCTGTAATTCAAAGAAGCAGTGGTATAATGGGAAGATTAATGGACCAGGAAACACCCAACCTAGATTCAAAACTTTGTTCTTCCATTTTTCTAGCTTTGATCCCATGAGCAAGTCAATTAAAAATGGGCAACTAGAAGGGACCTTAGAAGCCAATAAGTTCAACCACCTCACTTTACAGATAAGGCAACTGAAGCCTAGAAAGGTAAAATAACTTATTCATGGTCATACATCTGTTAAACATTTGAGACAAGGCTTGAACCTGGGTGTTCTTTGCTCAAAATCCAGTTATATATACACATACATATGTGATATGTGTGTATAAACATATTGTGTATGGATATATATGCATATATACATATGCTCATATAAAAGTTTATTCAGGGAACTTTATTTTCTAAAATGTTATAAAAATTGGTACGTATTTGTTTGTTGGCTCTTACCATTTTTAACAGGGGTGATTCTTCAGTGGAAACATGGAGAAAGTTTTCATTTGGAACATCCAATATATTTATGGTACAATGATACTTAAATCTCTTGTCCAGGCTTCGGTTTTTGTTTTTTTTAACTTTGGAGGGGGGAGGAGATATACATGATCTCTAATTTTTTTTTTTCTAGCTCAATATTCATTAATCCTAGATATAGGGAATCCATTTGTTTGTTCTCAGTGTCTTCAGGCCAGTGTGTCCCAAGACCACCTTTTTTGTTCTTTTAACAAACCATTGCTACTAAAATCCAGCATCTTGATGAAATATCTCTGAAATATCTTAATATTGAAGAAATAAGTCATGAGTTGCCAACCAGCTGGATAACAAATTTAATGACATGAGTGGGGGTTTGTTGGGGGCGGGGATAGGCTTTGCTTTTACTGTGCTAATTTCCATATGAGGGCGTGGTTTAATGTATATAAGATGCTGTACTCGGAAGCATCTCTCTCTCGGGATGTGACCAGCCGTGAATAAACAACCCCTGAAACCTCGGGTGCTCTGTCTGGGTTAATTCCTTTCGGAGGCCGGTGACGATCGAAGACTCGCCATGGGGATAGGTGAGTAGAGAGGACGGGGATATAATAGTTACAGATCAACCCACCGCCGGTGCCGTAGATAAGGCCCCCCTTCAAGTGGCGCCTAACAGGGATTGAGATCTGTAGGGACCGTCTGAGTCCGCTGGACGGACTCCCCCCAGACAGCCTCATCTCATAAGAAGGACGAGATGGGAGGATTGAATAGCATACCTGAATTTCGACCCAAGGAGAAGGGGGTTGTAGCCGCCCAGCTGTATAAGCTGTGCGCTAAGAGGGGGTATAAAATCCCCCTAAAAACCTGCCGAGCATTCATAGAAGGGTCGGGTGAAGAGGAGGAAAGTCACGGTGTGGGGCCACAAGAGGAGGATGAAGGGGAGGATGAGGGCCCCCCTCCCGTGTACCCCTGGGAAGAGTTAAGGAGGGCTAGAGGGGAAAGCCGCGAAAAAGATGGCGGAGACACGACACTTCCGCATTCTTCATGGGACACTGACCGCAAGGATAGTGGGTGTGACGCAGCTCAGATGCCGAGCGGGCCTAGACAGGAAAAGACAGGAGGATGGGGCGGGGCCTCTTCTAGACACCCGGAGGCCTGGGGCGGAGTGTCCCCGAGTTGTCCAGAAGCTTGGCTAGCCGCCCCAACGGCCATGGCTGAGCCTCCCCCATGCAGATTGGCAGCATTCAGGGACGGGGGGGAGAGGACCCAGACCAGGGGCAACAGGTCTGGTCGCAGCCAGTGCCATCCGAGCCTTTGAGCAGGGGGAGACAGTAGACTGGGATGACTGGGGGATATATCCGCTGATCGCCGACCCCCTTACGGGGCAGCAGCAGTACACCCCAGTGCCATTTATGGATACTGGGGCGGATTGCTCCGTGATAAATGGAGGCCAGTGGAAGCCTGAATGGCCACTGTCGGCGGGAGGGCAGCCAGTAACGGGGGTAGGAGGGAGACAGACTGCCCCTAAGGCAGCAAGGGCCCTGAAGTGGGCCGTGAAAGGCAAGACAGGACTGTTTAAACCTCTCTTCCTACCAGGGCTCCCATATGCCCTCTGGGGGCGTGATCTCCTCTCCCAATTGAATCTTTCTTTGGCCACTCCAGACAGTCTGCTGGGAAATTAGTGGGGGCCACTGCCAAAGAGAGCTTCTCCCCGCAGATCACTTGGATTGATAAGAAACCAATATGGGTAGAACAGTGGCCCCTGTCCCAAGAGAAGCTCACAGCGCTTAGGATGATTGTGGATACTTTATTATTAGAGGGGAAAATAGAGAGATCTCTTAGCCCTTATAATTCCCCAGTATTTGTCATCAAAAAGAAAAGTGGAAAATGGAGGATGCTAGTTGACCTCAGAGCAGTTAACGCTGCCATGTTACCAATGGGAGCCCTCCAACCTGGAGTACCCACGCCGGCAGCCATCCCAAGGAATTGGGAGATAATAGTGATTGATATTAAGGATTGTTTTTACAGTATCCCTCTTCACCCAAATGATAAAGAGAAGTTTGCCTTTTCTGTTCCCAGTGTTAACTTCCAGGCACCTTCCGAGAGATATCAGTTTAGGGTTTTGCCCCAGGGAATGGCAAATAGCCCAACCTTGTGTCGGTTATATGTGGCAGAGTTGTTAAGGCCAGCTAGGGAAAAATATAACAGTCTTATGATTATACATTATATGGATGATATATTGATCACTGCACCACAGCTGCAGCTGGCAGAGAGTTGTTTGGCCCTAATAACCGAGTTGTTGCAAGGTAAAGGATTGCTGCTAGCCCCTGAGAAGGTGCAAAAGTCATATCCTTATGAATATTTAGGTCAAAAGGTTCTTCCCGAACAGGTTGTTAAAGATCTTCCTGGCATTGATAAGTCCCAATATAGGACATTGAATGATTTTCAAAGGTTGGTGGGAGCAATTCAGTGGATTCGCTCTGCAATCCCTATACCACAGTCACTTATGCAGCCATTATATGAGATTCTAAAAGGGGTGTCACAGTTGACCTCCCCTAGGACATGGACCCCCAAGGCAGAACAGGCATTGGAACAGATTTTGCAAAAAGCCTCTGTTTTGAGTCGCCAAGCCCCAGATGAACCTATATATTTTCAAATATTAAGAGATACAGGGCGATTTTGGGGATGCCTCTTTCAAAGACATGGATGTTTAGAATGGTTATATACAAAAATTCCAAAAAAGATTATACAAGATAAATGGGAGACCCTAGCTTGGTTTTGTTTGCAAGCCTCTGAGCGCTGTCAACGCGCATTTGGGCGCAAACCTTTTCTTAATTTAGATCTATCAGGAGAGCTCAGTCATACACTTGCAGAAAATTCCCTGCTGTGGGCCATGGTGTTGACTAGTATGAATATTGCGAAAGTCACACCTCCCCCAGTGGTCCGGATGTATAGTGAATTCATTCTCAAACGCCACACGCCTGTAGTGGTATCCGATCCAGTGGCCGGACCAAATACAACCAGCCACGTGGGTATTTGATACCCCATATACCTCCACCCAGAAGAATGAGTTATTTGCCATTATTAAAGCTGTAGAGTTGTTTGATACTATACCCATAAATTTAATTACAGATAGTATGTATTGTGCACTATTGCTTCCCCGCTTGGAACATGCCTATGTGTCTCCAGGATCCACCATAGCCGATCTTTTATTACAACTTCAACATAGAATAAAGGGTAGGAGACATTCCATTTATGTCCTACATGTGAGGTCCCATATATCTATCTCGGGACCTATTTTTCAAGGCAATGATGAAGCCGATAGTGCCCTATATATAGCCCACCAAGATCCTGATCCGGCCCGGCAGGCACACGGTAAGTATCATATTTCAGCTAGATCCCTCAGACGCCTCTATGGCATTCCTAAGATGGAAGCACGCTCCATTGTACGCTCATGCACCGCTTGCGCACCCTTCCAGCCGCACCCCCAGCCAGAAGGCATCAATCCCAGGGGCAATTTGCCTAATGCCCTCTGGCAAATGGATGTCACACATTTAGGACAGAAACATATACATGTATCAGTAGATACCTTTTCTTCCTTTACCTTTGCCACATTGCAACCCAGCGAGACTGTAAGACATGTAATATCACATTTGTACACTCAAATGGCCACCTTAGGTGTGCCAGAAGCCCTAAAGACTGATAATGGGCCGGCATATACCTCTAGGGCCTTTACAGAATTCTGCCTAGAATTTTCTATCAATCATACTATGGGTATCCCCTATAACCCCACAGGCCAAGCCATGGTGGAGCGAGCAAATCGCAACCTGAAAACAACCCTCTATAAACAAAAAGGGGGAGTATGCAGGGGAATAACCCAAAAGGAATTGGCACAAGCCATTTTTACCATGAACTTTCTCCAATTTAGAGATGATGGCACCTCGGCCGCACAGAGATTTTTTGGAAAAACTGCGACCAAACACATAGAGTTGCCACCCCCCACAAGGGCCCTACCAGGAACTAAGATAATGTGGAGGGATGAAGAAGGAAAGTGGCATGGGCCGGTCACAGTGGTTGCAAGGAGACCAAGCCATTTATCCTTTTATCCAAATGAGAATTCTAGTCTCCCCGAAAAATGGATACCTGTACATAGAGCTAGAGATCTTGAATGAACCCAACCCGATTATCGGGATGAGGAGTTCCCTCTCTTTTCCTTTGCCGGGACATGGCCCACCATCCTGGGAATCCTGATGTGTGGAACGGCGATAGAACACCCCACCCCCGGACTCGCGACGCCTCGATGGGGGCCTCTTGGGGCGGGTTGGGTGCCTCTCTGGGTCTCCTCTTATTACTTATTTGGCTTTTATTTTGGTGCATATGCCGTGCATCCACCCGGCATAAGGGCTATATGTTACTTACCCAACAAGCCATCTTTGCTATAAGAGAAGGACAAGATCCTTCAGTTTGGCTCGCCGCCATGGAAGACATGTAACACCTTGGGGTAAGACGGGGCAAGCCCCACGACGGGCAACTTCTCCCACCCAGCCACCTAAGACGGGGCCCGAAGGTGTTGGGTCCCTAGGACGGGTAAGGTTTCAGGGATTGAGGAGACGACCCAAGCCAGGGCACCCCGCTCCCGGCGAAGCCATAAGCTTAGATGATGCGTAATGTTTAGCAAGGCTGCACCGGGCGCCACAGCCCTGATAAAACAAAAAGGGGGAGATGTTGGGGGCGGGGATAGACTTTGCTTTTACTGTGCTAATTTCCATATGAGGGCGTGGTTTAATGTATATAAGATGCTGTACGCGGAAGCATCTCTCTCTCAGGATGTGACCAGCCGTGAATAAACAACCCCTGAAACCTCGGGTGCTCTGTCTGGGTTAATTCCTCTTCGGAGGCCGGTGACGATCGAAGACTCGCCATGGGGATAGGTGAGTAGAGAGGACGGGGATATAATAGTTACAGATCAACCCACCTCCGGTGCCGTAGATAAGGCCCCCGGCAGGGGTTGATGTGCCTATCTATATTATGCTGCAAGAAGGAAAACACTTCTCTTGGATATATTCCTATGGTTTTCTTTTCTATTAATCCTCACCTTCTAATAATCCTAGCCAGAAGAGAGGTGGGAAAGAGCTCTGAGCAGTCTCCCTTCTGGTTGGATCCAGGTATTGACAGCCCCTGGTTAAGCTGGGCCAAGGACAGTGGAGCCAGGCAGATGCCCAGGGTATAACACACTGTACATGCATATGTATGTATGTATGCATATGGTGGTGGTGGGAAGGAAAGTGTAACAAGGGACATTTTAAAATATCATCTTTATAACACTGAGGCCTCTCTAAGCGGGGTCAGCAAAAGCTGGGTCACTGTGCCTACATATTATTTTGTATCCAGGAATGCAGCTTGGACCAGGTTCAGTCCTGGAGGGAGCTGGTTTCCAATTGGGGGGATAAGGTCTTTGTTATTGCACTCTTTGGCTCCAAAAGTTTCTCATCCCAGAATCCCAAGGAACATTTATTTAATGTTTAAGTTTTGTCTTGTATCTAAATCTCCTCTCCATGAGGAGTAAAATAGCTAGCTACCACAATTATCAGTTACATATGGGACAAGTAATTTATTCCTACATACAAAAGAAATGCTAAACACAGAACTCCCTAAACATGTATTCACAAAGTTAATTAAACAAGATTTAACAACAACCATTAAAATCTAATACTTAATCTCATAAGAACAAAAAACAATTTATAGTACTGCTAATTCAGTACTTTATTTTTTCACCTCTGTTCAGAATGGTCCTTTACAAATCTGCTGATAAAATGGCCAGGGTTGGGCCAGTCTACTTCTTATTTGTGGCTATTATATCTGAGAGTGCTAGAGAAGCTATGAGGGACTTCCAATCCTGTCTCTATTCAGCTTTGATATTTGAAGGACCTTGAACACTCTCTAGGCTGCTTCCAGTCTTGTACACATCTGCATCAGGACAGATAATCTTCTAAGATCAGGAAAGAATCTAGACATTTCCTTTAGCAATGCCTCATACCTAGTGTGCTTTCCCTCCTGTATTCCTGGTTATTGGCTTCCCTAGCTCCATTTAGATTCTTACTAAAATCCTTTCTTTTACTGGAAACTTTCACCAAGTTCTTTCAATTCTAGTGCCCCCCCTATATTAATTATTTCTTATTTATCCTTGTTATACAGGTTATTGCTCATATATGGGTTTTGCATATTATCTCCCTCATTAGATTGAAAACTCCTTGAGGGCAGGGACTATCTTTTGCCTCTTTTTGAATCCCCATGATTTACATAGTAATTGGCACATAATAGATTCTTAATAAATGTTTGTCAATCAATCAATTTAAAAACAAATTAAGTGGACAAAAGTGTCCAGGAGCCAAGGTGCAAACCCATCTATTGGAGTCCCCATGAATTAGCTGCCACATGGGTAAGGTCACCATTAAATCAGTACATGTAACATCCTCCCCCATCTCTCACTAGAGTCACATGGTATTAGCTAGAGAGTTGTAAGCTGAAAGACCATCAGCTAGAAACTGTCCCTCTTTTGGCTTCAAGTCCTAACCCTCTTACAACCACCCCAGCATCTCTTCTGGGGCAGGGCAGAACCAAGGGACTATTCAAAATTTACAACATCATTCTAAGAACCCAAGTCCTTTAAACACTGGAACACTGAATGGTTATAAAAAACCAGGAAGCTTGTCACTCCCCAAAAGACTACACAATGATTTGCCATGCTCTTGAAGTCCTTAGAAGTTTCCAAGGCATTTCTCAGCATATGTTCCCAGGCATGACCTAACAAGCCTATTCATACTCTGCTACACTTTGTAAATATTTATACTTCTAATACCAGAAAATTCTACTTTCCATGCCATGCAGATATGATAAATAAATCAAGCCTTCTCATTATTTAGTACATTATCTCATCAGCACACAATGATACCTTTGCATTATCTTCCTTAAAGGGTCTCTTTGCTTCTATTCTCTCCCCCTTTGGGTCCACTTTTCAAATGGATTCCAGAATCATCTTTCTTATGTACATATTTAGCCATATCACTTTTCAGCAATCATTAGGATCTCCCTCTATACTGCCTGCTCAGTAAATTTTAAGTGACTTTACTACATATCCAAGGCACTCCATAATCTGACAGCACCCTAATTTTACATCATCATATCCCATTGCTTCTTGGATCAAATTGGATCTCCTTTGTTCAGCAGTAAAAGCTTTTCACAACCTGATCTTACCTCTCTGGTATCCCCATGCATGACTCTTTTCCAGACAGTCTTTAGTCCTCTCATACTGGGTTATTTACTATTCTTTAAATGTATACTCCAATCTCCCATTTCTCTGCCTTTGCACTGGCTCTCTCTTGTGCCTCCATTCTCCTTTCACTTCCACCTATTTCTCCCATTTTCCTTCAGGACTCAGTTCAAATGTACCTATCTTAATGAGGTCTGGCACTGTGCTAACTTTTGGGGGTTGCACAAAGAGGCAAAAGATAAATCCTGGTCTCAGTGGGCTCACAATCTAGTGGGGGAAACAACAAATAAATATGTAAACTCAAGTTATATTCAAGAGAAATGGGAAAGAATTAACAGAGGGAAGGAGCTAGAATGAAGATGGCTTGGGAAAGTCTTCTGATAGAAGGGATTTTAGCGGGGCCTTACAAAGGGAGCCAGGGAAGCTAGTAGGCAGTGATAAGAGCATTGAAGGCATGGGAGAGAGGCAGAAAAAAAATTCCAGAACTTAGAGTGTTTTATTTGTACCATTCACATTCTATGTATATTTTATGTATTAATTAATGAACATATTGTATCATCTATGAGAATATAGGATGCATGAGGGCAAGAATCAAATTTGCTTTTTAAATTATTTCTGTATCCCTACTGCTAAGCACAATATCTGACATATAGGAGACACTAAATAAATACTTAATGATATATTGTGATCACCTCCTTAGTACCACCCATCCCCCTCACTCACAAAATATATACCTGACCCCACCCCATGACATTTTCTTAAGAACTTGAACTTGGAGTCATAAACCCTGGATTCCAATACTGGTTGTTGCTACCTGAGTAACCTTAGGAATGTCACTTAATGTCTTTGGGTTCAAATTTCCTTTATAAGTTGAGGGGTTGGACCAGATGACTTTTAGGCTGCTTTCCTATTTGTAAAGGCAAGCAAAGTTGCTGCTTGTTTCAGCTATTCAAGTGTGTTCAAGCCTGGCCTTTGATTGTGTCAAGTCTTTGTTGCAAACAGTATACATTGTGCTGCCCTTAATAGGTCTAAGGGAGTTTGGAGACCTCCCTGCCCTTAATAGACCTAAGGTTATCACATGGAACCCACAATGGGAGGAGCTTGCCAAAGAGTGGAACAGGAAGGGTGGAACAGGAAGGAGCATAGCAGACAAAGGCTCAAGCATGAGCTGGGACCAAGGAGAGGGAAAATGCTTGTGATTTCAGCACTCTGTCTGTTGGTCTGTCAGACAAAAGCCTTGTCTGTTGTTTTTACATGAAGTACTGAAAGAGGGATGTACTGCTGTTTATAGAAGTTCTGGGACTTTACTGTTCATTTGTGTTTAATTTATCAAACAGAAACTTTGTCTGTTGGTTTGTGTTATTTTATAAGACGGAAAGTGAGTTAAGATGATAGTGCCAGCAATGTGTGTAAATATTGTAGGTGTGTTAAGTTTTGTCTTCCTAGAAACAGAAATTGTAAAGGGCTTGGAGTGGAGCAGTCCATATGAAACAAAGAGTGGAGAACTGCCTACATGTGAGTCCAGGCAAGAGCTGGGAGCAGTCAGCCCATGGAGGAGGAGCCATGGGGTTTGGAAGCCAGCCTCAATTCAGGATGAAAGAGAACTTTAATTGGGTACTCAGTAGTAACTGATGATATTATAATGTGTTGTGACCTGGGGGTAGATGGCCTTGTACTTGCCACTACCCTTTAAAGACGATTACCCCTTAAGGATGATTAATTTAAAAATGACTGGAAGCCAGCCTTAAGTCAAGATTCAAGAAGACTTTACTTTGGTACTCTATATAGATTGATCAGATTATGACCTACTGAATGATATGTTTGGTTTAAGACTATGAGGGTCTCTTATTAATAAGTTGTTATGTGTGTTGTTGTGAATGTTGTGCTTTAGGTTATTGAATGTTTTGCTTTAGTTTACTGCTAAATAAATAGGAAATTCACTATACTATGCAATTAGATCCTTACAGTTATTCACAATAGCAGTCCTCAGACCTGCTTTTGATTGGCTTTACACTGTTGTAGATGACTGATCCTACAGCCCTATAGTCATACTTGGACATTCACTGTGCTCTCCTAATTATTTTACTTTGTTATGGTCCTTCTCTAGGTCCTTCTCTCTCAAATTCCTATCTACCTACCACCTCAAATGCCATTTCCTTTACAATGTCTTCCCTGATCCTTCCACTTGGTAATGATCCTGAAACATTATACAGCACCAAATCTCCTTACTCTAATGCATTTATTAGGACCTTGTATATCATAGCTATCTGTTTGTGTCTTAATCTCCTACTAGATTTTAAACTTTGTGAAGGTATGAAATGTCTTAAGTAAGTTTTTATTTTCTCTAGCACTTAACCCAGTGTTTTGCACACAGTAGGTACTTGCACTGTGAATATTATACAGAAATTCAAATTCATTAACTCAGTTATTTAGCTCTAAAGTAAAGTCAAGAGGAAGAGTTTGCTAGTAGTCTTTCCACAGGGAAAGCAGTAGATGAAATATGTCTAAGGGAAATATCAAACAGAATTAAAACTCAAAAAAATAAAGGGACAAAAAGTTTGTCCTACTCATTCGTCCTGAAAAGTCAATGGAACTTCACATTAGTGCCTACATTTCCTTATGCCAAGTCATTTTTAGAGTTCAAAAATGTCCTTCCACTGACAGATGCTTACTCTGGAAAAGTGTATTCCATTAAGCAGCCTATTTCCAAAGTGAATGATGACCTCCACTTTCTTATTTCAGTTACAGACCTTGCTAACATTCATGTATGTCTTTCAAGGGCACTTGAATGAACATTCAAGAACATGTCTTTTCCCTTTTGACAAATGTGACCTTTCATAATTTCTCCACTTAAAAACTTTCTGAAATGTTTTGGTTTGTACTTGACTTTTCCCTCTGCCGTATCTTTTTTTCTTCTTTTGATCCTCATGAAGAAACAAAGATATGAAAAAAAACAGGAAATTAAACTTAAATTTTCTTTTTAATCTGTTAGGATGAGGAGGTAGGAACAGATGATCTTAGCATCCTTTCCTTCTCTAACATTTGAGATTCTAAATTCCACTTAAATGGTTTTTAAAATCAGTAAATGAATAAAAGTTATATCTATAGGAGAGCAATGAGATGATAAGTAATATGGTTTAGAGGTTGAAGAGCAGCTAGAATTTGGTAAACTTTCATAACTAACAAATTGGCCATCTCATCCTCTATGCCATAGAGTGATCTCTACCTCTATTCCATAATAGTCACTCACTGACTTTTGCCTAGCTCCCCCTGGAACCTGTAATTCAGATTTTCTCCACCTCAAAGATCTGATTTCTGAAAGTCATCACCTTTAAGACAATCTCTGTATCCTCTCACCGATCCCACTTGCTCAATCCCAATATACATACTTATTTTCTTTTTTTTAAATAAAGTATAAAGCATTAGTTCTCTCCTTTTAACATTTTGTCCCATAGTGAAAAACAAAAACAAGACCTTTGTAATAAATATGGATAATCAAGAAAAATATTGCCATATTGGTGATGTCCAGACAAGTATCTCATTCTGCATATTCAGATAGCATTCTTTATGAGTGATCCTTTGGAATTATTATTGGTCCTTCCATCGGTCAGCATTCTTATTTTTCAAAACTTTTTTTTTACAATGTTGTTGTTATAGTATCAATTATAACTTGATTTTTACAATAAATTAACATTTTTATAATTCTTTCTTTAATGTTTGAAAATCATTTTGTATACATTACCTCATTTGGACCTCAGAGCAGCCCTGTTCTTATTTTAGAGACGAGGAAACTGAGGCTGAGTGATTTTTCAGGGTCACACAGTGTCTGAGGTCGCATTCGAGCTCATTCATTCCTGACTATGCAGCAATCATGCTGTCTTAACTTCCAACTTATCAAAACTTTTAGTCAATTTCTCACTTTTATTTCAATCCAACATCTTGTTCTTTTTCCAAGAAAAAGTGAAGGCAAGACCTCCAACTTTATAACCAATCATTTCAATAATATTTTACTAATAATACAGAATCCTTAAGTCCTGGCATTCCATTGAAGTGCTCTGTTCTATTTGGTCCAGTGGAAAGAGCACTAGACCCAGATTCAAATGTCAGTTGAATTGCTCAGTCCTTATGTGACTATGGACAAGCCATCTGACACTTCTTGGCTCCCTTAGTTCCCTAAGTTTCATGTGAAATGAAAAGGTTGGAATACAAGCTATTCAATACCCTTCTAATTTTAGATTTTAGGATCTTAAGAAATGTTTCTTGTACACTAGACCAAAATCTGCTTCAAAACCTCATTGTTTACAATCAATATTTTGATGAGGCACATTTTAAGCTAGGTCTATAACCTTTAACACCCATGCCCTTTTATACAGTATATTATACTCCGAATATCTGTTCAGGTGCAAATAAGTGATTATTTAAAAGAACTGTTACATTATGCAAACACAGTATGTGATCATTATTTATTCTGATGATAATTGATATTGGAATGACATTAGATAAGAGAATTTCCATTAGCCCAAACAGATATTGGCTTAATTCTTTTGGTACTTAAATTATGAACACCTAATGTGTGTGCATTGATAAGCTTTCACCTGTATCTACCCTTCAATGGGCAGCATGGCTCCTTATTACTTCTGGGATCCAATATAAAGCCCTCCACTTGGCATTCAAAGTTTGTCATAACCCAATATATCATACCACCAATGGAAAGACACTGGTGAGTTTGGGTAAAGAAGTAGGGAGTATAATTGGAGTTGTGTTTAAGATTATTCTGATGACAGAATAAGGTATGAAATAGATAGTTGAGAGTCTAGAGCTAGGAAATAATTTTTGGAGTGATCATACCCATGAGCTGATCACCTTTGTTAGATTAAGGTCAAGGTGTCACTTTACTGATATCCTGGAGAGTGTCTAGAAAAGGTCAACAAAGATGATGAACAGCCTTGGGTCCATGCTATATGAGAATAAATTGGGGGATTTGGGCATATTTAAACTGAGGAAGAGAAGGCTGAGGGGAGGCATAATAGCCATCTACAAGTATTTAAAGGATTGTCATTTGAAAGAGGGATATGACTTAACTGTGTTTGGCTCAAGAAGGAGGAATCAGAAGCAATAGATAGAAATTGCAAAAAGGGAAATTTAGATGACATGGACAGATGGGGGAAAGGAGGAGAATAAACAAAATCAACAACAGCAACACAACTTCCTAGCAACCAAAGCTAGCCCAAAATGGAATGGGCTGCTTTGGAAAATAGTATGGTCTCCCTCCCTGGAGGTCATCATGCAAAGTAGGTGGGGGGAGGAGACCATTTGCCATCAATTTATGTTGTATGGAGTACCACTTTGGGGACATGAATTAGTCTAATGTCCACTGAGGTCTTTTCCAACTCTATAATACTGTGCTTAGAATTAACCACAGTTCAATTGATCATCATTAGAATCACAGAAAACAACCAGAAATATTGGTCTGCATGATAAGTGCATGGGAGTAGAGGGGAATGGTGGGAATAAGGAAAAGAAGGGATGGATGGGAGAGACATTACACAAGGTGAGCTGACCAAGAACCCACCATACCATTGGCAGGCTGATTCTGTAATAAACACTTTCATTTTTTTAAGAGAATCTTTCAGACTGCACATTTTACAAGCTGTTTATTGCAGGCAAAAGTTAATATTATAGAGAGCACAGCATGGAGCAGTGAAATGTTTCATAAATTCAACTATGCAAAAATAGCCAGAAAGAAACGATCTTCCTGAAGGAAAATTATTCATGAGGAAAAAATGTAGTAAATTAGCTGCTCCATCAAACCTTTTTGAAAGGAGAGAAGAACGAGTTGATATCATTCAGGTGTCATGTTTCTAGAACTGAATCAGTCCTAATCTCCTAGGACTTGGGGTCTGATCTTTTAGAAAACGGAAGAAGGACCTTGAGGCTAGGTGGAGAAGGAATCATGGATAGAGTCAGAGATTCAGTAACTGGTTTCATATTCTTTCCAGAGGTCCCCTGATGAGGGTGAAGAGAACGGGACCTGAGAGCCAAGCAGAGGAGCCTAAAGACTTATAAAAATGCGCTTGTCTTACAGTCTGCAGTGATTTGGTATTCATTCAACAATAACGCAGTGACAGAGCACCAACAATCCTTAGTTCTCTGTAAAACGGAGGGGTGTTTCATGGCAGTCCAGGTCATCTGACAGAGTGTGCTTCATTTTCCAAATCAGCTCTAATCCCTGGTTCTGGAGGAACGACTGGGGCAGTGAGGAGGGAGCAAGGAAATTCCTTCCACTTATATGTTCCACAGCTTTTCCCATTAGCTGTGTCCCTCTCTCATGGCCCTGTCCAAGTTTATACCATCAGACATGAGAAAAACAAAGTAAGGCTAATGCAATATAAATTCCCATTTTTTAAAGATCATCTTTACATAATCATTGAAGGTTTGCAAGCAGTTTATATACATTTTCCCACTTGGTCCTCACAATAATCTTGTGGAACAGAGGCCCTGGCTATTATTATTTCCATTCAGCACATGAAGGGAAGGGACGAGGAGCAATCATTTATTAAGGAACTACTCTGTACCAGGCACTGCGGGAAGTACTTTATAGATACAATCTTGGTCCTCTCCCAGCCCGTCCCTGGGGCAGGCCTTGGAGCCCCGAGCCGGCTGGGGGTGGGGGGGTGTCAGGTGGGGAGGAGTCAGGCCTGCCTCAGCTTCCCCTGCGCCCCCCCCCCTCCTCCTCTCCCCTTCCTTCCCCCTCCCAGGGAATTCCAGGGGCCCTTCTTCACCAAGCCCCGCCTCCCATCTCCTTTCCTATCTTCTCACACCGCACATTCTTCCTGGATCCCCGCCCCCGAATATATTTGCCATTCTCCAGCACCCAGGCCTTTGCCCACTCTGCCCACAGTGCCCTCAGACTCTCCATTCTCTATCAAAGTGCCTTCCAACTTCCCGGGTGGGCCCAGGAGAGACCGGTGGGGCGGAGCTTCGTGTGTGAAAAGCAGGGCCAGACCTGCTCTCTCCAGTGCACGTGGGGAGGCGGGACTTCCGGGGAGCCTATTTCCAGGTGGCTGGCGGAAGTCAGAAGTTCCCTTAGATCTCCGCCAGTAGGCAGCTAGGAAGAGAGGAGGAGGAGGAAAAGGAGGAAGAAGGTACAGAAGTTGGAGTGAGCGGGCAGGAATTCGGCTCTGAAGGACCCAGAGCCAGCCCCGGCTCCAGCTCCGGCCGGAGCGCCCGCCATGGCGATGCAAGCGGCCAAACGCACGAACATCCGGCTTCCGCTGAGGTGAACCGCATCCTCTCCATCCGCAACCTGCCCTACGAGAGATCACGGCCAAGGAGATGTAGGACATCTTCAGCAAGCACAGGCCCATCCGCCAGATCCGCGTGGGACACCCCGGAGACCTGCCGCACCGGCCTCGTGGTCTGCGGGGACATTTTCGACGCCAAGAAGGCCTGTGACCACCTGTCCGGCTTCCACGTGTGCAGCCGCTGCCTCGTGCTTCTCTGCTGCAGCACCAGCCAGGCTTTCCAGAAGATGGATGTGAAGAAGGGGGAGCAACCCGTCCAAGTGAGGGGCGCCACCACACACTTGAGCCCTGACCTGCCACCATGTGGGGCCCGTTGGCTCCCTCTGGACTCAAGGGGCCCGGCTGTAGTGGTCAGGGGGTCAGCGTGTGCCTGGACTGAGAGCACCGTGCCCTCTGCAGGACCAAGGTTGGCAAATAAAAGCCCTAGGCTCAGACCCTGCCCCCTATGCCCTGCCCTGGGCCTTCTCTTCTCCCTTGACCAGACTGAAAGCTAGATGGACCCAGCCTCAGACACCCCCTCCAGGGATTTGGGAGCCAGAATGGGTTTGTTCCTCTGTGAAATGGGGAGATGTCCTGGGCACATTCCAGACTCAGTTTTTAATTTTTGCCCCCTAGGCATCTAGGGGTCAACACAGGGCCCCAAGTGCTAGGCCTGGAGTCAGGAAGACCTGAGTTCAAATCCAGCCTCAGACCTTTCCTAGGTGTGGGACCTTGGGCAAATCAATGAACCTCTGCTTCCATCGGGGCCAATAATGGTGCCCTAGGGCTGTAGATTAGCCCCTTGCCTGGGTCCTGCATTGTCCTCCCATCCCCTCACCCTGCTTAGCAAACAGTAATGAGGCTAGTAAGTGCTTATTAATAAAGAGAGAACTGCTCCTGAAAAAAAAATACAATCTTGGTGTTCAGTCCTATCAACAACTCTGTGGAGTAGGTGCTAATATTATCCCCATTTTATAGTTGAGCAAACTGAAGCAGGCATTTCTTAAGTGACTTTAGAGAAATAAAGTTCAGAGAGGTTGGGTGATTTGCTCAATAGTAACCCAACAAGTGCCTGAGGTAGGATTCTGACCCAAGTCTAACTAACTTTTAGTCTTGCTGTTATTCAGTCATCTATCAATGGGATCTGATTTTTCTGTCCTTCCATTTGGTGTTTTCTTGGTAAAGACACCAGAGTGGTTTGCCATTTCCTTCTCCAGCTCATTTTACAGATGAGGAAACTGAGGCAAACAGAGTTAAGTGACTTTCCCAGGGTTAAGTAGCTAATAAGAGTCTGAGGTCAGATTTGAACTCAGGAAGATGTTTTTTCTGACTCTAGACCCTACACTCTATTCACTGTGCCACCTAGCTGCCTATACTCTATCCATTATACCATATTCTTCTGGTTACCACTTGTATACAGAAAAATCTTGACAAATAAAAAATATGCTGAATTTGTTAAGGTAAAATTTGATAGGAATATATGTGAATAAGGTAGCCATGTAACACAGGGCAGCTGGGTGGTTCAGTGGCTAGAGCACTGGGCCTAGAGTCAGGAAGACCTGAGTTCAATTCTGGCCTCAGACACTTAGTAGTTGTGTTGACCCTGGTCAAGTAACTCAACCCTGTTTGCCTCAGTTGCTCCTTTGTAAAATGAGCTGGAGAAGGAAATGACAAACCACCTCAATATCTTTAAAAAACCTCACATGGGGTCACAAAGTCAGATATGATTAAAATGATTTGACAATACCACACATAAATAAATTCTTAGATTATTCATGAGTGCAAGATGAGAGAGCTGCGCTTAGACAGTAATTTGTGTGAAAGCGATCTAAGGATTTTAGTTGGCTGCAAACTCCTTTAGAGTCAACTTGGCAGTCACATCGAGAGGACCTTAACGAATTGGAGAATGTCCAGAGAGTGGGGTAAAGAGGCCTCAAGTCAACACTAGGTGAGAGCCATTTGGTGTGTCCTTCCCAAAGAAGAGGAGATTCAAGAGACATATAAAACTCATGGTCAGGTCGCGGATATCCCAAAAGTTATAGTGCAGTTTTCAACTATTAACGTCTAAAACTTTGCGTTTGCATTTGAAGGTTTGTTGTATGGGAAACTGTAATTGTTCCGTTTGGGGTACAGAGGGCCAAATAAGGAGTAAAAGGGAGAAATTGTAAAGAGGCAAGTTTAAGGACATCGGGAAAAACTACTCCACTGGTATAGTCTTCAAGAATTTCTGGTCCCCTCCATGACTATGAAAATAGGTAACATTTATAAAGCATAAAATATACCCCACATATTATCTTTGAATCCTGCAGGACTGGTAATACAGGTATTATTATATGCATTGGAAACTGAGGCCTTGAGAGAATCACAGGATTATAGGGTCATAACTTTACAGGGGAAGTCACTAGCACTCTGAAGGACCAGGAAAAGCTTCCTGCAGAAGGCAGCACTTGAGGTATGTCTCGAAGGAAGCCCAGGAGGCAGAAGTAAGGAAGGAGAGCAATTCATATATGAAGGACAGCCAGTGCAAAGAGATTGAGTGCCATGGGCAAGGAATATTAAGAAGTCTAGTGCATGCAGAAGAAAAAAATAGTGGATATTAATGAGATCAGCCAGGACCTCTGCCAACATCCATCAAATTGAGAACATTTCAAATGTCTCCTCTTGCAAGACTGTAAGTTCACAAATGAATAACCAACCAAAGTATTTGATATGGTGGGGTCAGCTTGTCCATCCCACTATAATATGGGTGGATTGATTTCATTAGCTCTAAGCTACTTTTGATGGATGAATGTCGATCTTAGCCTTGAATATGTTCAGAGAAGGTAATGGGATAACATTATTTATTATATAATTCCATCAACGATGGCCAGTTTTCTCTCTTGATTTGATGTCTAGGGTGGAGAGAGTAGCAAGAGAGTCACATTTTAGAATTATGAATGAAGAGAAAGGGGGACGTGTCAGTTAGAGAAGCCTCTGGAACAGATGATATAATGCAGCGTAGAGAAATCTGTGTCTCCTTAAATTTTAAAAATTGTACCCGAGAGAGCAGAATTAGTAAGGGGAAATACTGTCTCAAAGGAGACAGAAATGAAAATAAATTTTCTGCTGGGCAAGAGAAATATCCCAAAAAGTCAGATATATTAGAAGAAAGGGAACCAAGGGTGGTTATTCCAGAAAAGAAAGCATTTAAGGGTGAAAGGATAGATGCTTTCAAAGTCAAAGATGGATTATTATTTTTCTTCCTGGCTTCAAAAAGCAAAATTAGAAATAATGGATTTGGGGATAGGACTTTTAGTTCAAATACTGACTCTCTCCCTTTCAAAGTTTGTGATATTGGATATCACTTCTCTGGGCCTCAGTTTCTTCATCTGTAAAATGGAAGTAAAAAGAGCACAGGCATAATAAAATCTGTTTCCCAAGATTGTTTTAAGGATGAAATGAGATAATGGATGAGACATGTTTCCAAACTTTAAAGCATACTTACATTTAGCTTGTCCTTAGTGCTCCATATGTATGATCTAGGATAAGCTGAAAAGAAGTAGATTAAGATTGTCATCAGTAAAACAAATTCCAGATAAGGAGAGCTATCCAAAAGTATAATGGGCAGCCTTTCAACGTTTCCCTTCACTAAAGGTCTTTAAGCAAAGACTGGTAGAGGGGATTCCTATGGGACATGATGGCCCCAATGACATTTCCAATTATGACAGTCTGTGATTTTGTGAAATCATGCTCCAGTTCTCTTGATGCCCTTAATTCTGGTCTACCATTAAAGAGCCCTTACACGACACTTTCTCTTTCCTTCATCTCATTTTATCTGGTCTCCCCTTTGCCGTCTCCTTCCTACCACTCTGGCTCATGGGACTCCGGATAAGATTTTGATGTCTAGAGTCCCTCAAGGGGAACAGGAAGGATTTCCTCATTCCATTTTGCCTCTTCTATCTCAAACACTATTGTGTATGGAGAAAGTGGTACACCAAGAAATACAAATGAGGAGAAAGGTATAGGAATGAGGAAAAGAGATCAAAAGAGAGTTGGGATCAAAGGGGGGAATGAATCACACGTACAATAATATTTATAGTAGCTCTTTTTGTGGTGTCAAAAGAAGGAAACTGAGGGGTTGTCCATCCATTGAGAATGTGTTGAAATACTCTTGCATTATAACAAATGATGAAGTGGATGGGTTCAGAGAAATCTGAGGAGATCTGTATAAGCTGATGCAGAATAAAGTGAGCAGAATGAAAACAATATCTACAATGATGACAACACAATAAAGACAAATAACTTTGGAAGACTTAAGGACTGTGATCAATGCAATTGTCAATCATGATTTCAAAGGATTGATGATGAAGCATACTAATAACATTCTGCAAGAAGGTGATGGAATTTGCACACAAAATATTTTTGAACATGGTCACTTTGGAAACTCATTTTGTTTCACTATGACTATTTGATAAATAGGGAATTTTTTTCTTTCTTTTAAATAGAAGGAGACTGAAAAGAGGAAGAATGCATTTTCATTAATTGAAAAAATAGATTTCAAGAAGGGGGACAGAGAAAAGACAAGTGCAGGAGGGCTGCAAAGAAAAGTGAAAGAGAGACAAATATTTGTGGATTGGAGAAGTAGGTCATAGGGTCACAGATTTAGAACTAGAAGGAATTTTTATTTTTTAATTTTTATTTATTTATTTATTCATTCATTCATTCATTTATCTATCTATCTATCTATCTATCTATCTATTTATTTTTGCTTTTTGGAGGGCAATTGGGGTTAAGTAACTTGCCCAAGGTCACACGGCTAGGTTTTTTTAGTTTGTGTGTGTTAAGTGTCTGAGGCCGGATCTGAACTCAGGTCCTTCTGACTCCAGGGCCAGTGCTCTACTCACTGCGCCACCTACCCGCCCCTAGAAGGAATTCTTAGAAATCATAAAGTTCAACTTCATTTTACAGAAAAGGAAACTGAGGTCCAGAGACTTACAATGACCTTTCTACTGTCACATAAGTAGTAGTAGAATCAAAGTTTAAACCTAGATCCTGTGGCTTCACATCCAGGGCTCAAGAGGTTAGGTAGAAAGGATAGAAATTTGAGTTGGAATGAAATCACTCTAAGCAAAGCACTGATTATTCAAAAAAGACAAAGCCCAGCTTTGAAAAGATGCTATTCAGACAATTAACCATTAGAAACTGTTCTTCCAGGTTCTATTGAGAAACAAGCATGCAGTCAGTAATTTCCAAAGAAACATCACTTGCCATTGTTAATGATGGTTAATTGAAGAAAAACAACAACAGGAAGCAAAACAGTAATTGTCGATCATTCTAGCTGTTGGCAGCTTTTTCTGGAAAGAGAAATTAAAGTCCATCCTGCCAGGTATTATTTTCAGATTAATAGTTCTTGGGGCACCAAAGGGTCTTCATGGTACCGACTCATTGTGCATTTTCTAATTCAGATCTCTAAGTTGAAAGTTCTCCAGAACTCTCAAATATTAATAGGAAGAGCAGGGGAAGAAAGAAAAAAAAAAGAAAAGAAAGAAATCAAGCATTACCATAGCTCAGAGTTGAATTTACTATATAGAATGGACCTCATGTGTTATTCAGTAGTTTTCAGTCATGTCCAACTTTTTATGACCCCATTTGGAGTTTTCTTAGCAAAGAAACTGGAGTGGTTTGTCCTTTCCTCCTCCAGTAGATGAAGAAATTTAGGCACGTAGGGTTTTAAGTGATTTGCCCAAAGTAACGCAGTTAGTAAATGTCTCAAGCCAGATCTAAACTCAGGAAGGTGAGTCTTCTTGACTCCAGGCCTGGAACTGTATTCAATGTAGCATCACCTAGCTGCCCCTAGAAAATGAAATATAACAAAATAAGAGTAATTTTATAAATGCTTTATTGTATACATAAGCATGTATATTGAATATATAATCTATTTTAGATAATTCTTATATCAGTGGCTCTCTGGTGCCTGGATGTTTTCACTCCTCACTGCTGCTTAGAAGCTTTCCTGACATCCTTCAAGACTAATCTCAACCTCTGCTTTCTGCAGAAGGTCCTCCAACTAGTGGAGAATTCCCCTCTGAGATCAGTTAGTCAGTCAGCTAGCACATATTAATCACTTATTATGGGACAGGCACTATGCTAAGTTCTGTGGGGGTATGCAAAAATGGTAAAACAGCAAACAAAAAAACAGACCCTGCCCTCAAGAAGCTTAAATTCTACTAGAGGCACAACATATAAATGATCAAGTACCTACAAGGTATTACAGAGTAGATGGAAGGTAATTCAGAAAAGAAAGCACAAATATCTGGGCCATCATAGAAGGTCTCCTGAACCAAAAGGTCTTTGAAATGAATCTTGATGAAAGTTGGGCAAACTAAAAGACAGATATGAAGGCATAATGGACAGCCGGGGCAAAGGCACAGAGAGGAGAGAAGGAAGGCCATATGAGAGAACAAAGTAGTAAGCCAGCAGGGCTGAAGTAGAGAGTTCATGGAGAGCAGAGTACTATGATGTTGGTGGTTCTGGTGGTATTCTGTCATTTCAGTCATGTCTGACTCTTCATGACCCCATTTGTAGTTTTCTTGACAAAGATACTGAACTAGTTTGTTGTTTCTTTCTCCAACTCATTTTACAGATGAGGAAGCTGAGGCAAGCAGAGTTAAGTGACTTTCCCAGGGTCACACAGCTATTAAGTGTCTGAAGCCAGATTTGATCTCAGGAAGAGGAGTCAGCTCCTGAATCCAGGCTCCTCACTCTTTCCACTATGCTACCTAGCTGTGTAGTATAAGAAGAAACAAAAGGTAGTGAGGGATCAGTGTATAGAAGAGTTTTAAATACCAGAGAAAAGTGATTAATTTTTTTTTGCTTTTTGGAGAGCAGTTGGGGTTAAGTGACTTGCCCAAGGTCACATAGCTAGTTTTTGTGTTGAGTGTCTGAGGCCAGATTTGAAATCAGGTCCTCCTGACTCCAGGGCTGGTACTTTATTCACTGTGCCACCTAGCTACCCCAAGAAGTGATTACTTTTTACCCTTATGCATGTGCATTCTATATGCACCAATTTACTGTTTGTTAAAATGTGATGTCCTTGAGGTCAAGAAGCACATTTCTTTGATTATTTATTCCTTTCTCCAGTGCTTAGCACAGTACCTGGAACCTAGTAAGTGTTTAATAAAAGCTTGTTGATCAGCTTATTGGCTTTAATTTTTACTTTTTAATGGAGCCTCCATTCATTCAACTGTTACTGTTCTCAGTCCTCTCTCTAAATAAAGCCCAGTAGGTACAGCCAAAATGGTGGAGAAAAGGCATCAATTTGCCTGAACTGTCCCCCAAACCTCTCTAAAAAGCTTTAAACAATGCCATAAAATAATTTCCTAGAGAGGCAGAACCCAGAAAAGGATGAGGTGAAATAATTTTCCAGCCAAGACAACTTATAATGTTGACAGGAAAGTTCTGCTGCATTTAGGTGAGAGTGGGCACAGTCCAGTGCAGGCTGTGTCACCACAGACTCAGCAAACCAGGAGTAGGCTTTCAGAGCCACTGAATCAGTAGCAACAGTGGATGCTTCTGGAGAAAAACAAGTCAATAGCTTAGTAAAGGACATATAGACACACAGAAACACAGACACAAACACACACACAAATACTGAAGAAAATAACACCTTAAAAACAGACCAGGCCAAAGGCAAAACCATATTCTCATTGAACTTGGCTCAAGGAGAGAATCACATACATACTAAATGGGATATCTCACCCTGCAGGAGAGTAGGGGAAAGGGGGATGAGAGGAGGGATGATGGAGGGGAGGGGAGGTTGGAAGTACCCACTTTCAAAGAGGGACAGGATCAAAGTAGGGAATGGACCAGGTGGGAGGTGAGATGGGTGGGAGGGAAATATAAGCAGTCTTTTACAATATATCTACTATGGTAATGTTTTGCATAGCTATACATGTACAACACATGCTGAATTGCTTATCTTCTCAGAGGGAGTGGGTGACAAGGGAGGAAGGGAATGGATCTGAAAATCGAAGTTTTAAAATTAAATGTTTCATAAGATGTCCAGGCACTGGGGCTCAGAGATTCACCTTGCCCTAATGGCAAAGTGAAAGGGGGTATGGGAGAAGATATGGGAGAGAGCAGATTGGAGGAAGCGATATCTTGCAGGACTGCTATTCTGGGAGGGTGGGTAGGGGAAAAACGGGGGGGCGATGATTGTAACTCAAAATCTGGTGGAAATGAATGATGTAAAACAGAAGTTAATAAAGCATTTGTTTAAAAAATAAAAGAGAAAAGAAAAAAAAAACTTTTATAGTGAAGTAGGAGAAAAGAAGGTGGTGGAGGAGGGTAAGTGAACCTTTCTCTCATCAAAATTGGCTCAAAGATTGAATATCATACACACTCCATTGGATATAGAAATCTATCTTATCCTACAAAAAAGTAGGACCGGTAGGGGATAAGAGAATGAGGTGTGCGGGGGAGTTGATCGAAGGGAAGGCAAATTGGGTGATGCGGTAGTCAGAAGCAAAATACTTTTGAAGACTGACAGGGTGAAAGGAGAAAGAAAAGAATAAGTGAGAGGGGGAATAGCATGGAGGGAAATAGAGAATTATGGTTAGCAATAGTAACTGAAAATATTTGAAGCAAGTTTCACTGATAAAAGTCTTATTTCTTAAACATAAAGAATTGAGTCAAACTTATAAAAATAAGAGCCATTCCTCAAAGGATAAATGCTCAAAAGATATGAACAGTTTTCAGAAAGAGTAATCAAAGCTCTCTATAGTCATATGAAAAACTGTTCTAACTCACTATTGCTTGGAGCAACGCAATGTAAAACAATTCTAAGGTGCTACATACTTACAAGATTGGTTAGTAGGACAGAAAAGGAAAATGACAAATGTTGGAGGGAATGTGGGAAAAAATTAGACATGAATACACTATTGTGCAATTGTACATGATTGCACATTCACTACTGTGAACTGGTTCAACAATTCTGTAGAGCAAGTTGGATGCCCAAAGAGTTATAAAACCATGCATTCCCTTTGACCTAGCAATGTCACTACTCGGTCTGTATCCCAAAAAAGATTAAAAAAGGAAAAGAACCTATGTATGCCAAAATGTTCATAGTGGCTCTCTTATTGTTTTAAATTAAGGGGATACCCATCAACTGGGGAATGGCTGAATGAATGTGGTATGTGATTGTTATAGAATACTATTGTGTTATAAAGAATGTTTAGCAGGATGCTCTCAGAAAAAACCTGGAAAGCCTTCCATGAGCTGAAGCAACGCAAAATGTACTGTATACAAAGTAATAGTAATATTATAAGATGATCAACTGGGAATGACTTAGCTATTCTCAGCAATACAATAATCCAAGACAACTCTGAACGACTTGGGATGAAAATTACTATCCATCCCCAGAAAAAGAACCAATAGTATCTAAATACAGTTTGGAATATACTTTTCTAAAATTTTATTTTCCTTGAGGGTTTTTTTGTCAATATTTTCTTTTACAGCAATGACTAATACAGAAATGTTTTGCATGACTACACATGTATTACCTATATTGAATTGCTTGCCTTCTCAATGAGAGGGGGGTTGGGCGGGAGAAAGGGAGAGAATTTGGAACTCAAAATTTTAAAGATAAATGTTAAAAATTGCTTTTACATGTAACTGGGGAAAAATAAAATACTAAGTTTTTTTTTAAATTAAGCCTAGACTCAACTTGACTAATAACTACACTCTGCCAACTTGCAGTAAAGGCTTGGTGTGGGACCAAAGACAAGGACTGCTTAGCATGTCACAACATAGCTCTAAAGCCTCCTGTGCTCTTTATTCTCTCAACTAACAGAGACTCCATTTCATCTAAATCCCTATAGTTTCCCCTTTGAGATGAGAAACTGAATTCAATGGCTCACTGCAGTCAAGATGTACTGCCTTTCCTTAATCCATCGCACTTGTTAGCCTATCAAAGAAATACATTGTCTTTATATATGGCCCCTTTATTCTCCCCCTGTTCTTTAGTATCAGGAGAGATATTACTCTCGATGACAACTGTGCAAAATAAAAATGTGTTCAGCTATTGTGATAATATTTTGTTGTCATTAAAAGATAATACCTGCAGGTTGGACTACTGCCATCTCTAGTATAACAAGAAGCATTATTAACACATTTTTCGAATTTTTATTTTACTCTTGGGAGGCTTTGGATTCTACTGGAATGTGCATTGGTCTTGGTCAAAGACCTGGCTTTCAGAATTAGCTCAGCCATTCACACAACCTTTAGTAACTCACTTGACATGTCATAGACAATTTTTCTCACCTAATAATTAAAGATATTAATATTTACATTCCATATCTCACAGTGCTGGCATTGTGAGGAAAGTGATCCTGCTGACTTGACACAGTGTGCAACACAGGATGTAAGCTCTTTGAAGGCAGGGATTATTTCATTTTTCTTCTTTGTGTACAGAGCATATAGCACAGTTCCTGACAGAAAGTGGTTGCCTAATAATGCTTGTTGATTAACTGTCTAAGGGAGGGGATCCACCTCAACATACCCTACTTAAAAGTAATTGCTTTTATTAACTAAGATATTTCTTGACTAAATTAATCAGAAATAGATGTCAAAAGGCCAAGATACCTTGTGAATTAAAGACATTTCAATTAGGTACAACAGGGAGAGTGATCTGATTGAATAAGGGAAACAGATACTATTACTTTCCCTACTGTATAGATAAGGAAACTGTGTCAGAACAGACATAACTTGTCTAGGGTCACAGAGCTAGAAAGTGTTTGTTGCAGGTTAAATGACTCCAAGTCCAGTTATAACCATTAGGTCACCTAGCTCTTTAATATAAACTCTATATAGCACAGGGGAAGAGCAAACTATGTTGACCAAGGGGGCATTAGATTGCCCCCAAATTTAAGATAAGCTAATTATGGTAACAAGATATTAAAATTAATTTATTGGTAATAGGTAAACGATTATATGCTAGTATATTGATTTAAAATATTTGATAACGTAAGCTACTATACTCAACGAATGAGAAAATGTCTTATGGACAAAGGACAATGATAAAACTTTAGAACTGTGCTGTACTATATAACTTCCAAAGCCCTTTCATACACATTAACTAACTTAATATTACAACAACCCTGTGAAATAAGCAGGGCAGACATCAGGTCATATTTTATACATGTGAAAATGTAAGCTGAAAGAGGGTGAGAGAATTACTGAAGGCCCCAGTGTTAGTTAACTGGCAGAACCAAGACTTGATCCCAGGTCAGATGATCCCAGATCATTTCACCCTGACTCCAAGTCCACTACTTCTTCCACAGACAACACTGTCTCTTTAGGAGTTAAGTCGAGGGATCAAACATTTAATCCAAAATGGAGTCTTGGCCTTTGGGTTTTAAGGCACAAAAGCTTCCTTCTCATTTTCCCAGGATGCAAACTGTAAGTTATATGCCCCTGTCTTCTTCACAAGGTTGCTGTGAGAATTAGCAAAATAACATCTTTAAAGCAATTTTAGATTTGGAGCAGGAAGGTGCTTTATAAATAGAAGATATTACTATTCATATTCATGATGCTTGCCAACCCTGCAGTTTCCCTTGTGATTACTTGCCATTTTCCAGTAACTAACATCGGGTTTTATCTTTTAATCACAATAGATTCTCATTAAAATGGGGGAAAAGACAGAATCAAGCACATGGAAATATCTACATATTGAATCTCACTCTTTTGTGCAATTTAAATATCATAGAATTGAGATGACTATCATTTTTGTGCACTGTTGGATAATCTTTGCTATTTGCGAATAGAGCAAACACTACTATCTTCAGTTTTGAATGTGCTACTTGAGTGTGAAAAGGTCGACAACATTCATTACCTGGTTCAAGAATAGCAACAGAAGAGAAGGGGAAGGAGGTAGGCTCTTCTCTGTTTTCACTGGGAGTCACCAACCTTGCAGAAGTGATTTGACAAGGCCTTATGTGTTGCAGGCAAATAGTGGGAAGATATTTGAATGGTAGTCACAAGCCCCATCAGTGAACTGTGGCCCAATGGGGCCCAATGGAAGACGTGCTAAGGGAAAAACCCATGGGAATGATCCATTTAACCTCTGTTTGGCAGAGGAGTAATAGTAGTTCAATTGAACAAGCATTTAAGTAAAGACTAAGTGCCAGGCGCTTTAATAAGCACTGGGGATATAGTGAAATACATCTGAATTGTTGGTCATGGGACAAGGAAGCTATTGTCTTCATTAGCTAGACCACTTAAAAAGAGTACTAAACAGAAATAGAAAGAATAATGAATTTGCTTGTAATTTTAGGTGGTTGCAAGTGTGGGATTAACAGGGCTTCTAAAGAACCTAAGAGTTTATCCCATAATATATTAGAAATTATTGATTTAGATTGCTTTGTGGTTTACCCAGATGTTTTATATCAGAAGCCAGAATGTAAAACCATGTTGTTTTTCATTTGGATGTTGTGTGAAAACATATCAGTTTCAAAAAATCTGTCAACTCTAAAAGGCTCATTTAATTTCTGACAATATTTCTCTAGCTCATAGAGAGCTACCCAGAAACAGGACTTTGATTAGCATGCACCATTAATCATTTAAGGCAAAGTGGGCCCTCTCCTTCTCTGAGCAAAAAGGAACAATCGAAGACGGCAAAGGCGGCAAGTGACAAACAGTAGGCATATTTGCAAGTATAAAGTATGCAATCCCGAGATGTTCGATTGCAGGACTGCTCATTTGTGATTATTACAGCCATTCATTCTCTCTGGCAAGGGAATATATCATCTGCCAAAAAACCATTGGCGAGGTTTATTTATTTATTTATTGCTATTTATTTTCATTTCTCAAAGAGGACAGGGTATTGCACTCTGATCAACAAGTTTATCCAACAAAAGGTTGGTTACTCTGACCCTCGTGGAGATCACTGAATGATTCACCTTTACTGTCATTAGAGGTCAGATATAATCACCATATGATATGGTAACAGGCTGAATAGAGAAAAAATGTGTTCCTTTAAGAGGAAATGAAAGTAACTATATTCTAAACCTGATCATCATAAAATAAAGGACACAGTTAAAGAGATATCGCCTGACTACTGCTCTAATCATGCCTGCCTATGTCTATCTGTCCATCTGTTTTATCTATCTATCTATCTATCTATCTATCTATCTATCGGGTCTAGTTATCTATTCATTTACATGGATATCCAAGAATATTTATCTACCTATACTATACAGTAATTTATTCATTTATATGGATAGTCACAGATATCTATTATATATATATATATATTTCTAGATATCCATTCATTTATGTATATCTTCATTGAAAATATTAAAAAAACTATACAATGTAAATTATTATAAAACTGTTTATATGACCATTTTCATTCATTAATAATAAATAATACATTGAATGCATGATATTTGATAATATACACTTAATCAATTGACAATAATTTATTAAATATTTCTTATTTGCCATGCCCTGGGGTTACAAAGAAAAACACCTGCTTTCAAGGAGCTTGCTTTCTGAGGGGGGAGCTGACATCTACAGAAATAAATGGAATCAATTGTATCTTCTTTATAATGATCTTGTGAATAACTTAAAATAATTATTATCATTCTTTTAACCTTATGAGAAAACTAAAACAGAGAGATTATGTGAGCCAGTTTGAAACTCTTTTTTTTTTTTTTTTTCGGTTTGAAACTCTTAACATAAAGGGCCCAAATGTACTAGATAAGAAAGGAGAAATGAAAACACAAAAAAGTAAAAACAAAACAAAATAAAATAAAACTAACACTAAGAAGAGCATTTCCAGTGTACTAGATATTCCCAAAGGTTCATGAAAGTATCAGATGATAGATTCCCAAGAATCAGGAAAGAAGGAAGGATAATAAATGTTTAGAAAAAAATAATCACAGAACTATTTATAATCAAAATAATGTGACTAGGGATATACCAATAACTCTCAATTCCTAATGACTACTTTCTGATCTCTAAAAATGTTTTATGAGAATAATCTACAAATGTACTAAAGGTATCTTTGATAAAAGTTACAAAAGGAATAGGAAAAATTTGGAAATGATACTCTAAAGAGAATGATATTTTTACAGTCATACAACTGACCAAAAGGTACTGAGCATAGAATACAGCATTATGATTACTGTTTGCTGACAATAAAATAAAAATACAACAAAAACAGAGATTTGATTTAGTAGTGGGAAGTATCATCTTAAAGATTCTCTTCCTATATGATATATGCCATTTGTATGTTCAAACGCAAAAATATATAGTCCTTGCAAGATATAAGAGGCTTGGCTGTATAATAATTCTATTAATAATCTATTCTCTTAAATTATTGCTAAAATGTATAAAATTCAATGTTATGCATAAAAATTGTATTTGCAGCTCTTGTCAGAAATGAGCCAGCACTATATAGGATATATAGCTCTGGACCCAGAGTGAGGGAGATATGGGTTTGACTTTCACACATGATTAGACTTATTCCTGAGGAGAGTAAGCCTTCAGGTTCTTTAAAGTTACTTCCAACTCTAAATCTATGAATCTACACTCCTATGCCTAGGATGAAATGCCAATTAAAGTCCTATTCCCTATCAAGGTGATTTCCTATAGATGCTATGTTTTTGCCTTTTTCATTATGTTATTTGCCACAAGCATTGAAATGATGAAGAAGTTCCTACATGAGATCTCCAATCACTCAAAACAATGCACCCTGTAGACACCCAACTAATACCTCCAGAAGTTGTGAAGACCCCAACTTTTGGGATAGAAGCTCCCCTGTCTGGTGGCAGAGTCCTACTTTGGCAGCAAGCCCCAAAATCAAGTAATTAAGTGGCAACATGCCTAGGCAAAGGAAACAAAATAAACAGAAAAATGCAATATTAGACGCATATTTTGGGGACAAAGAGGATCAAAGCATGGAACAGGAGGAGGTCTGTGAGGTCAGAGCTCCTGCACCAAAAGCCCCAAATGAAAAAATGAGCGGGTTACAAGCCATGGAGGACCTTAAAAAGGATTTTAAAAACCAAATAAGAGAAGTGGAGGAAAAATTGGGAAGAGAAATGAGAAGGATGCAGGAAAAGTATGAAATGAGAGTCAACAGCCTGACTGAGGAAAATAACACCTTAAAAATAGACTAACTTAAATGGCAAAGGATGCTCAAAAGGGCAATGAGGAGAAGAATGCCTTAAAAAGTCGAATTTGCCGGATGGAAAAAGAATCTCAAAAGTTCACTGAGGAGATTCATTCCTTCAGAGTTAGACTGGAGCAAATGGAAGCTAGCGACTTTATGAGAAATCAAGATGCTGTTAAACAGATCCAAACAAATGAAAGAATAGAAGGCAATGTGAAATATCTCATGGGAAAAACCACTGACCTGGAAAATAGATCCAGGAGAGATAATTTAAAAATTATTGGACTACCTGAAAGCCATGATCAAAGAAAGAACCTAGAAATCATCCTTAAAGAAATTCTCAAGGAAAATTGCCCTGATGTTTTAGATCCAGAGGGCAAAATAGAGGTTGAAAGAATCCACTGATCACCTCCTGAAAAAGATCCCAAAAAGAAAACTCCCAGGAATATTATAGCCAGGTTCCAGAATCCCCAGATCAAGGAGAAAATACTCCAAGCAGCCAGGAAGAAACAATTTCAATATTGTGGAAACACAATCAGAATAGCCCAGGACCTGGCAGCTTCTACACTGAGGGATCGAAGGGCATGGAATATGATATTCCAGAGGGCAAAAGAACTGGGAATGAACCCAAGGGTCACCTACCCAGCAAAACTGAGTATTTTGTTTCAGGGGAAAATATGGTCATTCAGTGGAATAGAGGACTTTCAAGCATTCTCGAGGAAAAAAACAGAGTTGAATAGAAAGTTTGACATTCAGACACAAGAAGCAAGAGATGAGTGAGAAGGTATTCAGGGAAAATAAATCAAAAGGAACTGATCAAAGTTTAACTATTTACATTCCTCCATGGAAAAACAATAACTGTGACTGATGAAACCTTCCTCATTACGAAAATAATTAAAGAAGGGTATATGGGCATATGAATACATATGTGAATATGTGTATATATGTTTATAGGTATACATGGATAGAGGGCACAGGTTGATTTTGGTAGGAAGGGATGATACTTAAGGGGCGAAGTTAAGAGGTGAGAGAGGAAAGTGGCAAGAGAAGATGGGGAGAGATAGGGTAGGGTAAACTATCTCATGTAGAAGAGGGAAGGAGAAGTAGTTGCAGGGGAGGGGAAGAACAGGAAGGCAAAAAGGCAAAACCATATTCTCATTGAATTTGGCTCAGGGAGAGAATGACATATGTACTAAATGGGATATCTCACCCTGCAGGAGAGTAAGGGGAAGGGGATGAGAGGGAGGATGATGGAGGGGAGGGCATTCTGCGGGGAGGGGAGGTTGGAAGTTCCAACTTTCAAAGAGGGACAAAGTAGGGAGTGGACCAGGTGGGGTGGTGGGATGGGTGGGAGGGAAATATAAGCAGTCTTTTACAATATATCTACTATGGTAATGTTTTGCATAGCTACACATGTACAACACATACTGAATTGCTTATCTTCCCAGAGGGAGTGGGTGACAAAGGAGGATGGGAATGGATCTGGAATTCGAGGTTTTAAAATTAAATGTTTCAAATTTATATAAATACTATTATTAATACTATTTTGCATGTAATTGAGAGATAAGATGTGCAGGCATTGGGGCACAGAGATTCACCTTGCCCTAATGGCAAATTCTAAGGGGGTATGGGAGAAGATATGGGAGAGAGCAGATTGGATGAGGGCATATCTTGTGGGACTGCTATTCTGGGGTGGTGGGTAGGGGGAAATGGGGAAAAATTGGAACTCAAAATCTGGAGGAAATGAATGATGTAAACCAGAAGTTAATAAAGCATTTGTTAAAAAAGAAAACAAAACGAAACAAAAAACAGTGAACCCTGTACACAGAGGAAAACAAAACAACAAAAAGCAATTTGGGTTTAGAGAAGAAAGGGGAGGGAAAGAAGCATTTATAAAGTGTTTACTATTACCAGATATTGTACTGTATATTGCGGGTTACCAACAGGCCTCAAAACTCTCAAAGAGTCAGAAGGATCTCTACCCCAAACGTGTGGAGTCTTCCCCCATCAGAATGGGTGGTTGAGAACAATTTGTTCGGACGACCATAAACATGGTGGAAGCAGGTACTGTGGAGTGCTCAGAGCTTGGCCAGACATAAAAGATAGTGAGCTCTGCTGCATCCCAGGCCAATACCCATCGTCTTTTGTCTTACCACTCTACTTCAATGATTCCAGAAGAGAAAACGAGGCTCATAACTTTGCACAATTCTGTCTCATTTAAACCCAAATTGCACACAAGTTAAGCTATCACCAGTGATGCCACTGTTCCTCTTTGAAAACAAAGGACAAACAACAACATGCAGACATTGTGTTAAGCACTGTACACATATTTTTTTCATTTCATCCTCACAACAACCTTGGGAGATTGGTGCTGCTGTTATTCCCATTTTACAGCTGAGGAAACTGAGGCAATCAGTAAAGTAACTTTCCCAGTGTCTAAAGCTGGGTTGAACCCAGGTTTTCCTGAATCTTTCTATAATGACACTGCCTTAGTAAGATTAGGACATTGAGGAAGAGAGGATAAGAGACTCACTTATGCTCCCACAACTACTGGGTATCTAAGGAAGGATTTGAACTCAGATATTCCTGAACCCAAAAGAAACCCTGTAGTCAATGTGTTGCCTCAGAAAGAATGATTCCAGACTGATATACAACTGGCACAGAGTTCCTAGAGTTAGTCATAGATCAAAAATGAATCAAAGAATTTCACAAAAGGAAAAAAGTAGGCCAGATTGCATTCAAGAAATCATATTTTTAATAAGATGTTTTATTGATGTCTTCCATTTTTATCATCATAACCATCCCAAGAATCTCTCCACTTTCCATTGCCACAGAGCCTCCTTATATAAAAAAACACTTAAAAAATCACTTATTAATCACACAACTTATTAATATATTGAGAAATTGCAAAAACATGTGTACCATGTTACACTTGCTGAGCTCCCACTACCATGAAGGGATGTGTTGGGGACATCATTTCACATCTCTTTATTCCTGCTCTGCTTGATCTTTGTTTTGATACATTTATTTTCTATTTTTTGGCATGTGGTTGTTCTTTCCATTAATAGTATTATAGTTTTTGTGTGTATTGCTTGCTTACAGCTACTTACTTTATTGACTCATATAGATCTTTCCATGTTTCTCTATTTTCATCACATATATAATTTCTTATAGCATAATATTATTATATTTTATTCATTTACCACAATTTGTTTAATCATTGCTCATTCTATGTACATTGACTTTGTTTCCAATTATTTTCATGCAATATGTCTTTAATGAATTCAATCTTCTTCTTGAAAACAAGGTCCATATATTATTGTCTATATTCATTTCCACAAGCAAGTCATGAAATACAAACATTATAAAAAATTTGTAGATTCCCTAGTAATAGGGTATGACAGGGATGAGGAGGCTTCAAGATCCTACCCATGAAGTAATGTTCAGAACACAAGGTGTAAAGAATGTCATCAGAGAAGGTATAATGAGAAAGAAGATGAACCAATGATGTAGTATGAGAGATAGATAACCAATGTACAGCTCATGTTCTTCATCTGTATTCTTGCAATATTAAGAGATGGAGAGGAAAATTCCAAGGATAATGGGGAGATCCCTTGTGGAGATTTGTGGAAGGATGTGGGCAAGAGTCACACAGTCTGTGGTCCTTATGTCTAGAACTCACGTCTATGCGATCACAGATCCATCAAAATATTAAGTCACTTTTGCTAGTATCATTGTGCATGGTTTAAGGAACGGTTTATTATGTTATTTAGTATGATTGTTCATGTACTTTCTGGACTGCAATGGCATCCATCTAGCTATGTTCTCTTTTGCATGCATGCATATATATATGAGTTAGCTATCCACTAACAGACATATAATTATTTTTCACTGTGGTCTCCATCTGCTTGGTTGTCAGCTGACTGCTCCCTGCTCAAAATGTCCCATAGATCAGTCTTGGACAGCAATGATTCCAACACAAATATCCAGAGCTCTTAGTTTACATTGTTCAAGTCTGATAGTGCAAATTAAATACCAGCTCTGTTTTGTCATTATTCCCTTAATACCTTTCACTCCCTCTCCCTAATTCTCCCTTTCACACACAGTTTCTGCAGCACCCAGAATGCTTTCTCCTTTAGAATGGCTATCAATTTTTTTTTCAAATGTGTTTTGGCCTATGATTTGTTAATAGTCATAACCAATTAGGCAGTTACAGAAAGCTTATCATTTCTGTTAGTTCCTTTTAGATGAAAATCCACCATAGTAGAATGCACAATAATGTCATAAAACCACAGAGAAATAAAAAGGAAAGAAAGGGAAGGGAACTTTAAGGGAGGCAAGTCAGAGGAGGTACAGGGTTAGGAAATGAATGCACATAATATGCACTTAATATATGCTTAAATTGAGAGTTAAAGCAGAAGCAGCATATACAAAGCAATCCCATAAAGCTCTAATTAGTTAATCAGTTGCAACTCCACCTATTAGCTGGAAGAGATTTTGTGTTGTCCATGCATGAAGGCATAATTCATACAATAATACTTTTCCAATCACAGATATTTCCAGATGAGAAAATAAAATTAATGCATTGAACTATTTGTAATATTAAACCCACAAGATCTTGCAGGTAAATAATCATCTCCACTCTAACAGAATGCAAATGATAAATGGGAGATTGCAACATGGTTCCAGAGAAGAGATTCCCTAACTCTTGATGACTGGCTTCTTGAGATTGCTACCTTATGCAATATTCTAAGCATCTAAGCTATTTCATATTTTACATATCTTTAGCTCCATCATTAGCTTGTAACATGCTTAAGGGAAGGGACCATTATTGCCCTTCTGTGTATCCCTCCTGTTAGCACAGGGCTTGGCACATAGTAGGTGATTTGAACTGAATCAACAGCTTCCTTGTATTTTTGAAATATGTACTGTATAAACTAAATTAGATTTTTGCCATCATATGACACCAAATACCCTGATCTAATTGTTAGAACTCTCCCACTCCTCCTCTCTGGCTTCAAATTATGTTAGGAACTTAACAAGTCTTCTAGTCTACCTCTGTCATTTTAAATATGAAGAGATAGCCAAGGAATTGAGATACCTTGCCAAATTTCACATAAGTAGAAAGCATCCAAGATTAGATTTGAATCTCCGGCTTCTAATTCTAGAAACCGTTCTTTCTACTTAACCATACTGCTTTTTTAGGCTTACTGATCCATGGATTTGTTATATCAACCAGTAAAATATAAAAAACCATAAAGAAAGAGACTAAAATTTTTGTCTTTTTATCTCCAGCAGCTCAAATATAGCAGGTGCTTAATAAGTGTGTGCTGAAATTAATAAATGATAAGTACCAAGGTAAAGAGGAAAAGGCGCTAGATTCAGAATCAGAGGTTTTTGTTCAGTTGTTTCAGTCACATCTGACTCTTCATAACCCAATGTGTAGTTTCCTTGGAATACGTACTGGAGTGGTTTGCCATTTCCTTCTTCTACTGATTTTACAGATGAGGAAACTAAGGCAAACGGGATTAAATGATTTGCCTAGGATTACACAGCTAAAAAGTAGAATCAGAGGACTAAGGTTTGAAAACTAGTTCTACCATTATTACCTATGTGATCTTGAGTGAGTTCCCCAATCTTTCAGAGCTTCAATTTTCTCATCTATAAAATAAAGATGTGGAGCAGCTAGGTGGCACAGTGAATGAAGCACCAGTCCTGGAGTCAGTAGGACCTGAATTCAAATCCAACCTCAGACACGTAACTAGCCGTGTAACCTTGGGCAAGTCACTTAACCCCAATCGCCCTCCCCAAAAAAGGCAATAAAATAAAATAAAATGAAGATGCTAAGTTGCATAGTCTCTATGCTCATTTAAGCACTAAATCATTGACCCTATGACCAAGAATTTCCTGTGAGGAAGTTCTCTCTGCCAATATAGATGGTCACTTGCTCTATAACTTTAAGTCACCTAGTCTCAGAGAGTTTCCTAGAGGAATTTGGGGTTAAGGGGCTTGTCAAAGGTCATCTTGTCAACATGGATTTGAGTGAGAACATGAACACAAGTTTTCCTGGACTGTAATTATCCACTATACCACACTTGCTTCTGTGATGCTATAATAACAATAACTACAAAGCAGTTATTTTAATCAGTATTTCTGATCTACCTATATAATATTCCATAGAATATTGGTCATAAATGAGAAATAAAGGATTGTCACTTGTCTCAGGACTATTTCTATATGAACCTCAGAAAGAAGATAAAAAAGATTGAGATGACAATCACAAAGATAATGATGATGGTGATGATATTGATGATATTGATGATGGTGATGATGATCATCATGATAAAGCAAAGTTTCCAAAATAGAGAGAGAAATAAAAGCCAAGTGGGATAGGATATGAAATACATAATTGTCATTTTTCTGTCTTCTACTAAGGTTGTCCTGAAGGTATTTTTGGTGATCCTAGAAAAAATGATCTGATGTCCCAATGCCATTATTTAATAGAAAGGAAGAAAGAAAAAAAGAAAGAAAGAAAGAAAGAGAGAAAGAAGAAAGAAAGAAAGAAAGAAAGAAAGAAAGAAAGAAAGAAAGAAAGAAAGAAAGAAAAAAAGAAAGAAAGAAAGAAAGAAAGAAAGAAAGAAAGAAAGAAAGAAAGAAAGAAAGAAAGAAAGAAAGGGATGGAGGGAGGAAGGAAGGAAGGAAGGAAGGAAGGAAGGAAGGAAGAAATGAAGAAAGAAAAAATCATAACAGGGCAGTTGCTTTTCCCATCACTATTTTTAATCCCCTCTTGAAATAACTTTCCTAAAGGAAAGCAACTCAAAAAGTGTTAAAAATCTTTAATCAAAGATTTATATCATTTACTTAGTTCAGGGGAAAATGTCAGCACCCTGAACTTCAGAAAATGCAAGCAGAAATTATAAGCAGACAAAAAATAGAGACAGAGAAAACAATACAATTCAACAGACCAACAGACAGGGCTTCTAACTGTCTGACATAGTTAGTTACCAGGGATAGAAGCCCCAATATCTGGGTTTTCAAAGACTCCCCTAAGCAAGCTTCTCTTGTTGGGCTCCAAGTGAGGTACATAAAGGGACAGGGCAGATCTTCAAATTCCCTTACCATTATACCGCTTGATAAAGATAAAATCATAATAATAACCACTAACTTTTATATAATGCATTATGGTTTAAGAAGTACTTTACCAATATTATTTTCCCTTATCATCCCAGCAACCCTATGAGGTATGCAGTGAAGGTATTATCTTCCTCATTTTGCAAATGAGGAAAGTGAAGTGCAGAGTAGTAAAATGACTAGTTCGGGGTTAAGTGTCTTTTGACTACAAATTCAGTTCTTAAATTTCTGGATGAATCAGACTATTAGAATGAGAGGAGGAATTAACACAAAGTATCTTATACTGCTTTGAGTTCTTACAGATAGACCAGCTAAAAAGTAGAAGTTGAATTCTTATTAATACAGGAAAAAACTATAATCTTGGTCTGCTTTTAGAAACCTGCCTCTGATTTAGGTCAATCTTCAGACTGAATGCCTACTCCAACTACTCCCTTCTCAAAGAAATGTTCCCATCATCCCCTTCTTCTGCCTATTCAATCATTGCTCCAAAGTCCCAGTTATGTAAAGCAGTATAGTCAGATTTTTCTGTGCCTTCCTTTCTCATTTTGTTCCCTGAAATCATCCCTCTGGCCCCTTCTGTACTGGGCTCCAAGCCACCATTGGCTCTTTGCCTGGTGAGGGGGGAAAAGTGGTACCTTTCTACATGAAAGACTATCACTATTGAACATTGTCATTGGCAAAGTCCTTAATGATCATATATTAGGTACTCATTAAAATACACCTTTGAGATGTTATATATACTTTTGAGAAGATATAATATGGGGTAAGCTAAGGTTAAGGGCATATACCAAGCTAGCAGGAAATTAAGCCTCAGAACTCAGAAATTATGCCATTGCCTAGCATACTAGTCCCACCTGCCTTAGAACAGACTACATCTTTGAAAATGAATGCAATTCATCATCATCATCATCATCATCATCATCACCACCAATGTCATCATTATCAATTTTATAGTTCCCAGAATAATAATATACATGTGTAGACACTGAGGATCATGCCATTACATCTGGAAGGATCCTCTGAGCTTATATCTGTTTCTTCTTTTAACAGACAAGAAAACGGAGGCCAGGAAAGTTAGATAAACTGACTGAGGTTACATAGATATTAGGAAGTAGGGTCAAGAGATGAACTCAGGTCCTATAACTATAAATCTGGACCATTTACACTGTTCTGTGCTAATGAATATTAACTTTAATCATAATAAAAAATCTCAACAAGCATTTTCAGCATGTATTTGAGATTGTGTGGGGTATTGTGGATGATAGAGAAAATTTATAAAATATTCATTAATCCCAACAACAATAATACCTTCCAAACAAAGATTGCTTTGCAATTTTCAGAGTGCTTTCACATGCATTGTCTCAATTGATTCTCAAATAAAGAACAAATATTGTTCCCCAAAGCTCAGAGCTCAGTATAGGTCAACAGTACAATATGGCGACCAGGAAAGGCCAATAGGGTTTTATGCTAATTTTTAAGTATCATTTTAAACAAGGAAGATGATAATTTTGCTCTCATATTTGAGGAACCTAGTTAGCTAAATTGATAGGCTTCCAAAATGTGGCAACTAGGATTGGGAAGTGACTAGAGACCATGCCTTAAGAAACTCATTGAAGAACCTCAGTATTCTTAAGTTGAGAAGAGAAAAAAGACTTGACAGGGCACAGGAGAATCTTATGGAAAGAAAAATAAGGCTTGATGTGCTTGGTTCCAAAGAAGCAATAACTGGAAGTTACAGAGAGGTAGGTGGATGTATGAATAAATAGATAGAGAATTCATTAAGTACTTACTATGCATCAGGCAGTGTACTAAGGTCTAATGATACAACTGAAAGGAAGCAAGAATATCCTGTGACCTTAAAGGGCTTGCATTTCAACGTCGAGGGAGGGAACAACCACAAAGGGGCACTGTAAAGGAAAGGTATACATCAGGCAACATAACAACATGGTGTAGAAAGGTTCACATGGCCCAGCTAGATAAAGCATTGGAATGGTAAGGGAATTTGAAGGTTTTCCCTGCCCCTTAATGGGCCTCACTTGGAACCCAACATGAGATGCTAGCTTAGGGGAGGCTTGTTTTTCAGGAAAGCCCACACCTCTTGTTACTTTGCAATAAGCAGTGGGTCACAAAGGTTGTGATGTCCTCTGACACCGAAGAAGGATATATAGTACCGACAGATAGATAGATAGAGATAGAGATAGATATATATGCAGACATACATATTTAGATATGTCTCTCTCTCTCTCTCTCTCTCTCTCTCTCTCTCTTTATATATATATATATATATATATATATATATATATATATATATATATATATATACCCTGAGGTGAGATTTTGTTTTGGGGCTCAGTTATGGGAAGAGTTGTATGATTTGGCAAGATGAGATTCTGGATAGCCAATGAGCCCCCCAGCTTTGAGAACCTAGATGTTGGTGCATCTCTCTCTTGTAACTATGTATGTATGTATGTAATGGTCAGATAGCTAGAAGCCTTGTCTGTCGGTTTGTTGAATTGTGTTATTTTCTCAGTATGCATTTTTCTCTGTCTCTATTTTTTGTCTGCCTGTAATTTCTGTTTGTATTTTCTGAAGTTCAGGGTACTGACTTTTCCCCCTGAACTAAGTGAATGATATATATGATTGATTGAAGTAAGATTGTTATCCCTTTTTAAGTTGCTTTCCTTTAGAAAAACAGGTAAAAAACTGTGCTGAAAACCATCCTGGGTATGGTAGGTAGGGTGCTTACTGTTACAAGCACAAGGTCATGGCAGGTAGGTGGCACAGTGAATAAAGCACCAGCCCTGGAGTCAGGAGGACCTGAGTTCAAATATGACCTCAGACACTTGACACTAGTTGTATGACCTTGGACAAGTCACTTAACCCTAACTGCCTTGCTTCAAAAACAAAACAAAACAAAATTTAAACACAAGAACAAGGACATATAACAGAATGGTAGCAACCGAGGTTGGATCCAAATTACCAAGTCTGGTGGTATGGTGTGGAAGTATAGTTTGGGATGTGGCATGGAGACCTGGACCTGGCAAGATGAAGCAAAAGTTTTCCCAGACATCAGGGAGGTAATGCCATGACATGCAAGTGAATTGGATTTAAGCGAGGTAGGGCAGTGCAAAGTCACTTCATTAGAGTGACTTTCTCCTGTAGAACCATCGAAGATCTGATCAAAGTGGATGCTCATTCCAATAATGCAGATTGAAAACCCACATATGAATGCCCACACTACGAGACTTCTTAATATGTGCCCAAGGCAACTATATGTCACAATGCATAGACTGCATGGATTGAAGTCAAGAAGATATGAATTCAGATTTAGACTCCAATGCTCATTAATTCTATGACTCTGGGAAAGTCATTTAACCTCTGTTTGTCTCAGTTTCCTCATCTGTGAAATGGGAATAAATAATGGCATCTACTTCCCACAGTTGTTGTGAAGCTCAAATGAGATATTTGTAAAGTGCTCAGTACAGTGCCTGGCACATAGAAGAAGCTATATAGATATAAGCTTCTTCATCATCATTATCATCAGCATCATTATATCACTTCCATTTAAAATGCAGGGGACCTTCCGATAGATTTTTCAACCTTCTATATATACCAATGAAGCATTCAGGTGTCCTTGGGTTGTTCTACGCTCTCTGTGACCTCCTCTCCCTCTCTCTCTCTCTCTCTCTCTCTCTCTCTCTCTCTCTCTCTCTCTCTCTCTCCCATCAAATATTTCTCTGATGCCTCCTTTTGACTACTCTATCTACATAAATCTTCACCCCCCATTATTACATCCTGACATTATGCAATTTTAGCTTCTTGAACATTATAACTAATTCTGATGACTGTTTTTGCAGGGAATAAGGTATGAATATCTGGTAATGAATTTAGTTCTGTCACCATACTCAGTGAATCTCAGAATTGAGAGGAACCTCCAAAGTTATTTGATCCAACCCATACCTAAGCAAAAATCCCTTCTACCACATACCCAATATGTGCTTCATCAAAGTTTCATGGACATATTTCTGGCCACTAATACACCAAGTAGACTGGGAGCCCATCCCATTTTCAGCTAGCTTTAATTGCTAGTAAATGTTTCTTTATATCAAGTTTAAACTAATTTGTCTTCTTGTAATTTTTTACTCACTGTTCCTAGTTCTCCCCTTTGGGGTTAAAGGGAGCCCCATATCCTTTTCGTTAGAAAATCATTCAAAGCCTAGAAGATACCTATCTTGCCCTACTCTTTGTGTCTTCTTCTCCAGGCTCAATACATCTAATGCCTTCAAACAATCCTCATATGGCTAGAACTTGAGGCTCTGTACTATCTTGGAGCCCTTTATTTTCAAGAAAGATTTTAAATGAATGTTTTGTTTCAAGAACTAAAAAAAGAAAAGAGTACTGAGAAGTGGTTCATGGAGAATGCAGATGTTTAAGACTGCAGCTAAATAATTGTTCTGCTGTTACTATTTTTATCCACCTTTTCAAATAGTATTTGTAAATTCTGGAACAAAGCCTGAGTGAAGGAAGCTAAGCCTCTCACCCTTCTGTGATCTGCAGTCAGTTCAAACTGACAAATGGGAAGCAAAAGATAATCTCTTTCATTTACAGAAATGGGCAGGTTTTAGCCAGTTTAATACATTTCATGCAAGAGAGGCAGGATTTGAAAACCAACATTGGAAGGTTATTTTTAAGTCTTGGTGGCTTTACTCATTTAAGCTGGGATCAGCTGGAACCTTCCCACCATGATCTCATACTTTTCACTGAAGCCCTGATTTTTCTATAGCTTTATAGAAAATCAGCAAGGTCCAAATCATGTTTCATGCATATGGACCCTCCACTGAGTACACAGAAAGTGCAAGCCACAAGCTTATAGTTTATTTGGGATGGGGAAGGTTTAACTGACCTATGTTAGAAAGAATCTAGAAGTAACTATTTTGATCATAACTTACTGGTCTACATGGTCCCCACATCTGGGGATTTTTGTAACTAATAATAGTACCTATATTTACATAATGATGACAATGTTGATATTAACCAACACATATGATATTTTGAGCTTTCCAAAGCACTTTATAAAAATTATTGCAAAAGTGAGCCTTACAACAATGGACAGAGATGGGAAAATACTGTTAGTCTGATCCCCATTTAATAGATGAGGTAACCTAACTAGAAGAGATTAAGGTGACTTGTTGAGATAACACAACTAATAAATGTCATTGACAGGACTCAAACCCAGGGCTTATGACTGTATATATCCCAGAATCAGGAGACTGAATGTTTGTATTTAGAGAAGAGAAAAGCTTAGCAAGACTTGAAAAGGAACTGTGATATTAAGGTCTTGAAACAAAAAAAAATGATTTATATTTGATATTGGAGGTGCTAATACACCAGTAAGCTATTGAATAAAGATATAGGGGTGACATGGTTAGTCTTGCACTTTAGGAAGATCACTGGGGAAATTCAAAGGAGGATAGATTGGAATAGGGAGAGACTTGTGGTTAGGAAACATACCAGATTATTATTTCAGTAGTCTAGGGCTTGCTTGACCAACGGTGACAACAGGGTCAGAGGAGATAAGGGAGCATAGAAAAGAGATAGAAGGAAGCTATAATTGACAAGACTTGCCAACAGATCATAGAAGGTGCTAGTGAGATAACATGAAGCATTGAGGGTAATAGCCTTCTCAGGACACTATTTCATGATCTTCCACTAGAATGACTGAACATGCTATGACTGCAACCAAAGATGATGGTTAAATGTCAAAGTAGTTCCCAGCACACTTTGGTGGTATCTTCTTTAGCTTTAGAAGTTAGGATAGACTAGGACCAGATCTGTGATTTCATCAGTATAAGGAACTCTAGGTGAATAAAAGTTCTCTAGGAATGCAGGTTAGTACCTACTCATCAACTTGTCTTAGAGAGTTGCCTGAGACACTGGGTCACACAGGCAAAGTTCTTAACAAAAGAGGAATTCAAACTCTCATTTTTCTCACTATGGAGGTCAACTCTGTATACAAAAGAGAATATTGACTTTTGCTGAAGAAGTAAGAACTAGGGACGGTATCACCTTGTCATTGAATCCCTAGCACAGTGATTGACATGTTCAACACATGCTTGCTGATCGAGATTTCACTATGCATTGTTGCTTCTAAATCTTAATTATACATTTTAATGATCTACTTTTCTGTTTTTAACCATTTTAATAATTATTTTAATCAAATGCTTTATTAACTTATAGTTTACATCAGTCATTTCTGCAAGATTTTGAATTACAAATTTTCTCCCTGTTTTTCCCCTACCAACTACCCCAAAATAGTGATCCCACTGTATATCCCACCCTCCAATCCACTCTCTCCCATATCTTCTCCTATACCCCCTCTGACTTTCCAGTAGGGCATGGTGGATGTCTATGCCCCATTGATTGTATCTTATATCCCAGTTACATGTAAAATAATATTAATTATATATATATATATACACACATACATATATATATATTTATACACACACACACATATATTTAAACATTTGATTTTAAAACTTTGAATTCCATATTCATTCCCTTTCTCCCTCATCACCCATCCTTACTGGAAAGATAAGCAATTAAGTATAGGTTGTACACATGTAGCTATACAAAACATTTGCATTGTGGATATATTGTAAAAGACTGATTATATTTTCCTCCCTCCTATCCCACCTCCCACTTGTTCTATTCTCTACTTTGATCCTGTCCCTTTTCAAAAGTGGGTGCTTCCAACTTCCCTCCTCCCCAGCCTGCCCTCCCTTCCATCATTCCCCCTCTCATCCCCTTCCCCCCTACTCTCCTGTAGGGAGAGATACCCTATTTAGTGCATATGTCTTTCCCTCCCTAAGCCAAATTCAATGAGAATAAGGGTGACCTATTCCCTTTTGCTTTCCTATTCTGCCCCTCCATTGTAACCATTTTCCCTTTCCTCTTCTATATGAGATAGTTTACCCCATTCTGTCTCTCCCCATCTCCTCTCATTATATTCCTCTCTTGCCTCTTAATTTCACCTTTTAAGTATCATCATTTCCTATTAAATTGCTACTGTGCCCTCTATATATGTATACCTGTACAAATATATAGACATTATGTATTCATACTCCCATATACCCTCATATATAGACATATATATGTATGTGTGTATATACACCACACACACACACATATGTACATATATATATATATATATATATATATACACACATTTATATTCCCTTTAGCTATTCTTATACTGAGAATAGTTTCATTAGTTACAATCATCATTTTTCCTTGTAGGGATGTAAATTGTTCAACTTTGATAAGGTCCTTTTCATTTCTTTCCCCTGTTTACCTTCTCATGCTTCTCTTCCTTTTTGTATATGAATGTCAAATTTTCTATTCAACTCTGTTTTTTCATCAAAAATGTCTGAAAGTCCTGTATTTCACTGAATGACCATATTTTCTCCTAAAACATGATACTCAGTTTTTCTGGGTAGGTGATTCTTGGTTTTAATCCCAGCTCCTTTGACCTCCAGAATATCACATTCCAAGCCCTTTGATCTCTCAGTGTGGAAGCTGCCACATCCTGTGTTATCTTGATTGTGTTTCCACAATATTCAAATTGTTTCTTCCTGGCTGCTTGTAGTGTTTTCTCCTTGATCTGGGAATTCTGGAACCTGGCTATAATATTCCTAGGAGTTTTCTTTTTGGGATCTTTTTCAGGAGGTGATCAGTGGATTCTTTCAACCTCTATTTTGCCCTCTGGTTCTAAAACATCAGGGGAATTTTCCTTGAGAATTTCTTAAAGGATGATTTGTAGTTCTTTTTGTGATCATGGGTTTCAGGTAGTCCAATAATTTTTAAATTATCTCTACTGGATCTGTTTTCCAGGTCAGTGCTTTTCCCAATGAGATATTTCACATTGCCTTCTATTTTTTTTCATTTGTTTCTATCTGTTTAATAGTATCTTGATTTCTCATAAAGTCACTAGCTTCCATTTGCTCCAATCTAATTCTGAAGGAATGATACTCTTCAGTGAGCTTTTGAGATTCTTTTTGCATTTGGCAAATTCAGTTTTTTAAGGCATTCTTCTCCCCATTGGCTTTTTGAACCTCTTTTGCCATTTAAGTTAGTCTATTTTTAAGGTGTTATTTTCTTCAGTCAGGTTGTTAACTCTCATTTCATAATTTTCTTGCATTGTTCTCATTTATCTTCCCAATTTTGCCTCCACTTCTCTTATTTGGTTTTCAAAATCCTTTTTAAGCTCCTCTATGGCCTGTAACCAGTTTATATTTTTCTTGGAAGCTTTTGGTACAGGAGTTTTGACTTCATTGTCTTCCTCCTGTTCCATGCTTTGATCCTTTTTGTTCCCAAAAAAAGGAATCGAAAGTTGGATTGCTGTGCTTGCTTTGCTTCCTTTGCTTGCTCATGTTGCCACTCAATTATTTGACTTTTGGGCTTTTTGCCACAGTAAGGCTCTGCTACCAGACAAAGGAGCTTCACGCCAAATGCTGGGGTTTTCTCAGCTGCCAAAGGTATTAGTTGGGTGGCCTCTGTGAAGCCTCCACACACTCTTGAAAGCTGGTTGCACACACCAAGACCTCTACCCTAGACAGCAATCCAGATCCAAGCATGTTAAAGCGAGAGTGATTCCCCTTCAGACTGGTTGCTTGGTCCCCCTACAATCTGCAGGCCAGTACCTTAAGCTGCCATGTGGCTGTGGCTGCAGGGTTGCTGTGCCTCAGCTGCTTCTTGCCCCAGGGGCAAAGGCCAAACACACTCCTAAACTACTGGATCCCAAAGTTCACACTGCACTGACCTCTCATTTTGTTCTTAGCATCTAGGTGTTGATAATTCTGGAAACTGCCACAGCTGTTGGTGATCTGAAGTCCCTCCAGCATGATGCTTGTCAGGCCCTTCCTGAGGCTAAAACCTCTGGTTGGGGCTGTGCTGAGGTCAGCTCCCAGAGGGCTGTGCTGGTTACTTCCTGCTGACCTGCAGGGCTCTCCTCAGTGGGAGGTTAGCTTTTCTATGTCATCTTGTGGGTTCTATAGTTCCAAAGTTTCTTTGGAGACCAATAATTATTTCTTTGTAAAACATTTGGAATTTTTAAATGTCATGTCCATTTATTTCCCACATTTCTTTTATTGTTTCCCCAAATTTTTTTCATATTTCAGACATATAGATAGAGATAGATATCAATATAGGTATATATATAGAGATATAGATATGTGTACATATATATGTATATACTTATGTATATATGTGTATATACATACATAATACATATATGTATTTGTATACATCACATGATATATGTTGTATATATAATATACATATATACACATGCATACATAATACACATATACATATCTATAGCATACATACATATATTCACATTTGTCATATCTAATTATATATACTGGGTATTGAATGCTAAATCTTAAACCTATAGGTATAGAATTAAATATGTAAATTAATTCAGATAATGTTGACATTTTTACTAGAGTCTTGTAGAAACATCATAAACATTGACTGCTCACATTTACTTTTATTTCTGTAAAAAAAATTCTGTTTATTTTGACATACATCTTGACTTTGCCTTGGTCCATTAACTAACAGATTTTTAATTCACTTTTCTTTTAAATACCATTTTTATTTCTATCTTTTCCTTATCTTGGTCAGTAATGTTAGAAATATTTGGAATCATTTTGCATTGTATTAGAAATATTTGGAATCATTTTGCATTGTATTAGAAATATTTGGAATCATTTTGCAATGTATTACTCTGCTGAAGCAATTAGTTACCTCATTTGTGTGGGAGGGGTAGATTTTCTAATGGCTTCCTTATCCATTCCCTTAGTGTGTTTATTTGCTTCTTCTTACTGCTATAGCTAGAATTTCTAGTCCTGTGTTAAGTAATAATCGTTAAAATTTCTATTCTTGCTTCACCACTGATCTTATGACAAAAGCATTCAGTGTTTCTTCATTGAAAATTAAGCTATGGTAAAGAACTGTTCTTACCAAAAGAATCAAAGATCCTTATGTTGCTATATTTGGGAGTATTCACTGTAACTTGGCTAACACAAATGGCTTTTTTCTAAATCTATGAATATACCCATATGTTTTTATCATTTTGCTCTCAATGTGATTTATTCTGCTAATTGTTGTCATTTTTGAACAATCCTTGGATCCATAAATAAGTTTAAAATACTCAATGTATTTGCTTTGATACATTTTAGGAAACACTTTGTCACTTTTTTCCATCAATATTCATTATTGATATTGGTCTATGGCTATGGTTTTCATTATATGTTTATCCTGCATAGATTTGTGTATTACAATAGTTCTCTGAGAAAAATTTGGTAATTTTCTTTCTATGTTATTAAGAAAATATATGTGGTATTAGACCTATTTGTTCTTTAAATATCTGATAAAATTTATGTGTAAATCTATGTGGTATTTTGTTTAATGAATTTATTATTTAATTGCCTATTTTCTCAAAGATTGGATTGTTAAGGTTATTTATTTATTGTTTTCTTAATTAAGGTATTTTATATTTTATAGTTATTCATTCCCTTCACATAAATCTTGGACTTTGTTGGCATGTAACTGGACACAAAATACTTTATTATGAACAATTTATTCATTGTTATATGCACCTAGTAATATAGCATTCCTCTCACTTAAAAAATAAAATTTCAAGCAATTATAAAGTTCTTTTTAAAAATTGTTTTTTGCTTAGAAGTTCAATAAGTGTTTTTATTTTTAGCTTTCAATTATATTTTTTATCCTTTAATTATAAAAACAAAATAACCTTGTGCTTATCTTGCTCATTTTTAATTTGTTAGTTTTTGAATTTTTAACTGAGTGTTCAATTTAATCCCTTCTTTTTCCTTTTTTGTTATTAAAGATATGCAGAGATATGAAATTTTCTCTTAGGGTTTGTTTTACTTCATATATATATATATATATAATATATATGTATTATATATATTATATATATGTATAATATATATGTATTATATATATTATATATATATGTATATTTGGTTTTTGCTTTTTGCTTTTTGGAAGGGGGAAGGCAGGTCATTTGGGGTTAAGTGACTTGCCCAACATCACATGGCTAGCAAGTGTTAAGTGTCTGAGGCCAGATTTGAACTCAGGTCCTCCCGACTCCAGTGCCACTGCTCTATTCACTGTGCCATCTAGTCACCCCACCTTTAATATGTTTTTTTTTAATGTTTCTATGATTTGGTCTCTGAAAAACTCATGATCTTGGATCATGAATTTTCAGAATTTTCAGAATTTTTTGTTCATATTTCCTTTACTGATTACTATGTAATGTATTATGATACATAAATGGTGTGTTTAGGATTGGTGCCTTTTGGCATATATTATGATTGATTCATATCCTATAACATGATTGATTTTTTCAAGCACCATGACTTCGCAAGAAAAGGCATATTCTCAGAATCTCATTCAAATTTCCCCTTAAGTTTATTAACCCCGTTTTTCCTGATATTCTGTTAAAATCTGTAATCTTTTTCTGTTTTATCTTCCTGTTCTTTTTGTCAAACTCCAGAAGAAGGACCTTGCATTATGGCACAATAACATTATTTGAAGTAAATGTTGTCGATTAGAGTTGCAATGGAATGAGAGAGTTAAAGTCAGAACCAACATTTTTTGCCAGGTTGAAATTGAACAAGGTAGAAGAGAAAGTGATTAAAAAAGAAACAATGGAGGTGTGTGTGTGTGTGTGTGTGTGTGTAGGGGGAGCGGAGAGGGAGAGAATAATAAAAGAGAGAGCCAAATCTACCATTGTGAGAATTGGAGACTACTGTTAACAGGAATTAATCCAAAGCATTTAGGAATGATGGGGTAGGTGTTGGACATTTAATGGAGAATGTGAGTATGTGAGTGTGATAAGGTGAAAGAAAGACAGAAGATCAGGACTTCTCCTGAGGGATCTGAAATCTGAGGCAGTATACTTCTTCTTTGTGGTGAGCATAGGGCCCTTACACAATGGCATCACCTGCCACCAGCATACTCCCCACTCATCACAACCCCCAGGGGCTTCCCCACCCTCTGCACCCTAAATTTCACATTGGCTCCCTTCTTGCCTCTGAAGGTGAGACTGGCTAATCAGCCTGGCCTGGAGGTTGCCCATCTTTTTTTTTTCTTATTTGCTCCAGATGAAAGAATTTCTAATTATATCTCTGATTGATGGTTTATTCCTAATCTCTGTTCCTACATTTTAAGCCTCTTAAAGCCTAATCTGCCATTAATTACTTTCTCACTGCCGAGTTTACCACTCTGATTGAGTGGCCACTTATCTCTGCTTCAATTTTCTCATCTGTGTAATGGGGAGACTATCTTTCCCGTCTCCCTTATTGGATGTTGCGAAAATCAAATGAGAGGAATGAATCAATCAGTCAACTAGCAAAGTAAGCACCTACCATGGCTGAGGATTAAAAGAAAGGAGAGGGGAGTCTCTGTTCCCTAGAAATTCAGGGTGATGGGGAAGACAATATGGAAAGTATTCTATACAAACAACATATGAACAGGCTAAATTGGGGGCAGTCTCAGATAGAAGTTTACTATGATTAAGGAAGACTGGTAAAGGCTTCCTGCAGAATCTTGGAGTTTGTCATTGTTCATTCTTCATTCTCAAAGAGGACCAGTGACACTGTGGGGTGACACCTAGACTTGTGGGTGAATTGGATCGAAGTCAGGCATTGTTGTAAAAAGTCATCAGCCTCACTCTCTCCTCCAGAGTCATCCAATGGCAGGACAAAAGTCAGTACTAATAATGATGGCCCAGGATGCAGTGGGTGACCTTGACCTTTCTAAAGAGTTGGCAATTAAAACAAGCCAGGGAAATCAAGAAGCATAAAGGAGGAAAGAGGTCTACAAAGGGGGACAGAAAGTGAAGGTGCTTAGAGGCAAGAGAAGGAGTATTATATGCAAGGAATAGCAAGGAGGTCAATGTCACTTAATTTTACACTATGTGGAGATGGATAAGGTGTAAAACAACTGGAAAAGGGGTGAATCTCGGCCCAGTGGCGAAGGGGCTGCGCTGAAGGGGGCGAGTGCCTCCCGCCTGTCTTTGTCTCAGCAGGTGCTGCTCCATGTGGCCCTCGCTCCCGTCGCTTTGGGAGCCGTACTGGATCGATGTCCCTGAGACGCCGCCCTGCCACCCTCGGAGCCTCCTTGTGTTCTCGGGCTGGGTGCTCTTTGCCTTCATCTTAGAGCTTGGCCTGACCGAGGCCGCCGCCAGGGAGAAGCAGTCAGTAAGCACCTTGGTGTCCATGCCCTGCTGGCTGGTGGAGGACTTTGTGGTGGCAGAGGAGTGTGCCCCTTGTACTACCTTCCAGGCTAAGACCACTCCTGAGTGTGGCACCCCTGGCTTTATGGAGAAAATCAGTTGTTTCTTGTCTAAGAGAAAAGAGTTCAAAAGCTGCCGAGCAGCAATGATGGAGCGACACCTGTTTTTGGAAGTTTGATGGGGCTGTGGTGAGAGTGGCTGCAGTCTTTGCCTGCCTGGTGATCCTTCGTCAGAGATCACTGGACCAAAAGGCCCTGGAAAAGGTCCGAAAACAGATTGAGTCCATATAAGCCCCCACCCCCAGGAACCCAACATCCAAGCCTTTTGCCCCAAGAGAGCCTGGTGGAGAAGGGTATCAGCTGGCCTGATGGGGAGAAGGTTATATGGAGTGATCCTGGCCCCTGGAACCCTATTCCTTCATCTTCTTCCCTTTGCCCTTTACCTTTTGTCTCCTTGATAATGAAAAAATAAAATAAAAACACCCCCCTCAAAAAACTGGAAAGGTAGGAACAAGATGGGTCATCAAGAACTTTGAAAACCAAATAGAAGATTTTATATTTGATCCTAGAAATAATAGGGAGCCATAGGAGTTTACTGAATATAGAAGTGAGGTGAGGGAGTGTTACAAGATCATACCTATCTTTAGAAAATCAGTTTAACATTTGAATGATTGGAATAGAGGGATGAGACAGGGAGACAAACCAGAAAGTTATTGTAATAGTAGCATCTTCACACTTTGAGCAATTCACATTTCACTGGTGTCAGTCTCTGTCCTCAAGTGATTTCTTGGGGCTGGGGAGATACAGGGGGCAGCCAGATGCTTTGTTCCAGGCCCAGTGAAGCATACATGAGTTGGTATCCACGTGTGACGTGATGAGGACCTGAACCAATGTGGTGGCCCTTTCAGAGGAGATAAGGGGATATGTAAAAGAGTTATTATGAAGTAGAAACTATAAGCTTAACACTGGATTAGACATAGGGGGTGGACCGTGAATGTGGGTGACTGGGAAGATGCTGGTACCCTAAGCAGTGACAGGGAACTTAGAAAGGAGGGAGAGATTTCAAAATTTTCAGATTTAGAAATGGGAGGCATTTTGGAGGCTACTAAGTGCAACACCTGATTTTAATTTTTTTTAGATTTTTTTTTTTTATTCCACAAAAATACCTTTCTCTCCCTTCCATCCTTAGCTCCACTGGTGGGGGTTGGGGGGAGAAAAGAAAAACAAATCAAAACACATGTAACAAATATAAATAGTCAAGAAAATGAGCTCTTTCTTTGTCCATATCTAAAAAACAAATCTCATTTTGCACCTTGATCAAATCCTATCTCTGACAGGACAGGCCATAGTAGCATACTTCATCATTGTGTCCCTTGGAATTATGCCAAGCCCCTCATTTTATAGATGAGGAAAGGTGGAAACTGAGAGAGACTTGTCCAAGGTCACACATCCACTGTCTGAGATGAGGTTAAATCATAATTTTACTGTTTAGTGTCCTATCCACTATCAAACACACACACACACACACACACACACACTTTCTCTGACTCCATCTCTCTGTGTCTCTCTCTCTGTCTCACTGCCTCTCTGTGTCTCTGTCTCTCTCTGTCTCTGTCTCTCTGTCCGTCTGTCTGTCTGTCTCTCTCTCTCTCTCACACACACACACACACACACACACACACACACACACACACACACACAAGTTTTGACAACTGAAACACAGCTAGGTAGCTTAGTGGATAGAGCACAAACTTGGAGTCAGGGAGACCTAATATGAAACTTTGTCTCAGATGCTTGGGCTGTCAATACTGATCTTTGGCAAGTTCTTTAATCTGTCCCCATGTGTTTCTTCTTCTGTCAAAAGCAGATTGCAATATCATGGGGTTGTTGTGAAGCTCAAATGAGAACACATAAGCAGAGTACTTTGTAAACCTTAAAACACTCTATAAATAGCAGTTAATAGTGCTATTATTATTACCATAAGAGAATGCAAGGTAGAATTTTTATTCTCAATATAAGCACGCCTAGTAAATATTTCAAATGAAAGTAGACATTCCATATCCCAGCAGATAGCAAGAAACCCACAAAATCTGCTCGTGCCGGCACCAATGCTCTCATGACTCATGCACAAGTGTATTCGGCAGTCACTTTCTGTCACATTTCTTAGTGCCACATAATTATAGCTATTACTTCACCTATTTCAGAGGAAGTAAACTGAAGTGAGTTTCTAGAATTAATCCCAAAGAGCAATGGAGTTACCCAAGCCTCAGAACATGTGTCAGGAAGAATAATACTAATGGATTATTTTTAGTTGCCAACAACAAGCAGATTGGCAACAACTCCACATCTTGCTCAGGGGCATCAGAGGTTGCAAATCCAAGTCATCAACGTTAATTCTATAGGCAAAAATGCATCATTTCCTCCCCTCTATCATCATTCTGAGCAATTAATCTGGTCTGTGGTCTATGAACTATAGTGATACCATGGATCTCAAACTGGGAGTTGATGAAATGCCCTATTTTCCTGATTTCTAATCATTAATCTACAGAAATAACTAGTGCTTGTATATCTGTGCTTATGATTAATTAAGGAAAACTGGCTTATTTGCAGATACGTTTCTTTGTATTTGAATTGTCACATAATAATAACAAAACAATATTTTGGCAACAATAAAAATAATAGCTGATTTTTATATAATGTTTGAGGGTTGCAACCTACTTTTGCTTTTTTTCCAGTCTTTTTTTCCTTATATTTTCCTATCACCCACTTTCTGTTGTGCTTGCCTCTGATGGTTCTTCCCCCCCTGGGATCAGGGCATGAAACTGTCTCTTCCTTTTCCCACTTCACTGGGATTCACATTTCACTGTATCAGTCTGTGCCCCGAGGGAGGTAGTGGGGAGGAGAGGGAGAGAAGATAGTACAGAAAGAGGGGCCAAGCTCTTTGTTCCACACACATGTTGGTATCTTGTCCCAGTTTCTTCTGCTCTTCCTATTCTTTGACTGATCAATGTTGTGTCATGGAGGAATAAAATTACAACAACGCTTGATGATATCCCAGGTATTATTATCTTCTCTTTACAGGTAGAGCATTCATTTGCACAGAAGAAAGGAAGGATGTTGTACCTGGAATTAGAAAGACTTGAATTCAAATATGGCCTCAGACACTTACTAGTCTATGACTCAAGACAAGTCACTTAACCTATCTGCCTCAGTTTCCTTATTTACAAATTGATAGTAATACTAGCACCTAACTCACAGAATAATTATGAGACTTAAAAATAAGACATTTGCAAAGTGCTTTGCAAATCTTCCAGTGTTGTATAAATACTAGCTATTATTGATACATAGTTGGATAATGCATAGGTGTATGAGAATGGTTGTTTTCTTTTTGTTTGTTTTTGGGGGGTTGGGGTTTTTTTTTTGTCTTTTGTAGGGGCAATTGAGGTTAAGTGACTTGCCCAATGTCACATAGCTAGATGTGTTAAGTGTCTGAGCCCAGATTTGAACTCAGGTCCTCCTGACTCTGGGGCTGGTGCTCTATTCACTGTGCCACCTAGCCACCCCAAGAATCGTTATTTTCAATTCAGCTCAATTGGTGTTTAAGATTTTAATATATCAGGCACTTGTCATCCATAGACAACAATAAAACAACCCCTGCCCTTTAGTTAACGTATATCCTACTGGAGGAGGACAATGTGTACACAAGCATAGGAGCTCAGGAAGCAAACATTTATTAAATGCCTATTATATGAGAGTTACTAGGCGGTTAGGATACAAAGGCAAGAGTTGAATAATATCTATCTTCATGGTCCTTGCATTTTATTGTGTGATATGTGTGCTGAGATGAATAAATATAAGTTCTATATTATATAAAAGGGATAGTTGCAAGAGATTTGTTGTGGAGAAAGAAATAACCAGATTTGGTAAATGATTGTATATATGAGATAAGAGAGACTTATGAGTTAAGGATGGGACTGAAGTTCCAGTCCTGGGTGGCTAGAAACACATTAGTGCCTTCCAAAGTGATACATGCTTGGTGGATTTGGGAGGAAAGATAATTAGTTCTCTTTTTTTGGATATGTTGATAGGTCTCTGGGACATCTAGTTTTCATTGTCCATTAGACAGTTTGTGACCTGAGACTGGAACTCAGGAGAGAAACTGGACTGGATATATAAATGTGGGAGCTAATTCTAAAGGAGGTACCATGGATACTGAACAAAAGACGAGAGAGAAAAGAGAAAGCCCAAGGTAAAACCTTTGAGTTCACTCTAAATGAGCAGGCCTGACATCAGTGCAGATCCACTACTTTTTAAAAAGTCCCACTGAGTCAGCGGCTCTTCCCAACCAGCAGCCGGTAAAAGGATTGCTTGGTCATTCCCAAAGTGTCCAAGCATAGAGCTCAAAAGGTCTTCTGGAATCAGGAGCTGCACTTGTACATTCTCTGTTCATCCCTTATTTATGTTTAAGTGGATTCTACTAAGCCAACAACCAGTTTCAGGTTAGATTGGTTGGGAAAGTGAACCAACATGTGAAGATGGTAAGCTGAAACCATAAGTATGGGCTTCCTCTATACACTAAGATTAGATCATCAATTTTGTTCACTAGGTTCCATTCATGTAATCCCTCTCTTTGACCCAAATGTCCAACATCAGGCACTGAGTCTCATCGATTCTTCCTCAATCACAAACTCTTGCAGCTTTGTCTTTACCCTCTGCTTACTCCTGAGCCCCATGCAATCAGACTTCCAGCATTCTACTGAAACTGCCCTATGAAAGATCATTTGTTGTTATTCAATCATTGCAGTCATATCCAACTTTTTGTGACCCCATTTTGAGCTTTCTTGGCAAAGATACTGGAGAAGTTCATCATTTCCTTCTCCAAATCATTTTACAGATGAGGAAATGGAGGCAGAGTTAAGTGACTTGCCCAGGGTTTGAACTCAGGTCTTCCTGCCTCCAGGCCCAGTACTCTATCCACTCTGCCACCTAGTTGCCCTTACAATGTCGTAATGACCCACTAATTGTCCGTCTCAATTGCCTTTTTCCTCCAATCATTTTCTTCACTTTTCTGTATCATCAAATACCACTCCCTCATTGTAGGCAGTCTCCATCCCTCTGTCTTTGTAGATACCACATGTGTAGTTTTCTTTCTACCTTTCTAACTATTCATTCTCAATAGCTCTTTCTGTGTTTAATTATCTTCTTCCAAATCCTTTATGATTTCCCCATGTTCTGTCTTCATGATTTCTAAAAAACTCTTTTTTAAAGCACAGTGGAAGTTTCCTATATCCAGTGAAGTTACAGGCCTTGACTACCCATTCCCACTCTCAGATAGAATGCACAGTTATCCCTTCCACACCACAACTTTCCCCATCATGGTCAGTATAAGAAATAAAATGGGAGTTTTATGCAGAATTTTAGGCAAAAGCCTCAGAGGAAGCATGAAGATCAGTAGATTACACAGAAAAAGTTTAGAAATTCAGAAATGCATAAAATATATGTATAGTATCATATAATATCTACATATTTTATCTTTTAGTGTCATAATAATTTAACTTCTTCTCTAGTATGAAGAGAAGGTCAAAAAATTTTATGTGGATTTTCCAGATCATGGCGGTTGCTGTGCCCTAAACCCCTCTGATGGGGAAGAGGTAACTATAATTGACTTTTCCATTTTCATTAACTGCTTAAAAAAATCATCAAATCACAATTTTAGCTCTAGAATGGAAAACATTTTGGAAATAATCTTACTAAATACCTTAATTTTATAAGTTAGAAAACGGAGGCCCAGAGAGGACAATTGACTTTTCCCAAGTCATGCTGTATGTGGTAAAGTTGGAACTCATACATTGCACATTTGATTTCTAGGCCGACGTGCTTTCCAGCACACCATGCTGTCTCTCCATATATAAGTAACCTTTCTGACAACTAAGTTACTGCAATTGGTTCAAAAGTAATTCTGAGAGATGGGCTGGAAGTGATTTCTTTTTTATAAACAGTAAGAATGAATTAATTTAGCAGCAACAGCTGTGCAACAAACCCATAAGGCCCAGAAAATCTCCACCTAAAAGATCATCAGACTTCACCAGAAACCATGCTGTTTAGAAACAATTTTGTTCATGAACTAAAGAGTTAGGGATTTCCTTTTCCCTTATTCTAATTAGCAGGGGAATTTCCTTGGAAGCTGGAATCTTGGCTTCTTAACTATTATTACCCACCTGAAGTCATAGTTCCTGTTTATTGCACTATAAGCCTCCCTATTGCAACCAATTGTAAAATCCCAAAGAGAAGCTTCAACTGTTAAGTGAGGACAATGTAGCAGGAGCAGATGTACCACTAAAAAAAAGCAATCATATTATCCTGAAAATGTCCTTAGCAATGAAGAACAAGGGAAAGGAAATCAGAAGTGATCATCATATTCCAAAATATCTGTCTACTCTAGCAGTAGGACTGCATTTAAACAGGAAGATTTGCTTAAGTTTCCACATACCATTCATAGCACTTTAGAGTTGACACCTAATTCACTAAAGAAAGTGCAAAATCAGGGCAAGGCTTTCTGAAGCATTCTTGGCAAAACTTCCTTCCTGCCTATTTTCCCAGAGCTTCTCAGTCTTTACTTTTGATGGGGTGTTTGCATGTGCTCAGATCCCATGAATCAGAACACTCATTCCTCCAAGAAGACATTTTTGATGTAAACCTGACTCTCTTTAAATTTTTTTGCAATTGCTTGTTCTTATGACTTCCAAGTTACAATCAGTTCCATCACCTAGTTCCTAAGCAGTTCTTTATAATGTAATTATGTTCTTTTTCCCTCTCTGCAAGGAGGGGAGATGGAGAGTAAAGAATGATTCCCGCAATGCCTGTGGATATTTATGATTGGCTACATTGGGTGGTACGTGCTCTATTTTTTCATATATAATGCATACATGAAAATTAACTGAGACAAAATAAAATAGTACTATTTAATGAATGATGTCTTATAATAGTTTACATATAAAACACTTCTAATATTTACTATGTCCTCCTTTTGCTGCAGTCACTTCTTTTGAATGTTTTGACATTGGGTTCAGCCTCAACTGAACCCTCACTGCTGCTATGCAATCCTTTTACAACATCCTTGATTCACTATCTCATACGCCAATATGACTCTAAACCTTTTAATCCATCCACAAAACATGCATGTCTTCCCTCTCTCTCCACTCACTCAGTTGAGAACTTTGTTTCATATTTTATTGAATAGTTAGTCACTCAGAATAACACTCACGGATGACTCTCCTCCTCATCTCACATCATCCAGACATCTCCTGTCACTATCTTCTCCTTCAGCCCTGTCTCACATGAAGATATGGTCAACTCCCTGCAAAGGGGAAAGCCTTCAACATGCACAACTAGTCCAATTCCATCTTCCCAAGAAGATTGTCCTGCTCTATTATCCCCACTCTATTTCGTATTCAATCTTCCCTTGTCTACTGGCTGCTTCCCTTCTGCCTACAAACATTCTTATATCTCCTCCATCCTCAAAAATTCCATACTTGATTCATCCATCCCCATTAGTTATCATCCAGTGTCTCTACTTTATCCCTCTTGTGGATAAACTCTTAGCAAGAGCTGTTTATAATTGGTTCCTCTATTTCATTTCCTTTTTTTCTCTTCCTAACTGCCTATAGACTGACTTCTAGTCTCATCATTCAAGATGCTTTCTCCAAAGTTACTAATTATTACTTATTACCAAATCAAATGGTTTGTTTTCTATTTAACTTAACTCACTCCCCTATTACAAAGATATAGTAAAGCAAAATAAAGTTCTTCATTAGTTATGTCCAAAAATGAAAATGTTTCAGGTAATAATTGGAGTCAATCATCTCTCTCTGGAGAAGGTACCATTTCTTAAAAAAAAATTTCCATGAGACTTGGGAATTATAAATGGTCCTTGTGTTCCTCAGAGTTCCTAAATCTAAGTTGTTTATCTCTACATTATTATTGCTATGTTATAAATTGTTCTGTTCACTCCACTTTGCATCAGTTCATACAAGTCTTCCCAGGTTTTTCTGAAACCATTTGCTTCATTAATTTTTATAATACAATTATATTCCATCATATTCATGTACCATAATCGGTTCAGTCATTCCTCAATTGATGGGAATCCTTATGATTTCCAATTAAAGACTTTCTCTGAATATTTATGTTTACATGGGTCTTTTTCCTCTTTACTTGACATTTTTGGGGAATAGACCTAGTAGTGATATTTCTGGGCCAAACCACAGTTTAAATTAGGGGGAGGAGCATAGCTCCAAAAGTATTTCCAGAATGCTAATGGACTTTTAAAATCCTCATCTTTGGTGTTTTTTCTATATCCTTTTTCACTACTGATCATCCTCTTCTCCTTAATACACTCTTCTTTTTATGTGTCCATGAAACTGTTCTACCCTGGTTCTCCCCCTACCTCTCTGACTGTTCCTATCCAGGCTCCATTGCTAGATCTTCATTCAGGTAACACTAATCATGGGGTATCCCACAGGGATCATTATTGAGCCATCTTCTCTTCTCCTATACTGGGATCTCTATCACCTCCAGGATTTAATATAAAATCTCCTGACATTCAAAACCCTTAACAAGCTGGCTCCCTCCCACTTTTTCAGCCTTTTAATGCCTCACACTTCTTCACATACTCTGTGATGTAATGAAACTGGCCTCCTTGCTGTTTCTCACACAATGTATTCCGTCTCCAGATTCCAGACCTGTTCACTAGCTGGTCCCTATGCTTGCACCACTCTCCTTCCTCATGTCTACCTCCCATCTTCCCTAGCTTCCTTCAGGTCCCAGCTACAATTTCACCTCCTAGGAGAATCCTTTTCTTGATCCCCTTTAATTCAAGTGATTTTTTGTATTATTTTATATATATATATATATATACATATATATATGTATATATATACACATACATACATACATATATATAATTTGTACATAAGTTTTTTTATATTATCTTCCCCATTAGACACTGATTTCCTTGAAAATAAGGATTGTCATTTCCCTTTTTTATTCCCAATTTTTCATACAGTGCTTGCCACATAGTAAGTGCTTAATAAATAACTTTGACTGCATCTACAAAATTTTGACATTTGTTCAATTTTTCATCATGAAACCCCATGTCTGTTACATTATATATTAAGCATAACTTTAATGAACAGTTCATTTTCCTAAGTCTCCTTTTGGATATAGTCCAAAGGTTTTTCAATGGAATTTAAATTAAATAAATCCCCAGGCATCTGAAATTTGTTCATTTCTATCTCTTAGGCTTGTTTCTTGGCATGGTGGGAGTCCATGTTGAAGTATTCCTTCTCCATTTGGGAGCTTCTGATTCTAGAATAATTCTGGTTCTCAATTTTACTTTCTTTATCAGATTCCACCATTCCCTCAATGGGGATAAGAGTTCTAGACCCACTTTAAGTAAATGCCTCAAACATTTTTGAGGTGGATATGTATTATATTATGATAAAGTTAGCCAGATATTTCAGACTCTCTAGAACTTCCTCTGATGATGGCTTTAATATATACCATTGAATAAAAAAATGAGATTTTTTAGTAAAGATTACATTTTTTTCCTCCTACACAACTTTACACTATGTATTACCTTGTCCAAGGCAAGCATTTTCCCCCTTCATGTGATGGGCTAGCAGCTGTGTGTGTGTTTTTAATGGTCTTCCAAATGGTTTTTCAAGAAGCCTATAATATATTGTAAAAGAATCAATAATAGTTCTTTTAGTTACCAGGTCCTTCTGAAGGTCTTTGCTTATTTTCTGAAGATTATTTAGGTTGTTTCTCAGCAATCATTTGTTGGATCTTTGGCCAGCCTTTTTTTTTTTTTTACTAAAATTTCCTTTGTGCTTTGATGAACCTTATCCTGTTTCATTGTAGGCTTGATTAATCCTTAAAATGTTTGATTTCTTCACACTATATGTTCTAATAACACTGATGATATAGATTTGCTAATTATACATGTAGAAGTGATAGCTAAAAGTATGAAAGTAAATGCAATTTTCCATGATAGTAAACAGAGAAAAGAATCTTTGAGAATACCCACATTTAGAGGGTAGGAAGATAAATTCAAATCAGCAAAAGAGATTTTTAAAAGGAGAGGCAGTAAAGTAGGGATTATGAAAGGACTCACTCAAGTAACTGGATATGAGTTTAAATCCCGTTTCTGAAACATTACTTCTAATAGTCATTGAAGTATGCTCTTTAAGAGCCATAAACTTTCCCATTTCCTTGGAATAAGAGGTATTCATAAAAAACACAGAATTAAAACAACAAAAGAGCAAGGAAATAAATGTCCGTGTATAATAGCAAGTACCCTACTGTACCCAGGATGGCTTGCTAGCACAGGTTCTTTGATCTGTTTTTCTAGGAAAGACTGCTCAAAAAGAGGTTAATAAGCCTACTTGTAATTACATTCACTATTTCAGGGGACAGCTCTGCACCCTGAACTTGAGGAAAATACAAGCAGGGAAAATATAAGCAGAGAAATTACCGAAAAGATCAACAGACAGGGCTCTGACTGCCTTAATCAAAGCAATACTGCTATACACTATACAGACACCACTGGATCAAGAGTGTTTTCACATCTGAACAGTTGGGGGATACTGAATATACAGCCATTCAGAATTTCGACCAGGGAATCACAAGATCCCTCTCCTGAGTGAACTCCCAAAGCAAAATACCAGCTCAGAATATATTTATACACTTCTCAGAACCAGAAGGCATCACAACCCTCATGACTCAGTACCTAATTAGGTTAGTCCCAAGAGGTGTGAAAGCCTTCCTATAAGCAAGCTTCTCTTTAAGCAAGTTCTTCCCCCAGTGGGCTCTATGTGATTCAGGATGTATCACAGCTGGGTACATAGGCCTATTAATGGGTGTGGAAAATCTTATATTCCATTAACTTTATACCATGGCATGTGGTTCATCACTCTACTGACAGAGAACCAAATAAATGTGTGTAAGTCAGCTCAAACTGTTTCATCTGTTCAAGATCAAATGGTCTCAGCAAGCCTACTGCCAATAGAAGCACAAGTTCATGACCATTAATTATTTTAAAAATGATTTCAAAATTATTGTTTCAAATAATTCAGGCATATATTTCATTCTCATGGTAATCAAGTACAATAAGAAAGGGACACCTAGTTTATTTGATTTGCTTTTATTTGATTCCAGAATCATTCCTACTGCTCTGGGTTAGTCATTTTCCATAAGGTTGCCCAAATAAATATGCAGAAAGTGAAACTAGAAGGCAATTTCCAAGAGTAGCATCTGGTCATTGAAATGGAAGACTTTGGAGTCAGAGGGTCTGAGTTTAAATTCCAGCCTTTCTACTTGCTACCTGTGTGGCCATAAAAGTAATCTTTTCATCTTTATTCAGCCTCTGTTTGCTTATCTGTAAAAACAGGGGTCTATATTATGTTCATATATCTAGTATAATAAGGCACTTGAGAAACCATCTAGTCCAAATCTCTCATTTTACCAATAACTAAACTAAGGCACAGGGATTTTTAGTGATTTCTGAAATCACAGAGATCTCTAAGGTCTTCTGCAGCTTTAATTCTATACTTTCATCCAACCACCTAGGAAAGGAATGTTAGCCTGCAAATTTCTATTTCTTCCGTGTGTGTGTTTGTGTGTATGTGTTAAACTTGTACATGGCTTCTTTCAGAACTCAAAATATATCAAAGTAATTTCACATAGCCCAGGACATATTCTTTAGTATAATTTATTATGTGCAAAATTTTACTCAGGTCTGCATTACTTGTGCTGTTCACAACAAGATAATATCTCTTTGAGGGCAGGGAATGATTTTGATTTATCCTTGACATGAAGACCCCTTCTCAGATGCCAATATTTCTCAAATATGAAGATTGAATTTTTACAGAGTCAGCCTTTGGAAATTTGATATTTTTTTAGCTCCAAGAGTTATTTTTAGGAATACATACACATATACATATGTGTATTATATATATACATATATCTGCATATATACACATATATTAAATATACATGCGTATATGTACACATATATTAAATATATATGCTTCCCTTATCCCTCCATTTATCATAAGACCATAAATCTTAGATACAGACCTAAAAAGAACTGCAGATGCCACATCATTCAGCTCCCTCATTTAATAGCTAAGGACACTGAAATCCAGAGAGATTAAATGTTTTTCCCTTCAGTCACATAAGTAGTAAGTTTTAGAAGTGGAATTTAAACTCTCATGCATTAATTCCAGAGCTGGTCCTTCCACAATCCCTACTTTACTGCTTCCCCTTTTAACAATCACCTTTGCTGATTTGAATTTATCTTCCTACCTTCTAAATGTGGGCATTCACCAAGGTTCTTTTCCTTGTTTACTATCATGGAAACCTGCATTTACTTTCATAGCTTTAACTATCACTTCTACATATATAATTTGCAAATCTACATCATCAGCCCTATTTGTTCCCCAAATGCTAGTCAGACATTCCTCTATCCATTCCTTCCTTAACTTCCCTTTTCTTCCTTTCCCTTTCCTTTTCTTTCCCTCCCCTTCCCCCTTCCTTCCTTCTTTCATTTTCTACCTGTCCTTGGTATTAAGCCAAACTCTTTAGTTTCTCATTTAAAGCCCATTACAATCTGAAACTGACTTGTTTAGTCATTTTTTTATTTGTGTCCAACTCTTTGTGACCTCTTTTTTGTGACCTCTTTTTTGGGGGGGTTTCTTGGCAAGGATACTGGAGTAGTTTGCCATTTTTTTCTCCAGCTCATTTTACAGATGAGGAAACTGACACAAATAGGGTTAAGTGATTTTCCCAGCTAGGATGTGTCTAAGGCAGGATTTGAATGCAGATCTTCCAGATTCCTGGCCCAGAGCTCTACCCACTATGTCACCTAGCAGCCCACACATCAATTTATCTTTCTAGGCTTATTTCCAAATACTGCCTTAAACACAGGGCCACTAGTAAGGTACTGAAAATTAGGATAACTGCTCTAAATCCCAAAGTTGTTGAGAAAGCCCATAGCTATGATTAGGAGTCTGAGTCAGTGTTCCCAGAGAGACTGAATGGGGGATAAGTAATAGTTTACAACTTGATGAGAGTCTCATATATGAATTCAGGCCTCAACACCTAAAACATCACAATAGGAAAAACTACTCCATGCCCACCATTCTTGTTGTAAGGTAAATTCATACAACTTTTTCCCACTTCAATGATATACAATTTTACTTCCCTTGTAAGGAATTCTTAAGGAAGGAAAGCCAAGAGTGATATTTGCCATTGGCTAGCATAAGGTCCACACAGGGTACCATAACCCAACTGAGGCAGATTGCCCACTATGAAAGGAGAAAAAAACTGGAAAACTACTTTCAACTGGACTAGTCTTCTTACTACCGTTCTTTTAAATACATTTTCTATATATATATTTTACTCTTGTCCAACTTATTGAAGTTTCTTCCATTTATCCCTCTCCATTCATCTAAAATTCTAACCAGCTTTACGAGACCCAAATGCAATCTAACTTACCCTCACCATCTCAGCCCATGTGCTTTCTTTCCTTCTTAATTATACTATAAGTCCTTATTGAGTGGGAATGCATGAGAAAAACAGACTTTGAAGTTGGAGGGCTTACATTCATTTCCCCTTTGCCACTTACTAACTCACAATAGTTAAATGTTCCATGTTTATACATTTATACAATTTCTGAGCCAGGATTTGAACCAGATGTGTTTCCTGACTCCATCTGTAATGCGCTCTCTACTACTTCTACCAGCCAGTGCTTTACCTTGAAAAGAACAATAGATTTGTAGTCATCATATCTGAATTTGAACTCTACCCTGGATACTTCCAATCAGTGTGACTTTGGGGGAAGCTGCATAACAGGTTTTCCTCATTTTCCTCATCTGTAAAATGAGGGAATTAGAACTGATGGCCTCTAATTTCCCTTCTAGTTTAAAATGTATGATTTTATAATCCCATGAACTCCCTGATTGAACTGGGTAGTCCCTGAGAGCAGAAAATGACTTCTTTGTCTGGGCTATTTGACTGCTCATGAGATTTGAATGAGATGAAAGTTAACAACTATAGTCTTTCTACTGATAGGGAATACCAACAAGGCTGCCCTGTTTCTATGCCCTACAATTCCTGGGCACTGTAATTTTAACCACATGAATAACTTATGTACTTCTATACTTTGTCATCTGACCCACCAGTATACCCATAGTACTTCTAAGACTTTCCAACTGTCCCACAGATGAACTTTCTTCTAGGTGATGTCTAGATGATTTAAAGTGTGAAACTGCCTAAGAGAAGAGACAGCCCACCTTTTAAAATTTGCATTCTCATAAGTTAGTAGAGTGTTTGGCAAATAGTAAAAGCTCAAAATATATTCATTCATATATACATTCAATCACCTATGACACTTAGCAGAGTCCCTTTAACTTGGTAGGTGTCTGACAAATTCATTAATTGATTAGTTTTATGAATTCTGTATGTTTTATTCATGTGTTTTGTTTTTATATCAATTTTGCAGACTATCAGCTCTCAGGGATGTATCTCTTGTAACAAAGCAAAACAAGTAAAATTAACAATAGTGACCTCATCTGAAAGAGCATGCAACAGTACACATCTGTAGTATTCCTCCCACTTTTCTATTTTTTTTCTAGATTTCAAAGTTTGTCTTTAAATGTTAATGTTATTGTGTAAGTTATTTTCCTGCCATTGCTCATTTCACTTGTCAGTTTATAAATATCTTCAAAATTGCTCATTTTCATGATGTCAATGTTGCATGGTAGACTTTTTTTCTTCTGGTTCTGCTCATTTTCCTCTGCATCAGTACATTCAAATCTTTCCACATCTTTTTTGAAATTATTTCCTCATTTCATACAATGTAGTATTATTTAATCACACGTATTTAATACAACTTATCCAGCTATTCCTCAATTGATATATATCTCTTTAGTTTCCATCTTTTTGTCAGTACAAAAGAACTGTGATAAATATTATTTTATGTAGCCTTTTCCTATTTTGGATAACTTTTTCTATATAGACCTAGCCATGGTAAAGCTGGGTCAAACAGCATGCATGCACAGTTTAATACTGTTTTGTGTATATTTCCAAATTGATTTCCAGAATTGTTGTTCATAAGCCCACCGTTAGTGTAATAATGTCTATTTTCTCACTTCCTCTCCAATATTTACCATTTTCTATGTCTGTTTTCATGGTCAAATTGATAAGTACAAAGTGAATTCTCAGAATAACTTTAATGTACATTTCTATAATTAGAAGTTATCTGAAGTATGCTTTTCATATGATTAAAGAGAGTCTGGTTTCTTCCCTTGAGAATTTTTTTGTTCATATTCTTAGGCATTTATTAAGTAGGAAACGACTCTTGTTCTTACAAATTTGAATCTATTCCTATAAATCTTGGAAAAGATACTTCTTTATCAGAGATATTTATTGCAATACTTCTCAGTTTTTCCCCTTTAATCTTAGTTGTATTGGATACATTTGCAAAAAAAAAAAAACTTTCTTTTAAATTTTATGTAATCAAAATTAGCTATTCTATCCTCTGTAATCCTTTTTATACCATATATGTTCATGAAATTTTCCTTAGTTCATAGATCTGATTGGCATTTTCCCCATGTTTCTCTAATTTATTTAGGGCAGTTAAATGATGGTGCAGTGGATAAAGTGCCAGGCCTGGAGTCAGGAAGACTAATCTTCCTGAGTTCAAATGTGGCTTTGGACACTTACTAACTGTGTGACTCTAAACAAGTCACTTAATTCTGTTTGCCTCACTTTCCTTATCTGTAAAATGAGCTGAAGAATAAAATGACTAACCACTCCAGTATCTTTGTCAAGAAAACCCCAAATGGGGTAACAAAGAGTTGGACATCTTTGAAACCACCAAACAACAACTAATTTTTTATAATGTGACCTAGGTCACATATTTATTTGGTGCTTTTCTTTGAATGTGGTAGGAGGTATTTGTCTAAATCTAATTTCTTCCATATTCCTATCCCATTTTTCTAATCTTTGTCAAAGTACTTGTCTCGGTATCTGGCATCTCTGTATTTACCAAATACAGCAGGACTAGATACACTTGTTTCTCTATATCATGCAATTAATCTATTTTACTGATCAATCTTTTTTGTTTAGTAACAAATACCAGACTGTTTTGTGAATTACTATTTTGGAAGAAATAGAATTTAACTTTCTATCTCTTCTTCCTGGTTTTTATTCACATTATATAGAAAGACTAGAAATTTGTGTAGATTTTTTATAAATGCTGAAAGTTTACTTAGGTTATACCCATTTATTTTGTTGACTTCTTAGGTTTCTTTACATTATTTAGCCTGATTAATTAAAATTTAGAGCTTGACACCAGAAAATTCAGTAGTCAGTCATAAATAATGTATAAGAAATCATTTCCCTAGCATATAAACTCCACAGCATACTGGAAATTTGAGTATATTGAGCTTTTGATACACAAAAGATTAAAAGATTGAATTATTTTTTGTGATCTTGATTTTATCTTATTTCCACAAATTCAGAAATGAACTGTCTTGGGAACTGGTTTCCATACTGTTCTTCTTTATGTTAACTATTCTGCATGTTAACTATTCTGCTCAAATGGTTAAAATGCTGTTTATTTTATTAAATTAAAACATTGGGGTGTAAATTTATCATCTGTGGGATCAATGAAATTATCTTCCAGCTATTTGCAAGAAAGAGAGGTTGAAAGGAATGATACATACTTTGTGAAGTTCCCATATAGTTTGGATTTCTTCCTCTAGGTCTCTATATATCGGTGGTTTTCCATTATAAGCATTTAGTATGGCAACATCTATTAGATATCATTCTTAAATGTTTCTGGATCAATGATATATCTGGGCAATTGGGAACACCGATGTTATCTGTGACGATAGTTTGGGTCTAGTCCAGTTTATTTGTTAGTTTTCAAAGGATATTTTGTAATCTGTCTTCAGATTTGGCTATCTGCTTATAAAAACCAGTGAGATTTTAATGCACAATTTTAACTACCATCTTGAGTTTTGCAAGATATTGGGTAGATGTTAATATTTCACAATTTGAAGTGATATGATGCAGCTTCATTTCTTTGTATGGCATTCATTAATTAATAAATTGGGGCTGTTAAAAGGGAATCATTCTCTAATTACTGGTGGCAATGACCTTGAATTACTTGAATTACAATCATAAAACCCTCCATTTTCTAAGCAAATCTTTACGATTCATCTATTTGGTTGACACACTTGATAGACCGTTACTTTGTCCTATTCCTCCTTGTTGCTGATTGTGACAAAATATAACAGGTGGCATGTGTAAGATTCAGGCTTACAAAGCTCTTTTTATACATTATCTTCTGCGATATTTATGGTAATCTTATGAGAAATATACTACAGATATTGTTATCCTCAATTCCCAGACAAAGAATTGCACCAAGAAAGATTCCAACCCAGCACCCATCACTTCAGCCTGTTTCTGAACATGCTGTTGGAAGAAAAAATGTCTATCAAAAGTCAGTGAGAAGCAAAATAAGTTGGCATTCTCTCACCTTAAAAATGTATTTTAGTGCTAATTAGCATTCCTGTCATTAATGCAAGATAGATATGTCAACCTTGGGGAAAGTAGTCCTTTCTAAATATGGGAATCAGACTTAAAAAAGAGTACATCAACAAGTGTAGCACAACAAAGTCAGGAGCAAAGCTGTGCATTGATTTAGAAAGAAAATGAGTCTAAACTAACTCAAGAGCATTATGAATATTTGCGATGAATTAGCAAATACAGGGTGGGGAGAAAGGAGTTTGTTGAAAATGACATTTAAATTAGGGCAAATCATTTGATATGGAACTTGTGACACTTGTACTTGCAATACTCTTTCAAATAACTTTGGATTTCTTTAAATTTTTATTTCAACTAAAAATGTCAGTCCTGGGGCCAAAATATCTAGATGATGATAAATGAAGTTATATTAAATAGTAGTAGGGTAATATAGGAATTCAGCATTATCTTTAGGAATATTAGATCATGGGATGCTGTGATAATGCAGAACCATTAGGTTTTCTTGCAGAATGGAACACACAATGTGGTATAGTGCAATTAGTTATGGATATATACTATCAACAGGAATTAATGGACTCAGACACTTGCTACCTATTTGATCTCAGACAAATAATATAATATTCTGGACTTAAATTTCTTCATCTTCAAAATAATGAGGTAGTATTAGATAATCCCTCAGGGTCTTTCTTTCTGTATCTAAATCTAAATTCTATGATGTGACCTACTACTTTTATCTTACAAATAAAGAAACCAAGACCTAGAAAGGCAAAAAGTCATGCCCAGCATCATAAATCTAGGAAGAAGCAAAGCTAAGAGATAACATGGCATAGTAGAAAGAGCCCTGGGATATTAGGAGATAATACATCGGAAGGTGTAGCAAAGAAAGACTCAATATCTAGGACGTAAAAATCACATATGGCCTTCATAGAGGCTGGCTAAGTATTATGTTGGTGGAAAAATGATTGGAAATATAGATTCACTTCTAAAGATTCTAGTAATGAAGACATGGGAGAGCGTCAATCATAAAAGGAATTTACAGTGTGGTTTGTAAAACGAACACACATAAAATCACTCACCATATGAAGATGGTCTCAAAATAGCTTGAAGATAATACTTCAAATTAATTTTCCAATTAAGTCAGAATTAATAATTTGTTGAGTGTTAAGCTTCTTAAAATGTTAAATTTCAAACTAGAATATCAGGCCATTTCAGTTCCCTCTTTTCCTAAACTAGTCGAAGTAGATCAACCATTAATCTCCTTTCCTCCCCGTGGGAGGCTGTTGCCTCAAAGTTGTTGCCAATCTCCCATGTTGTTTCTTTATTGACTATAACAGAGAATCAGCCAGGGAAAGAGAAGTGTAAGTAAGCTCTATTGTTGGGTGTGATTTTTTAAAATATAGTTTAACTAATGGATATATAAACACAGGCCCTATAATAATATAATAAATTCAGAGGCTGGATTAGATGGCCTCCAAGCTCCAGACCTATGACCCTCTGTGTTACTCTAGGCATTATGAGCCTTTATTCTTACAATTTGCTCAGGAATCCAAGAAAATTAGAGGATCTAAAAGAAAACAAATACCATATTTCACCATAAAAATGCTTTTCCTTCCCCCTATTCCTTGTCATGCAGATGGGTGCCAAAGCTATTGATAAAAAAACATTCGATTTGGTGGCCTCATATGGACATGGAAAATGTCAAGAAATCATTAAGGACCCACTGTCTCAATATTCTGAACTCCTTCTGGTTTTGAGCAATGTTGGGCAAAAAACTTTACATTTTATGCCTCAACCTCCCTATCTGTAAAATAAAGGGGTGGAACTAGAGGATCTCTGAGGTAACATTTAACTCCTAACATGATCTAAGAATACTATGAGCATAAAGTTCTCTATGAAAAAATAATGGAAGGGCTAAGTTATGAAGAAAGTTGCTTCATGCACTGTTTTTTTTTTTTTTTTGCCTTTTTGGAGGGCAATTGGGGTTAAGTAACTTGCCCAAGGTCACACGGTTAGGTTTTTGTTTGTGTGTGCGTTAAGTGTCTGAGGTCGGATCTGAACTCAGGTCCTTCTGACTCGAGGGCCGACGCTCTACTCACTGCACCACCTAGCCGTCCCCATGCACTGTGTTTTAATGATGATTCTGTAGTCATATGTGAATAGTGAAAAAAATAAACAAAATGTGAAAATGCTAATAAGATGCTACCTGTTCTAGGAACAGAGGAAAGAGAAATAGGATCAATGGAATGAGAAAGCGAATTTAGATTGATTACTTGAAAATTTCCTGGATCACCCTGATATCTTGACTGTGGAGAGGAGGAAGGGAACTGGAGAAAGATCATGCCGAATATAATGCCCACCCCTAGGATATTGTAAAAAGGGAGTAGAGGGCCCATTACAGAGTATATTAGAGTGAACTATACTGACTTAGCAAAAGATAGTAGACCTCTGAGGTCAATTTCATAATCATTCATTAGTTATTAAACATGATTTTGCTATCTAAAATGATGCCAAGGCTCACAAACATTTTTCTACAATCTCATATGCCCTCACCCACTTCCAACCCCAAGAAACCACACACACATACATACACACACAAATATTAAAACATCATATAATTAAATTGTTTTAGTTTATAAGATTATTTTTTCCAGGAACCCAATTTTATAATTTAATCACATAGCAGCAGAGAAGTTTTTCTTACTCCAGTGTTACTGGGCCTTTTCCTAGCGTTTAATATGCTCTATAATATGGTTTCACCATATCTGAAGCATCATGGTATAATAAGCAATAGCTAGCTTTTATAAATAGTGCTTTAAGATTTGCAAAGTATTTTATGTATCCTGCCTCATTTACTCTTCATGAGCACCCTGTGAGGTAGATGCAATCATTCCTCCTCTTTTAGAGATAAAGAAACTGAAGCTGAAAAACGTGAAGGGAATTAGAGTCACAGAACTAGTAAGTTTTTGAGAAGATATTAAATTCAGGTCTTCCTGATTCAAAATTCAGTGCTCGATCCATTATGGCGTGACATAAAGGGAGAGAAGATCCAGTTTGCATTATTATTATGAAAACCATCCTCTGAAATTTGCTAAATTCTTCTTGGTTTCAGTAGATCACTGAGAACTTTAGGACATGTTTCTTTCCAAATGTAAGTCCAGGATTTGAGTTTACATTCTAAAATGAGAGAGTATATGTGTTGACTGGGGAGCTGAAGACTCAGATGATGAACTGATTATGACTCAGCAAGTCTTTTAAATAGGACAATGCCATAGATTGTGTCAGTCCCAGAGGTGGGGTTAGCCATGAGTACATGGAAAATAAAACATAGATCTTCCTTAGACAATCCCGGGATTGGGAGTGGGCTACCTTTTTTGTGTTCATTCTTTCCAGACCTTAGGTTAATGAGTACCTATCTCAGGATGGGTATGTTCAAGTTTGGAGGCAATCTTGGAGATTCTAGAGATCCTGAGGTCCTGGGTCTTGAATAAAAAATGAATGTTATCAATGGGGAAGAAGACCCAGTAACGACGCCAGTACTCTGAGAGGATATCTAAAAACAAAAGGATCTACCTATGCCTCAACATTTTATCAGAAGAAATGTAGTTGTTTGCACAATGCAGAGTTAAAAGGAAATATAAGATGTCTAATCAGCAATTTTCTAAACTGCTTTATATTCTCACAATGTTAGGTATCCTCTTCATAACAGATTGTTAAAGAAGCTATGTGTTAAGTTGCCTATTTTAAGTTTTTGTTGCTGAGTTTTTAGTCAAATATGTACCTGTGTGATTGAATCCTGTTTTAAGTTTGTTTGGTTTTTGTCACATGTGTTCAGTGATTCCTTTTGTGTGTAACAATAAACTCTCTCTCTGCTACATATTTGATTCATATTGTACTTTGAATACTGTTCTATTAGCTGCCTTGTGGGTACTTGTACATGTGAATCAAAACCTAAAGCTATAAACTGTGCCCAGGGCAAGTGGGTGAGAGCCTATCCCCCTCCTTAGATGCCAAGTGCTCCCAGGAATTAGCCTTAAAGTTGTCTATTCATCTATCTATCTATCTATCTATCTATCTATCTATCTATCTAAACACACACACACACGAAATTTCATAGAACTCAGGTTAAGAATCTTTGTATATACAATGGAATCACATAATAATTTCTTTTCCCCACATATATAAAACCCTCTTCTGCCTCTAGGCCATTGTTCAGAATCTCCAGTCTGCCTGGAAAAACCTCACCTTCCATCTTTCTCTTTCTGCTTGTCAAAATTCTCCCTGTTTTCAAGCTCAAATCCTACTTCCCATGATCCATCAAATTAAAATTATCTCTCCTTCCTCCGAAATCTCACCACAGGCCATGACTACCTCTCTCATGACATTTTCACACTCTGCCTTGAATTATAATTATGAGTGATGGCGCTTATCTCTCTATCTGAATTGTCAGCTCCTGTAGGAAGTTTTCATTTTTGTGTCCCCCACAGGGCCCATGACATCCTGCACTCTGGTACTCAAGAAATGTTCATTGAGTCAATGGTCCTTATAGTTATTTCTCAGTTCTGTTTTCAGAAATGCTGTTTGGGGAGGCTGGTAATCCCTTCAAGTTCCTGATTCATTTCTACACATTCTAACTCATCCTTTTTCTCCTACTAGTTCAGACAAGCAAGGATGACACAGTGACTTTATCACCAGAACTGTTTTGTAATGAATTCTGTATGGCCTAGTAAGATTATCTTTCAACATCATTAGACTGAGATAGTCTCTGCTCTTGACAGAATGGGAATAGGGACACTGTTTATAGGTAAAGTCCCACTTTGTACCATCAGCAAGGGAGTTTAATACAGGTTCACAATTAAATCTAAGCCAAATGGTCTCAGATTCCCTTTCAACCTCTGAAGGAAAATCTGAAATATATTACAATATGATACAATTAGCACAGTGATTTCCAAAATACTTTAGAGTCTCAATGACATTTACTATCTCTCTGAAGAAAGTTCACACTAACAAATGGGTTAAAGGAGGTAGCCAAAAGTACAATAACACAACAACAAAATGGATGAATATTTACTGTTCAAAACTATGATCATGAAGGTAGAGGAACCATCTATAGTGTTGGTCCATCAACACCTAGTACCTTGGATTGATATGGAGAAAAGAAGAGCTAGACACAAAGTTGAATGGGAAGAAGACAGTGGACTAAGCTACCTTTGGGTACTTTGTACTTGACATCTCTCAAGTTTTTCTTTGAAACAAAAGGCCAGCCATTTTAAGTAGCAATATTATCTTTTTGTTATGTTATGTGACTTTGACAGGGGTATACTGGAACAAGGTACACTGGTTTACCAGAGTTGGTTATTATATTTCATTGTGTTCATCTCTCAGAATTCATCAAAAATCTTATCAATGAGGGCCCATTTTACTGTTGTGTTGAGTTCTAGACTTAAAAAACTGCTGGAAGAAATGTTAACAATGAAGATTAAATTTTATAGTCGGTCATACACTTTTGGAGGACTGGTTGTTAAACATTCACCAGCATTCACCTGGTTCTGAATCAGGAAATTACCCAGTGTTTGAAGAACTAGGTCGGTGACATCCAAAGTGTAATAGGGTCTCACTATGAACACATTATAATACTTTATCAATGAAGCACAGGACTGGAGAAATGACTTAAAGGATGTAGTCAAAAGATACACAGCCAGAAAAGATGCCAATGACAGACTAAGAAAGAATGATAACTGAAGGAAAGACAGCATGGTCTGTTGGTATCCAGACAATGTTAAAGGCTCTAAAAGAAAGTCCTAACTGGCGATTCCCCATGGATGATTTGCAGAAGGGTATGGACAAAAGTCAGGATGGCGGCCATCTGCTTTACAGATCAGCTGTAATAGGATTCTTTGGAACATATACCCACAACAAAGAAGTTATGGTTCCATCAAAGTACCAACGTTCTTCAAATTTGCCTTTTATTTAACACCAGATACCTTCTCAAGCTTAGTTTATCTCATACTTTTGACCTTCTCCATTCATATTCCTATGTAGATCACTCCACTCTGTGTCCACTTGCTCAGATTGGTCATTTATTCCTCAAACATTCTTTTTAATGAAGGTCTTCCAAACCAATATGGTCAATTCTATCATTCATCTCTGGGCCCTGCTTCTGACTTTCTGAATTTCCCTTTCCAATATATCCTCACAGAGCTACTGTACCAACTTCTCCCTTGGCATTTAAGCTACTTTTTATATGTTGTCTTTTGAGAACAAGGAATGACTCTTTTTGCCTCTGTTTTTATCTCCAGAACTTAGCACAGTGTTTCCATGAACTACTTAAGTATCTGTTGACTTGACAAATAGGAATGATGGCTGCTCTAAGCAATAGCTTTTTAAAAATTCTACTCATTTACTCTTTTATGAGGCTACCAATGAGAAGAGAATTAATAAGAGAGAGAGAAAACACAACGGCTAGGGTAATCTCTAAATTGAATAAATCTAACCATGATGACAAAGCCCATTTGAAGACATTGAGGGTAGAGAAATATAAGAAGATTAGGAAGGCAGACAGGGGTCATGTTGTGAAAGGCTTTAAAAACCAAATTGAATATGTTCTATTTGCTTTGGGAGGTAATAGGGATCCACCAGATTTGACTTAGTAATAGAGTGACATAGTCAAACTCACACTTTAAATAAATGTGACACCTTAGCAGAAGATAGACTTGAAGAAGAGAAACTTTGAGGCAGGGACACAAGTAAATAGGCTCTCACAGACATGAGGACAGGTCACACCAGGGTGGTGGCTATCCAAGTGGAGGGAAGGGAATGTACAGGAGAAATATTGTAAAGGCATAAAATGACAGGACTTGGCAACAGATATGTAAAATTAGTATAAATAAGGAGTCAAGGAGGACATTGCAGTTATGAGCTTGGGTGATTAGGAGGATGGTGGTATACACGAAAGTTATAGGAAGGCTGTAGGAAAGAAAGAGAATTAGTTTAGTTTTAGATGTGTTGAATGTTAGATATCTATGAAATATCCAGTCCCAATAAATACTGGAGATTAGGAAAGAAATTGGACTGGAAAAGTAAATTTAGTATTGACAACAGAAAGATGATAATTGAATCAAAGGCAGTTAATGAGATCATCTATAATAAAATATTAATTATAATAATATATTAATTATATTATAATAGATGATATAATATTATATTAATAAATGTATTATATAAATATATTTAATTAGACTAAATAAATAATCTATAAGATATAACAATGATAATAATAAATAGGAAAAGAGAAGAAGAAGAGACCCTCAGGGGACACCCATATGTACTAAATGAAAAAAATTACTGGAAGAACGATGGTGAAAAGTCCATAGAGAAACAAAAATAAGTGATAGTGTCTTTGGAATATGCTACAGACCACTTAGGCAGAAAGGAGAAATAGGTGAAGGACTTAAAAAAAAATCACAAGCCTGTCAAGGGGCATGGTACAGTAGTGACAAGGGCCTTGGATTATCTGGTTATTTATCAGAACTCTCAATCTAAAGCAGAGCAGCTAATAATTGCCTGATTTACCTTCAATAGGTAGATGGAACCACAGTGGAAACTGGTGTGGCCATGATATTCAACAGGTATGAAGATGAAAGTAGATGATAAACATTAAAGTATCAGAGGGTCCTCTAAAAGCATCTGTATGCTTTTAGAATGACGTGAAGCTGGTAAAGAAGGATTTTCTCTTTTTTCTGTGGGAGTCTTTTTTTGTTGTTGTTTTTACTATATTAGGGAAAAGAGGAAGACCAAAGAAAAGATTAAGACAATTGATGGTAGTAAATGAAGTAAAGGTAACAAATAAGAAAAAGAAGGTAGAATTTCTGAACTCTTATTATACTTCCATTTTCTCTGGCAAGAACAATCATTGAGGAGAAAAAGACAGAATAAAATTGTGTCTAGAAAACTGAAAAAGGTAAGGACATAACTGCACGTGGTGAGTTCAAGTCACCAGCTCAAACGGAAATATATCACAGAGCAAGGAAATAATTTGTATATACAATAATGAGCTGTTGTCTATGATCTTTTTTTTTTAAACCAATTGGAGTTAAGTAACTTGCTCAAGGTTACACAGCCAGTCATTATTTATGTGTGGGTGCTCATTTTCTGAGGCCAGATCTGATCCTAGGTCCTCCCAACTCTGGGGCCAGCACTCTTACTCACTGTGCCACCTAGCTGCCTCTGTTGTCTATGATCTTTGAAAGATTTTGTAGGATGATAGTGGTGCTGAATGACTGGAAATAAAGAATTATGTATACGTGTCTATTAATGTGTATATGTATACACACATATACATATATGCATTGATATATATATATATATATATATATATATATATATATATATATATATATACACATGACTAGGTGATGCAGTAGATAGAGTGCTTGACCTGAAGTCAAGAAGATATGATTTCAGATCCAATCTTAGACACTTACTAGCTGTCTGACCCTATGCAAGTCACTTATCCCTGTTTGCCTTAGTTTCCTTGTGTACAAAATGAACTGGAAAAGAAAATGGAAAACTACTCCAATATCTTTGCCAAGAAAACACCAAATGGAGTCGGGAAGACTCAGACACAAGAGAAAAATGACTGAATAACGACAAGAATCTTCTAGGTCAAATCAACTAAATATAACCCAAGTAAATATTTTACATTATTTAAGTTTATGTGTATGTATAGTAGCACATATTTACATGCAAACACATATGTGCACTTATATCTACACATGGGATATACATGCATTGTACATATTTGTGTATAGACCTATACAGGTTTATATTTTTATTCAAATATACATATAGACATACAAGTATATTTATGTGAATATATGTATACATGTGCATACAAACATATACATCTATACATTATTGCATTATATCTTATGTTTTAATTTTTTTGTGTGGGTAGATGCATTTCAAATTTTTGTTATCAAAATTCTCTATCTTGCAAAATTGCCTCTATGCCTTGTTTGGTAAAGAATACATCCCTTTTCATGGCTGTGAGAGTTCTATGATATACTTCTCTTCTAATTGCTTTTAATGCTCTAATATTTAATATATTCAAGTCATATTTTCTTTTGAATTTATTGTACAAAACGGCATAAGATATTGGTCTGAGCCAAATTTCTGCCAGCCTGCTTTCCAATGCAGTTTTTTAACCAAATTGTGTGTTTGTTTGTTTGCTTTTTCTAAGTAATTTACATTTTCCAGTTTATAAAACATGGAGATGTTGAGTTCCATCTGATTCACCTGTGTCTCATCATTCCACTAAAGTACTTTCTCATTTTTTTTAACAATTAACAAGTGGTTTTGATGGCTGGGGCATTTTTGAGGTGATAAAAAGTGTCTCTTCATCACTACAATTTTTTATTAATTCTATCTTATTCTAGATCATTTGATTTTCCAGATAAATTTTCTTATTGTCTTATTGGATTCTGTAAAGTATCCTTTTGATAGTTTGATTGGTATAACATTAAAATTACAAATGAACTTCATTCATATTGTCATTTTTATTATATCAAGATAGTCCAGTAACCAGTACTGAATAAAACTATTGTCTACAGTTAACAAAAAAAAATTGATCCATAAAAACTTAAGAAGGCATTTTAATAGAAGTCATCATATCAAATACTTGAAAAGTTTCAAACTACACGGAAAATAAAGTTTTTCAATTATAGAAGAAATTAAAATCATGTGTGAAGAGGATGAAAGTTACATAATTTCCATCATTCTGTTTGCTGCTAGAATTACAAAAATGATGCTTTCAGTGAGATTATAGAGGATGAGGAGATAGATAAATCTCTGTGTATACACATATATTTACATATATGCACATATATAGATATATGTCTGTGTGTTATTTATATATGTATGTATACACATATATGTATGTGCACACATATACATATGACTCCCTTTTATTCTCAGGTGCTGAGGCTCTATTTTGAATATTTTAAATGCACAGAAACATTCTCCTTTTAAGGCAACTTCTCTTGAAGTGTGAGCACATTTCATCACAGATTTTCACATCCTTAAACTTTGATGATGATTATTTTTTAAACTCAGAACTTTCCCAGTCCTCCAGGGGCTACCTTTTAATTATGTCATTACTTGTTCTGGGTTCCTTTGTATTATTTGTTTAAATGTTATTGTTTGGGCTTAGGAATTGATCACCCTGGCTCAATTTGGAGCTGAGCACTGGCTAGAGCTCAGAGGGAACTGCTTCTGCTGTTGCCCTAAGGACATTCTTTGGAAATAATCATGTTGCACTTGATGGAGATTCTCCTGATGAAAGGGTTCACAACAAAGAACAAATTAATTTTTTTTGTAACGATCAATAGCACCATCAGATGCATTTTCCCTTTTCATCTGTTTCTGTCTTTTTTATTGAAAGGGCTACGGAGTGAGGGGGGAAGGGAAAAGGGTGCTCCTTCTCTTCATGCAGAAAATGGCCTATAATTTATTTGTAAAGAATTCCTATGTTGTCCTACTGTTCCTAATTAAAGCTGCTGCTGTAGCTCACATTTGAGAATAGGTTTTGGTTTAATTGCACCTTGTAAGCCTCTGGCCTTCCAAAGAAACCCATGCTGGGCCACCCAATGATGTTGAAAAAAGATGCAATTACAAAGAAATTATCAAACATTATGTCCATGATAAAGTCAGGTCTCATTCCTCTTCCTCTTCCCTCCATTTTTTAAATGACATAAGACTACATTACTTAAGCAGGAGAGAAGTATTGCGCCTACATATATATATATATATATATATATAGAGAGAGAGAGAGAGAGAGAGTTACATACATACATACACATGTACATCCATACGTACATGCAGTACATATATGGCTTACAAATATATATATATATATACATATATAAATATACAATATATTTAGATGTAAAGACCTGTGTGCAGATATGTATTCTATAGATTATACACAACACAATATACAAAAATGATTTTAAGACAACAGTCGTTGAAAGAACATTGTATAGTGGGGTTATTTGTAGGCTTATTGTAGACCAACTTGTTTTGTTATCGTTCATCTTCTTTAGCACCTAGGAGACTTTTTTTTTGCAGTGCATAGGGCCTATAGAAATAAAATGTAGCATTATTACAACATTGTTCAGCATTCTGCCCAACAATGAGGGCAGCAGAGGTGACCCGAAATGGCCAATTTACCCAGCTCAGCCAAATATGGTGGTAGTCTGTATGGAAAATTATCTATTCAATTCAAAAAGAGCCATTTTTCTCCGAATCACATATTCCATTTCCCCATGCATTATTAACTCTCTCTGCCAAGTGTTATTCTCTTTAAATTGCTACAAGGAAATCAAATGACCCTCTTTTAAAAGGTATCAGATTGATGGAAGTCATTAAGCATTCTGAATCTTAAACCCAGCCACCTATGCAAACTGAAGGAACAAGTTTTGTTTCCCTACATTCTCTGGCACGTTGTATGGTTTTACTTCACAAAGAAAAGAACCAATATTACACAAGTAGAGGATAATGAGAGTGAAACAAGAGAACATACCATTGAAGGCAGAATCCAGCTCTTTTCATCCACTCCTCCCAGACTCCCTATCCTCTGAATATGTAATGCTGTGTTTCAGTGTCTTAAAAGACGTTGTTACCATACTAAAAAAATATCATAAATTACCATCCTGGCTTTTCCTTTATTCCAATTCATTTTATTTTCTAATTAATATTTTTTTCTCCCACTCCCAAGTTAAAAGAAAAAGAAAGCTTTTGTAACTAATATGCGAAGTTAACCAAAAATCAATTCCCACATTGTCCATGTCCAAAGACTCATGTCTCATTTCACATCTTGAATTGATCACTTTTTTCAAGAGGTAGATAGCATACATCACCATCAGTCCTCTAGAATTATGTTTATTCAAGGCATTGATCAGAGTTCTTAAATTTTTCAAAGTTGTTTGTCTTTAAGGTGTCATTACTAAATATTATTGTGGCATAAGAAATAAAAAGCAGAATGACCTTAGAAAAATTTGAAAAGACTTACATGAACTGCTACAAAGTGAAGTGAAAAGAACCAAGAAAATGTTGTACACGGTAACAGCAATATTGTACAATGAAGAACTGTGAATGACTTAGTTTTTCTCAGCAATGCAATGATCCAAGACAATCCCAAAGGACTAATGATGAAACATACTCTCTGCCTCCAGAGAAAGAACTAATATTTTCTAACTGGAGACTGAAAATGCTATTTTTCACTTTCTTTCATTCTTTTTTTTTAGTTGAGTATTCTTGTGCAAAATGACTATTATGGGATGTTTTATATGATTGCATATGTATCACCTATATCCAATCCCTTACTGTCTCAGGGAGTATTGAAGAGAGGAAAGGTTTGACTTTGGAACTCAAAACTTTAAAAAAGAAATTAAAATAGGGGCGGCTAGGTGGCGCAGTGAGTACAGCGCTGGCCCTGGAGTCAGAAGGACCTGAGTTCGGATCCAGCCTCAGACACTTAACACACACAAATGAAAACTTAGCCATGTGACCCTGGCCAAGTTACTTAACCCCAATTGCCCTCCAAAAAGCAAAAAAAAAATTTTTTTTAATTGTTTCAACATGTAATTGGGGGGAATAAAATATGTATTAAGAAAAAAAGATGGAGGGAAAAATAAATAAAATAGAATTATAAGTTGCAAAAATCCTTTATGTCATTGTTGCTGTGTGACTCTGGGCAAGTCACTTAACTCCATTTGTCTCAGTTTCCTCATTTGTAAAATTAGCTGGAGAAGGCAATGCCAAACCCCTCCCATACCTTTGCCACAGAAACCCCAAGTGAGATAACAAAGAGTCAGACACAATTGAAAAACAACTAAATAATAAATTTTACAATATGCTCTCCAGGTTCTATTCTCTTTAACATGATTCAGTTTATACAACTTTTTTTTTCCATTTTTTCTTGGATGCCATCCCTTTTGTCTTCTCTCATTGAACAACAGTATTCCATTACATTCACATTGCAAATTGCATAAACAAAAAGAGCTCCTATACTCTTCATCCCTATTACATGGTCACACGGTCCTTCATTTGCCAAATGAAGGATGCAATAGTCCTATGGCCCCGATTTCCAATAAGAGACCCATAGAGCAACACCTAGGTTGAAGCAATAAGATTTTTGATCCAGTTCAATGACATTTAGAAGACACTGACAGCATTTGTTGTACTTCATAAGCACAGAAACAACTGAACTTAGGTACTTCATAAGCACATAATTAGCGAGAATAATTACTTAAAATGGGAAATACATAGAAAGCAAAGAAGTTTTTCCTTAGCCCAGCTCCACTATGGTCTCCATATGCTGCCCCTGACTAAATATGTCTTAAAAATCTAATCTTTTGGTTGTTTACATGCTGTTTGCCCCAGGTAGAAAAACTGATAGCTATGTATCTAGCTACATAAAGTAGTAGAGCCTTGGTAGTTGGGATGAAGGTTTACAAAACTCATGTCCAGTGGTCTTTTCACTGTATCATGAAATGTTCTGACTGATTTAACCTAAAGTATCGAGGTTTTTTTTTCTTTTTCTTGTTACTGAGGCCATGATCTGGTCATTGCTTCTCTCTATGTCATTCCATAGTCTGGGTGTCACTGAGTAATGCAGAGGTGAACAATACATTTATGCATTTATCTGCTTTGTATAATTCTAAAGAGCATTCCTGGAAATTAGCTGTCAGTGATAAGGTAACCTAATTCCAACTGAAAATTGGCCATTACATTCTATGCCTGGGACTTCTGTCCTTTAGGAATGCTTCTTTTTTTTCTGACACAAAGAAATATCACTTCTCTTTTCTCTCTCCCCTCTCTCATTTCTCCTCTTTTTGTCACATTCTCTCTCTGTCACTGGTAATTCCATGGTGTCAGAAATTGAAGAATACCTTCTACCAACTGTTGATCCACACCTGATAGTCAACTTTTAGTCTTACAGATTTTCCTGAGGTACTGAGGGTTTAAGTGGCTTTTACTTTTAATTAAAACCTGAACATGGAGATTTTTGACTGTGAAATCTGTCATGGGTACATGTGCACACGTGTGGTTATGTATGTGTGTGCAAGCAGAGAGAAACAAGAAGTCTGGACTTCTTATTTTATTAGTGAAGATAAATCATGGAACATGGAAATTCCCTCTGCATCTAAATACAGCTAAATAAAGACATATGCATCTATCTTTAGACACATAGGTATATTTATGTATATATGTGTGTATGTATCCATACATGTATGTATGTATATGTATATATGTATGATTATATTAGCCTATCCTCAGAAATATTTTCTACTATCTTGTTCTCAATTTTAATGACAATTTTGGGAGAATTTTCTAGTTCCTTTGAGAGGGTAGTTTTTTAGCTATTGATATATCATGTTGCTATGTGAGCTGAGCAAGCCTCAGGCAAAACTAAAATAGAAAGAAATTTGCTCTGATAACCCTCACACTATAATATCCTCTTTATCCATTCTGGCACCATATCTCTGCCCCTAAGTGTAACAATTTCCCCTATTTCAAGATCTGCCAGGGCAAGGCTCCTTGGAGACCTCATCTCTGGTTCAAGAAGGTCTCACACTGTCTATAATAGAAAGTCACCCATTGAGGCAGAGGGTTCTTTACCTTCATCCCCATATAGCTGAAAAATCTCAGCTGCAAAGCTTGATGATTGCATGTGTGGGAAGGACTAGGACATCCAAGAACAAGAAAGTAGTATTCAATGGTGTTGGTAAAGGAAGAAACAATCATTAAAAGAAATGCAAACCATGTCTGTCACTCTTCGAGAAATAGCTAAGAGTGATAAACAAATTAACGAATAAGGCCATGAAGAGAAGAGTGTAATTATATGTAAAAGAGTATTAATAATAGTATTTATATATATTTAAAACATTTGATTTTAAAACTTCGAATTCCAGATTCATTCCCTTTCTCCCTTGTCACCCACTCTTGCTGGGAAGATAAGCAATCCAGTATATGTTGTAAATGTATAGCTATGCAAAACATTACCATAGTAGATATATTGTAAAAGACTGGCTATATTTCCCTCCCACCTATCCCATCCCTCACTTAGTCCATTCCCTACTTTGATACTGTCTCTTTTCAAAAGTGGGTGCTTCCAACCTCCCTCCCCTCCAGCATACCCTCCCTTCCATCATCCCCCCCCTCATGCCCATCCCCCCTACTCTCCTGTAGGGTGAGATATCCCATTTAGTATGTATGTCATTCTCTCCCTAAGCCAAATTCAATGAGAATATGGTTTTGCCTTTTTGCCTTCCTGTTCTTCCCCTCCCTTGCAACCACTTCCCCTTGCCTTTTCTATATGAGATAGTTTACTTCTTTCTGTCTCTCCCCATCTCCTCTCATTATATTCCTCTCTCACTTCTTAATTTCACCATTTAAGTATCATCCTTTCCTATTAAATTTGACCCATGCCCTCTATCTATGTATAACTGTAAACATATGTACACACATTCACATATGTATTCATATGCTCATATACCCTTCTTCAACTATTTTCATACTGAGAAAAGTTTCTTTAGTTACATTTATCATTTTTCCATGTAGGAATATAAATAGTTACACTTTGATAAGTTCCTTTTAATTTCTTTTCCCTGTTTACCTTCTCAAGCATCACTTGCTTCTTGTGTCTGAATGTCAAATTTTCTATTCAACTGTGGTTTTTTCCTCAAGAATGCTTGAAAGTCCTCTATTCCATTGAATGAACATATTTTCCCCTGAAACAAGATACTCAGTTTGCTGGGTAGATGATTCTTGGTTTTAATCCCAGCTCCTTTGCCCTGTGGAATATCATATTCCATGCCCTTCCATCCCTCAGTGTAGAAGCTGCCAGATCCTGTGTTATCCTGATTGTGTTTCCACAATTTTGAAATTGTTTCTTCCTGGTTGCTTATAATATTTTCCCCTTGATCTGGGAATTCTTGGAACCTTGCTATAATATTCCTAGGAGTTTTCTTTTTGGGATCTTTTTCAGGAGTTGATCAGTGTATTCTTTCAATCTCTATTTTGCCCTCTGGTTCTAAAACGTCAGGGCAATTTTCCTTGAGAATTTCTTGAAGGATGATTTCTAGGTTCTTTCTTTGATCATGGTTTTCAAGTAGTCCAATAATTTTTAAATTATCTCCCCTGGATCTATTTTCCAGGTAAGTGGTTTTTCCCATGAGATATTTCACATTGCCTTCTAATCTTTCATTTGTTTGGATCTGCTTAAAAGCACCTTGATTTCTCATAAAGTCACTAGCTTCCATTTGCTCCAGTCTAATTCTGAAGGAATGAATCACCTCAGTGAGCTTTTGAGATTCTTTTTCCATTTGGCAAATTTGTCTTTTTAAACCATTCTTCTCCTCATTGCCTTTTTGAGCCTCTTTTGCCATTTGAGTTACTCTATTTTTAGGGCATTATTTTCTTCAGTCAGGCTGTCGACTCTCATTTCATACTTTTCTTGTATCTTTCTCATTTCTCTTCCCAATTTTTCATCCACTTCTCTTATCTGCTTTTTAAGGTACTCTATAGCCTGTAACCAGCTCATATTTTCATTTGGGGCTTTTGGTGCAGGATTTCTGACCTCACAGTCCTCCTCCTGTTCCATGCTTTGATCCTCTTTGCCCCCAAAATAGGAGTCTAATGTTGAATTTTTCTGTTTGTTTTGTTTCCTTTCCCTAGGCATGTTGCCACTTAATTACTTGACTTTTGGGGCTTGTTGCCACAGTAGGACTCTGCCAGGAGCCAGGGGAGCTTCTGTCCCAAACACTGGGGTTTTCTCAACTGCCAGAGGTATTAGTTGGGTGCCCTCCCTGAGGCCTCCACATGCTCTGGCAAGCTGGTCACACACCCCAAGACCTCCACCCCAGACCGCAAGAGAGATCCAAGAAGGTTAAAGCAAGAGCGATTACCCCACCCAGACTATCGCAGGATCCCTCTACAATCCACAGGCCAGGGGCTGAAGCTGCTACTGAAGGTGCAACATGGTGGCTGTGCTGTGGCTACTCTGTGGCTTCTTGCCCCCAGGGGAAGAAGCTGATGGGCTCCCAAATACTGGTCCCAAAGTCCATAGGGCACTGACCTCTCAGTTTGTCCTAGGTAACTATGTGTTGATAATTCTGGAAACACCACAGCTGCTGGTGTTCTGGGGTCCCTCCAGCTAGCTGCTGGTCAGGGCCACCCTGGGGCAAAAACTTTAGACTCATGCCTCCTGGGCTTGCCTAGGCTTCAGTCCCAGAGCGCAGCACTGGCCGCTCACTGCCAGGCTGCTGGGCTGTCCTCAGTGGGAGGTTAGCTTCTCTGTGTCATTTTGTGGGTTCTGGACCTCCAGAGGCTGTTCAGCATCTCTTTTTACATAAATTTGTCAGTAGTGTGGTCAGGAGCACCAGGGAAGTGCTGTTTCTACTCCACCATCTTGGCTCCGCCCCCCTGGCCTAGGATTTTAATTCAGTTAGTCAATAAGTTCCCACTATGTAACAGGTACAGTGCTAAGTGCAGGGGATACACACATGAAAAATAAATATAGTCCTGCCTTTGAGGAGCTTATAAATTCAATGAGGAAGGCAATGTACCGGTGCAAAATGGAAAGGGTTGGGGGAAAAGAAGATACGCAAATGAAGTATGATGAAGAATTCCAAAATAGTAACAACATGTGGGAAATTAAGAGATGGTTGACTGGGGGGCCCTCATTAAATGAAGCTTTGGTGATTAAATCTTCACTTCACAAGCAATTCAAGGAGGTTCCAGGGGTCGAGAGTACTGGGGAAGAGTCCTTTGATTTCAAACCTAGTACTTTTTCTACCATATTACTGTGGCTCATGAGATATGATTCAAGAGAGATCTTTGGGTCGCCTCCTCCAAATATGTCCCTAATTGGCATTGCCATTCTTCATGAAATCACCTTTTAATGCAAAGACTGTATTATCTGGGAATAGTAAACCTTAGCAATTATCATCTATTAACACCAAATCTTAAATTAATTTATCTGCTATGATCTGGAAGAGGACAAAAAGTTAAGAATGGGTAACTAATGAGTTTTTGATAGAGGAAACCAATTAATGAAAATACAGGTTAAGGGAGGTGGGGCAGCCAGGCATTACCTTGGTATACTGGGACCTTCCTAACACTTGGGAATTTCAGGGAAACAATACACAGAACAAAACTACTTCAAGAACAGTAAATCACAACCTTTACTATCTCAATAATTTTGCCTTTAGTCTAGCCTTACCTGCATTCATTTTCTTTCTTGGGGATGGAAGATGAGAAAGTATCTCAAGGTTTCCCTTTTATCCCTTAGGTTTGTCTCTATTTATGTCATCTTTGTAATTATTCTATTAACACTCTTAAATACTAATTCTACAAACATCTCAAGTGCCCTGAAGTTAGTACAGACATCACAATTAAATTAAAATGCTACAATAGTAAAATGTTACAGTAGTTACATTATAATTCCTAGTTTTAAAAAAAAAAGGTTATTCATTATCTTAAGATTCTGTTAGCAAAATGTCTTTCTTTTGAATTACAAAGAAACCACTAGTCAGGTTCTATAATCATGACCTACTTGAGGCAATTTATGATTTTAGCCTTTAGAAAGTTTTTTTTTTTTAAGGCAATGAATATGTCCTAATTATATTCCTCTCTGAAAGTCTTACTTTTATGCTTTATTGTGGGACTGTGGGTAACCCTGAGTCCTCAAAGGCTACACTATCAGAAGGCAGTAACTGTCAGGGCCTACCAAGTTGGAACAGCTTTGAATATAGGCTCAGCACCAGAATAAGACTATTTTAAGAGGACCAACCTGGCTAAGGGTGGAGAGATTCATCCAGAGTTATCCTCATTATAAGGAACTTTATAACCACATCATCTCACAAAGACAGGTTATTAAATCACTGTAGGGTTTGTTATCTGTCATGAAAATGGGAGGACTGACACTCCCCAAATTAAATATTCTTGACATATTGATAGGGATTGTTTTTCTAATTATTATGGTCATATACTTGTAGGTGCACAAGAACAGACAACATTTGGGCTAAGGGAGGACTTTCTTTGATGCTCTTTAAGCTAAGGTGAAAAAAAATTTCTTATTACAAAGGAGACTGATGTGTGGGTTAAATATGGGGAGGCAATATGGCATAGTTTAAAGCTTACTGGATTGGGAGTCAGAGGACATGGGTTTAAATCTTGCTTCTCCCACTTGTTGCCTGTGTGACCTTGGGAAAGCTGCTTAACTTCTGTGTATGTCAGTTTACTCAAATGGAAAATGAAAGATTTGGACGAGAGGATTAAGGTACATTCTAGCTCTCAGTCTACTTATACTAATATCTTTTGGTTTTGTTTCCTCTGAAAAACAAAATGATACAGATTTAAATATCATTTCAACTCTAATTAGTGTAATAAATAAAACATACTGGTATTTATGGGAAGGAGAGAAAAGATGGCTATTAGAGAACTTTGTAACTTCTGGTTTATGCCTTCATTCAGGTTGGTCACCTTTGTGGAAGATTTAAACACCATGATGTCTGAGTGGGATTGTGGGATTGTAAGTGACCCTGAGTCCTCAAATGTTATGCCATCAGAAAGGCAATAGCTGTCAGGGCCTCCCAAGTTAGCAAAGCTTTGAATATGGGCATGCCAACTCAATATTTAATTCACTTTCCTCATTTGTAAAATGAGGTTGGTTGGATTATATGGCCTCTAAGGTCATTTCTAGCTCTGAATCCATGGTCATATTATCCTGTAATGTGATAGGTTCCTCTATGTTTAGAACCAGCCAAACTTTCTCATCATCTTTCCATTTCCATTTGTGCTGGCCATTATAATGCAATAGTTACAATATGGCTACCATCTACTTTTACCAGCTTACTTCCTATTACAAACTCTCCATTCCAATCAACTACTATCCCTTTCCCATATGTGATATTCTATCACAAATTCCCATGTCTTTTCCAAGGTATGGAGTGTGCCATTTCCCCAAATCCCTAATTTCCTTCAAGGCAAAAGCCAGGTGAAACTTCCTACATGAGCCTTTTCCTGATCTTTCTACTTTATGAAATTGCTTCGTATTGTTCTTTAAAGGCTTACTATTCACTCATCTGCGTTCATGTGGATGTATGTTGAGGATGGTTATGTTCTTGAGGACTAGAACAATCTCATTTTTCTTTTGTATTCTCAACCCATAATTCAGTGCTTTGAACCCAATGAGTAATTAACCAATGTGTGTTAAATTGAATTGGTATGATGCAAGTGACCACAGCATTTTTTTTCCTAAAACAGACAATATCAAACTCAGTGTACAGTTAAAACATATGAAATATATATATATATACATATATATACATATATATAAATAATCTAGGTATGTTTATGTGCATATATAGACAAGAAATGGCAAAAAATGAAATAGAGAAGAGTTATGAATTTAAAGATCATAGAAGCACAGTTTCAGAAACGTAAAAATTCTTAGAAGTCTTCTGGTCCAACTTCCCACACAACTAATTATTATAGTAGCCAATGTTTGGGGGGGCATATCTCCTGTCATCCTGACATATATTGTGTCATTGGACCCAGATGACTCCAGAGGAGAAAGTGAGGCTGGTGACTTTGCCTAACCTTCCCTCACTTAAATCCAATTCACATGCAAGTCATAGCATCACCTTCCTGATGTCAGGGTCCTCTGAGAATAAAATACAAACAACAACATTAGTCAACATTTGGACAGAGCTTAAGGTTTGAAAAGCACTTTAAATACATTCTCACATTTGAATGAATCTTAAATTCTTTCTACGACATTCTCAACAAGACTTTTCTCAAAGATCTCCCATAGTGGGGAACTCACTCCTCCCTAGAGGCAGCTTCTTCTATTTTTCGACTAGATGACTTTCAATATCCCTTCCATCTCACAGTCTTTGATTCTGTGATATTGCTATATCTACACATAAACATACATGCACACCCACATGCACACACATCCATTGTATATACTTGAATTTCCAATTAATTTATGGAAATATTAAATGGGGTGGGCAATCTGGTTCTTTGAAAAGACCACAATGGCAGCAGGAATGAATGCTTACTAAAGTAAAGTAATGCTTTACTAAAATAAAATCATGCTTTAATAAGGCATAAGGGGCACAGGAGCAGTGGAAGAAAAAGCACAGAGAAAATTGGTATTGGGGGTAGAGGCCCAGAAGCAGACAGCATTGGGCTGGGGGTAGGAATGGGGTGGTAGAAGAAGTCAGGAAGTAGAGGGAAGAAAATAGGTAGAAGGAGGGCTACTTATATAACCGCAATCAGCAGCATGGACCCAGATGGAGAGGGAGGAGTACTTGGGGATCAGAAGTTTGGGGTCTCATTTTATAGGGTTTTGGAAGAGGACAAAGCAACTCTTATCTGTGCCACCTTGGACTTAGTTCATTAGAATATCTACATCATCTTAAAGTATGTAACTTTCGGTATTCTACTGGCATTGGTGTGAATGTCTGGAATATATCTGAAACTTACAGAAAATGGCATTTAGTAGGACCAAAAGGCCCTAACAGTAAGACCTCAGTGGCTTCACTTGATTTAGCACACATAGTCTGAGGATGTGATTTTTTAAGTTAATTTATGAAACAATTTGCAAGTAAACATTATGCTCCTTTGATCTATAGGAAAGTCTACAAATGATTTCCAGGATTCCCTTTGCAATCTTACTTCCTGCTGATTACTGATTACTTATGAACTTACTATACTAACTAGAAGAGGATGGTGACCAGGGGGACCAGAAGATGATAACAGTTTTAAAAAAGTATTTACATGCATATATTAAATAAGAGGAAAGACTTGGGTAGTCCTAGAAAAATCTGTGTCTGACAAGGTTGCTGTAGCATTAACAGTTCAAGTTGCAGATAAGTTGAGCTCAGCTCATAATATCAGTACACGCAATATTGGCAAGAAGTGACTTTAAAATCTCAAACTATACAAGTTATATTTGACTAGTAAAAAAGTGAGAAAGACCCAATGTCACCTCCAAGGCATAAATACATTCACATTCATTCATGTACACATACACACACAGATAGATATATGTATACATCTAAGTGTTTATATATCTATGTGTGTATGTATGTATGATAATCTGTCATATAATGCATGTATAGGTATATATGTACACATGCATATGGATAATATGTAACTTTTTCTTTGTGTATATATGCATACTTATATGTATCCTCCAGAAAAGTTGACTCCTTTCAAAATATGATTTATGAAGGAATTGAAAATATTTTATCTCAATCAAGATTTGTTTTTATTTTTAAATATATAACTCAATTCTCCCTTCCTCTTCTCTTTTTCTGCTCCTTTCATGCTCTTCTCATTAGAATCTATCCCCTTTCATACCAGCCTCTCCTCTCCCACAGGTTGCAAATGCAGAACATATATATATTTTTAATATTGTACATTCATTTGATTGAGTCTGGCTCTTCTTTTCATTCCTGGTATGCCTCACTATAATGATGCCTTCAACCCTCAAAACACCCAGTACACTGTGGGCACTCGATAAATATTAAATGAAGGTGATAATGACAGCCTGAGCTAGGCATTTAAAGATGTTATTACTCTTGACAGTTAGGTAATTCCTTCCTTACAGTGTCTTTTTCCTCAGACAGCTATCATTTCCCGGCTTTCAGAGGTACAGATGCTACTCCAAATTAATTCTTAAGAGTGGCACATTACATCCTTATGACAACATGCGTGTGTATGAGTATGATATTTGGCATGTGCACATGCCATTGAAAGGCATGTCTATTTGGTAAAATTGTTTTAAAAGCTGTTTCAGATTGACTGCCAGCCCAATTCTATCAGCTGTGCAGAAGAGGCGGGGTGTATGTGTTTGCATAACGTCAGAACAATTTGTCAATTAGGAAGGAAAGAAAGAAGGAAGGAAGGAAGGGAGATTTTTTAAAATAGAAAGAAAGAATAATATCATAAGGATCCAAAGACAGCATAGTCAATTATTTAACAGACCTTTAAGATTGGTATTGTTGACTTCTCAGAAACATTATCCAAGACAGAATAGAACATGAATAGCTTGGATATTCCTATTTGTTATGGGAGTATTTCTATTGAGAGAGAGGTGAATTAGGAGGTAGTAATAAAAATGCAAAGAAGAAAGAACCTCAACTAAACACGTTAAAATACATAGAGGAACACAGGAAGATCAGAAAGGAACACAAACAAAAGGTAATTTAGTTACTATGTCATCAGACTTAAAATATGCTTTAAAAAACAACATGTAATAGAAGCCCATGGTTTTGTAGAGGAAAGTTTGACATAAGAGCTGGGAACCAAAACATAAAAGTCTGAGAATCCTGTAAGACATCGGTAACAATAATGGGGTTGCCTTTCTGCCATTGCCCACAATCTCTTCATAATTCCAATTGGTGACTTCCTCCCAGAACCTCCATTTTGAAGTGCTCCGGTCAGAAATTCTCACTCCTTCACTCCACTCCTGGTTCTATTCCTGATACTCAGATTTTTTTTTTTACCAGATAGACCATTTCCCAACATCCCTCTCACTTGTAACATGCATGCTTGTCCCCTGTGCCCTTCTCATCCTGAAAATCCTTCTGCTTTTAGCCCCATCTAATTAAAGAATTTCGCCCTGAAATTCAGTTTTGAGGAAGCAGAAAGGCAGCCAAGTTCACTCTCATGTGTCTTCTGATTGTCTAACCTTCTTCACCATGCCCCAGAATCCCTTCCTCCAATAGAATTTAAGCTCCTTGAGGGCACAGACTATATTCCTAGAAGGGGATAGAGATGGGCCATAGAAATCCTATTTTGCTCTCCAGGCTATCAGCCAGAATAAAGTAAAAACAAATTAGGACAAGGATTTGAAAAGACAGCAGGTAACCTCAAACCACGTCAGGAGGTCTTTTTTTCTGAGGGTGGGGAGTAGCGGTATTTGAGGAAGATGGAAAAGAAGGACTTGATACATAGGAGACAGGCAAAAGGAAGCATGCCTAAGAAATAGATGTGAAGGTCTTCCAGTAGAGGTTGCTTCTAGAATTCTGAGGAGTAAGCAGACTAAGGAATCACTCCATAAAGACATCATGAGATATATCATCCAGCAAGAGCCAAAGGAAGAAGGGATAAGTAGTTGTGACTGACTGATGATTTGTAGCTGAAAGGTACTCAGACAGTGATATGGCACCTTGAAATTACAATAATGCCCCCTTAGTTTTTCAGACCCATAAGCAAGATAAAGCTCCTGTGAATTGTCAAACCTGATGACAACTCTCTACTTCTGGTGTTTCACATAGGGACAAGTATAACTTGTTTAGAAGCAATTTAGGAAATCATTCTAAGGATTATGAGGTCCTTAGGGGCACAGGTGGTGTTTTCATCACTGCTTCTGATTAAAAGCAGGGACTTCAGAAAAAGAAATAGAGGCTTAGGAAGGGAACAGATGGTTGAGAACATGTTGTTTGAGAACAGGATGGGAGTAGATAGAACAGGACATAAAAGAAGGAAAGATGGGCTTTTGGCCAGTGAGGTGTATGCTCATGATTTCTTCTAAGAACATATTTGGCTACAGTCTTGTAAATTTAAGAGGGATAAAGCAGATGAGGGACAGATAGAGAGAAAGTAACCCTACATATATCTACGAAATGGCATATCAGGAAAAGTAAAAATGGAGAATGAGAAGGTATTAACATGTAATTTAATTGAAATAGTAATCCTCTGAATGAGAAAACACCCTAGACCAGTAAAGGTTAGTACAAGTTAAATTATAGTGTTAAAGAGTTGCTTGAAGAGGAGGTATCAAACTCTCAGTTACAAGCCTCCTGGGTAGTTGGGAAGGGGGAGAAAACAGATTAAAATTTAATTGTGAAATTTTTAAATGAATACAAACATACAACATAATGTTCATAGTTTTCTAAGTTACTTTATGGGTTCCAGTGATTAATTCATATATATATGTATGCATATACGTGTATATACGTTTATATGCACATACTTGTTTATGTATGTGTTATGTGCAAGTCCATGTGTGTCTATACACACATATATTAGGTAAATTTGACCAAATCAGTATCATTTTGACTAGGTGGGGACAGGACTATTTCCTAGAACAATAACAACTAGCATGTATATACTGCTTTAAGGTTTGCAAAGCATTGTCCAAATATGATCTCATTTTATATTTGTAACAGTTGTTAACTAGGTGCTATTACTATCTGCATTTTTCAGATAAGAAAAAAGAGACAGAAAGGTTAAATAACATTTGCAGCATCATACAGTTAGTAATTGTCCAAGATCAAATTTGAACTCAACTCTTCCCATCTTCATTTCTTTTTTCTTTCTTTCTTTCTGTTTTTTTTTTTTTTTTTGCTTTTTGGAGGGGGGAGAGGGGCAGAAATTGGGGTTAAGTGACTTGCCCAAAGTCACATGGCTAGTAACTGTTAAGTGTCTGAGGCTGGATTTGAATTTAGGTCCTCCTGACTCCAGGATCAGTGTTCTATTCACTGCACCACCTAGCCACCTCCCATCTTCATTCCTGATCCTCAATTGAGCCACCTCGCAATCTTTATTCAAAAGTAACAGAACATACTTCTTTCTTTTTAAGGAGGAAATAATAGCATTATGTGTGAAAATCATGTGAAGTGAATCATCAACTTTCACAAGGGTAATGTTCCTAGAATAGGGCGTTGGGTTTCCATCATCACCAAAAACTAACCTTTCACTGGAGATTGCTGAAAATATACTTTTCCACATGTCTTTTTATAACTAAACATTAATTTTGATAATAAGTATTTTTCCTAACAAAGTAACCATAAAATAGCCCATAAAATACAGTACCCAAAATAAAATTGGTAACATGAAAATCATTTTTCTTGTTAGTATTTCCCTAGAATTCTGTGACCTTTCATGCTAATATCTCAATTAAAAAACAATGCCAAGTTCAGACCATGAAATATATATTACCATGGATACTGTACAGTAAATGAAATTCTTAAAACTAAAACATTGTTTAACCTGAGTCTTACCTTTCACTGTGTCAGATGGCAACATGAGGGCATTTCACTGTTGAACACACTCTTGTTCAGGATTGCTTGTACTCATGAGGAAATTGGGAAGCAGCACCAAAAGTATGGGCAAGGGGATGTAGGAGAAAAAGACTCAGAATTGAGATTATGCTATAGATCATTTGGACAAAAGGAAAAGATAGATAAGGAGTTTGGGCAATAGAGCACAAGCCCAACCTGGAAGCATTCACATGAAGAACCAGGAAGAAACGGTATGAATTTGAGAAGAGCAGATTGGAGAAGGCTGGATTTAAAGTGAAAACCTTCCTGAAAATTAGAGTTCCTCAGAAGTACGCTGGGAAAGCTTTACATGTCACGGTTGTCCACTCATTAGAGGTCTTTAAAGGAATAACGGATTATGTCTCAATGCAGATGATGCTGTAGAGGAGATTCTTGTTCAACTGTATGTTAGAGTAGGTGAGCCCTCACAGGATAGTCTATGATTTTATGAAATGCATTTCCACCCAAGTAAAGGCAAGTCATTTTGTCTGCATGGTCAAATTGAACTCTGGTCATTTTTGCTAAAATCCTTCTCTAATTATATAACAATGCAAAAATTTCCAAATAGTTGATTATGAATCAATGAGAGAACTAGTAATGATTTTCCAGAATAATTAATAGAAGATGATTTGTTAAACTTTCATTTTTAGTAGCTAATTTCTTCTTTAATTACATATTGCTAATGTTGTGTTTATTACCATATTGAAAAACAATAAGGGTAGAAATTTAAGAAGGTTGATTATGACTTATGTGATTTCTTATTTACATACTTAATTTACTGGTGCCTTGCATTTTAATTAACTCGCCACCACTATCTCAATGAAATTATAATTTAGCTCAATGAATTGGAAAAGCTGTCAAATGTTACACTTAGTCATGCAGTTCTAAGTTTCATTGTCTATTTGGCAAGATTAGGGACTGCACAATTAAGACAATGGATTTCATCCATGAATTTGCCAGACATTTCCATGGTTTTTCAGAGCTGCTGTTCTGTTACCTTGTAACCTGGTATGAGAAAAACAAGCAACATCATGAAGGACTCATTGTTGCCTTAAGAAAAGTTATGCATGCCTATAATTGTTATTGAGTGTAACCTGCTGGGAGAACATGCTAGTACTTAATGAAGGATGTTCATTAATCTGGATGTTGTCAATGGGAGAAGGAGGGGTATACTATGAAATATTTAACAACTAGCTCTCCAAAAAGGAATATGTTCATGACAAACTTTAAAGTTTAATCTGAATTCTTTACATCTTTTTTCATCACTTTCTTAAAACTAGACAATAGAAAAAACAAGAAAGCAAACTCTTTGTAGTATTTGCCAAATGCTTATGATGAAAATTGCCCATATAAGCAGGCCCCAGCACTTTCCTGGGTAGGAGTGACTCTAGGGACTCTGAAAGGAGTGGAGAAAATAGGAAGCAATGGGGACAGGAATTTTGATTCTCTGAGGGCGGAAAATGGGAGCTAAATCCAACTGATCTAGTGAAATCTCCAGTCAAGTAAAGAAAGGGATGGGGCTAGAGATGGGGCTATTAAATGTAAGGATAGATAGGAAGGGAATGAAAGAGGGAAGCAAAAGCTTTGTCAGTCAGCAAGCATTTATTGAGCATTCACTATATGAGAGACTCTGTGGTAAGTGCTGGCAATACAAATGTAAGTTCTAGGTGAAAGCTTGGACAACTTTCCTCTCACTATCTTTCAGAAACACCTGTTGGTTTTTCTTATTGGAATGTTTCCTTTGGCTTCTGGAGGTTTGTTTTTCTGTCTTTTTTTTCTTTTTAAAATTTATTTTCTTCTTAATTTGTGAGATAAAACAAGCATTTATATAACAGCATAACAGATAATTGCACATGAAGCTGCAAGTCTATTATGTACAGCTTGCTATTCCTTTTAAATATATAATAAAATTATCATGTAAAAATATTTCTTTTTTTCTTTCTTCCCCCCACCCTAGAGATGACTACCATTAGAAACAAATATGTATACACACATAATATATATATGAAATTATTTTATACAGTTTATTCATTTTTTTTCTCTAGATGTAGATAGCTTCTTCCTTGATAGGTCCTTTATAGTTGATTTAGGTGTTCATAGTAGTCAGAATGACATTCACTCAAAGTTGTTCTTAAAACAATATTCCTGTTACTGTATACAATTTTCTCTTGGTTCTGCTAACTCCACTTTCATTATTTCATGCAAGTCTTTCCATGTTTTTCTAAGCTCATTGAATTCATCATGTCTTATAGTACAATAGTATTCTGTCACAATCATATACCACAACTTGTTCAACCATTTCCCAGATGATGGTATCTCTGCAATTTCCAGTTCTTTATTACCAGAAAAAGAACTGTTATAAACATTTCTGGGGTTTTGTTTTTCTGTTGTTGTTGTTGTTGTTGTTGTTGTTCTTGGTTTGTTGTTGTTGGGTTTTTTGTTGTTTGTTTCCCTTGATTTGGTTTGTATTAGCTGGGTACTATGTTTAAAAAGGACTACCATTTATACACTTAAAGAAATTATATGAACTATTTAAGAATAAGATTTGTTGATGCATTTCTGTAACACTATCGACTCCCCCTACTCCTCCAATGAATCCTCCCTCATAACAATAGCGAGAAAATAAAACAAGTTAGGCAAAACCAACTGATACTTTGATAGCTTCTACCAATGTATGCAAATAGTGCCAAGTCTCTATCATGAGTAAAGAGGTCTTGTTTTTATACTCTGTTCTCTAGGACCAGTCTCATGTGTTGTTGTTGTTGGTGCTGCTGCTTCATAATTATTCAGAATTAACCTTAGTTTTAGTGATTTTTTTTCATTATTGTATTCAGAGAATTTATGTTGAGTTTCTAGTTCTCTCTGTATCATTTCATAGAAGTTTTTCCTATGAATTTCTCAATTATATGAACTTTTGAAGTTAATTCCAGGCTAACTGTGGCTCTATATTCATGAGTCCCAACTCAAGGACTCAATTAAACTAAATTTAGTCCCAAGAATAGGTGAGGGTGAGATTCTGTGACCCAAATTACACAAAAACTCCTCTTCACTTGCCAGACCACAATGATTTGTATGCTCTAATGTAGCAAGCCTGCATAATTTGGCCCCGTTGCCATCTCACATTTCACTTGAATTTATTCAAAGCTAACCCTCTTACAGTCTTGCCTATTTAGTCATAATAATTGGTTATAGAAATTATGTGGTATTTTTTACACATTTAAATTATTATGTTGTTCAGGTATTAACTTCACTGTTTAGAAGCAAATATACCAATTTATTGCAATTATTGCTCAATTCATTCTCCTTGGAATGCCAATAAAAATTGGTCCTATATTTTAAGGGGTAATCGGTTTTGCAGTAAAATGATCTCATATATGGTCATTCTATGGTTGTGACTATTGACATAAACATTAGTATGGAGATAATTAATAAGAGCTGGGCACTTTACAACCATAGAGGGCAAATTTGATTCACTCTTCCTTCCCATGCAATTGCACAACCTCTCATTTGTGATAGAAAATGCAACCGTGATGATTTAGACAAGGATGTAATTTGGTTATTTTGTGGCATGGTTGGTCACTGTTCAAGATAGTATCTAATGTAATTTGTTTCTTACTCTATTTAGAAAACATTCCATCTGGGTACAATATCTTTAGAAGACAGAAGATGATGAGATATTAAAGGTGCAATGAGACATGTTATTACCTACCCATTGACAGCCAAATTGGATATATTCATATTCTTTCTCTCTCTCTCTCTCTCTCTCTCTCTCTCTCTCTCTCTCTCTCTCTCTCTCTCTCTTTCTCTCATTCTCTCTCTCTCACACACACACACACACACACACACACACACAACCAGCACTATCCCATCTCCAAGACTTGACTCATGCTGTACATCATGCCTGTCCTGTCCTCTCCCTAATTCTCCCTATTGAATCCCTAAAAATCATTTAGGGCTCAATTCAGATATCTCCTTCTTAAAGAATTTTTCTCCATTCCCTAGAGTGATTGAAAACCTTTCCCTCCTTGAACCTCAAACAGCAGTTTATTTTATATCTTTGTAATGCACCTTTCAAGTGCTCTCTGAATTCCATAAATTGTTCCTCCAATGTTTCATTATGGCATAGAGGTGACAGCACTAGGTTCTAGCAGGCTATATTAGTGGAGTAAAAGCTCCAACAGGTTTCACTAGAGGACTTTCAAGTGCAATCCCAGAAAATAAGTTTGAGTTTTATTTTTTGGGACCTGCTATAAATATATTGGAAGAAATTCATTCCCAGTAAGATGGCCATTTGGGCAGGGGTTCTTTGTCTATGACAATGAAACAGCAAGAATACAGAGTGGTCCTTAGTGATATACAACCTCTTTCTTCTTCTGTGCTTAAAGTAGTTAGGTCATGCAGTGGATAGTGTGATGGGCCTTTAGTATTAGACCTTCCTTCAAATCTGGCCTTAGATATTTACTAGCTTAGCTCTGTGATCCTGGGCAAGTCAGTTAGGCACAATTTGAATCCAAGTCCATGCTCTCTCTCTCTCTCTCTCTCTCTCTCTCTCTCTCTCTCTCTCCCTCCCTGCCCCCCCCCCTCTGAGAATGCCATACCAAATGACCTCTGCAGTGTATTCCAGAACCTCATATCACAAAGAACTTTTTAAACGTCACTATTCATGCATATAATTATAGGTCTCCACAGGTTCTCAGGCCCAAGTGTGGTAATGGTTGTCCATTATGTTACACAATTGTGTACTTTTGTGACTCAAAGAGAGTCAAATTAGATATTTCTAGCCTCTTTTACCTACCCCATCCTTTGTCTAAGAGAGACTTTAAATCCTATAGGAGGAGGAACAGGAAATTGGGCCAGGAAGCTTCTCTGCTCTCCTCAGAAAAAGGAGGTACCAGAGTAGAATTATACTTATATATTCTTTAAATATGGTTATTCTATGGAAGACAATGGGGTTCAATCTAACTTCTGATCTTTATGTAATTATTGGAAAAAAGTAGGATTCTAAGCTTTATGTTCAAGGCTTGACCCCTTTCCCACCAAATATCAGTTCCACAATGAGGGCATATAGCAAAGAAGCCCATTTATCCAAATAATAACAAAACTAAAATCAGAGAATATATACATAGGAAGATAGATACTGGAAAATAAAGAGTGAAGAAATCTATTGAGAATGAGATAACTCAGCTCAAACTGAAGGAGAGTTCTAGATTTCACCCTAGTGGAAGCTCTCTGAAGCCTTTACTGAGCACAGGGACATGATGGAGACTGCCAGCCCCTCTCATGTCTTCCCCAGAGTCTTTTTTCCTTCAGCAACCTTTCTCTTGAAGCTCAAAGACTGAAGAAGGCTGGAACACTCATGCTCTCATCAGTTCTGTGCTGTCCTTCATATAGGGCAGGGAAGTCATCTGTACCAATAGGGAGAGAGTCCCATACCAGTGGGCTCTAGCAATGGAATTATATGTGTACTGACTGTATAATCACAAGCAAATCATTCAACCTTTCAATGGCCCCAGACAACTATCTAAGGGCATAAGATAAAGGCAAATTGAACTGTAGACACTTTTTGTTAAGGAGACTTGTTCTGTGAAGTTTGGATTCTATCAAAGGGTCTCACTAGAGGACCTAGAGGTCCATATGTAGCCTCAAGGCCACAAGCTCCCCACTCCTGGTCTATCTCATCAGTAGAAAGAGTTGCACTACTGAGTTTTTCTCACTAATAAAAATTTAAGGCTAGGTGAAACAGAAAAAGACCAGAGACATATATACTAGATGTTCTCTCTAAATCCCTCCAGATTTATGAATCCATTCGATAAGAGCTCACATTTCAGTTACACTTTAAGTTTATACCCATGTGAAGTAGGAAGTACAAATGGCATGCCCCTTTTTCATGAGGAAATTCAAGCTTGGAGAGATGTTTGACTAGTCCAGAATCACACAGCTAGTGCCTGAGCCATAAATAAACGTGGATCTTCTGTGGCCCAGGTCACTCTTTCTTATACTGCAATGAAGACAAAGAGGAGGTAGGAGAAGCAGTGATACTATTATGACACTCTAAAATTTACAAAACCCTTTGGTTGACATTCTATCATCTAATCCTCCTTACATTCTACAAAATAGTTACAGACAAGTATCATGTCCATTTTTTCAGATGACAAGACTAAAATTCACAGTTTCAGATAACAGGTCAATCTAGTTATACCGGTAGGAAGGAACCGAGCTGGGCCTGAAATCTAGCTCTTTGGAGCTACAAACTCAATGCACCTCCCTCTATCCCAGCCATTAGGGCACCTTCTTTTTCACTGAATTTGTGAATTTCTTTTCTTTCACCATCCTTGCATAGACTCTAGGATCAGCAAATAATTCCAGGTTTGAGAAGGAGCTTATCTTCAAGACAGGAGTCTCTATACAGGTTCCAACTGCCTTTGGCTTAAAAGAAGTTGTTGAAATCATTAACCGTACTTGACCTCAAATGGCTTTTATGAGTCATGTAGAGCATTCTCCCCCATGAGTAAGAGATGGACAGGTGTCCCTTCTCATACCTGACTCTAAATCATTTCAGAAGATTGTGTTCCTATGTGTGAAGCCCAAGTAAGAGAAAATAAAGGCTCAGGGTAATGTTTACATTTCCACAGATGCCTTGCTGATTTCCTGATCTCTGCTATTCAGCCCTTCTCCTCTCCCCTTTTTGTCACTACTTGCCTTTGTTCCAGTCCTGAGCATTTAAAGGCTCAAAATATACATTAATGGGAGCTAATTTAGTCATCAGAAGAAAAGTCGTGTATGTGTGAGTCATTCGTCCCAAGCCCTGAAGCTGGGTTTGAAGACCAAGGATGAGAAGTGGACAGCCCTGGGATTTTGCTATTGTTTCTGGAAAGCAGTACACCTCCTAGAGATCACTGTGCAGTTCAAGAAAGGGAAGAGGTCAAGGAAGTCAACCTGCAGGGGCGTGCTGGAGGGATAAACACTGCAGCTGCCTTTAGGAAGGAGATGGTGCGTCTAACAAGCATTCTTTCTGGGTCACTCAGTCTAAGAGTTCACGGAATGGGGCTGTCAGTATTAGGTCTAAAAATATCAGAGGCTCAGGGGCTTGGGACTCTCTAAAAAGCTAAGACAGCTTGGTTTATAGGGCTTTTGGAGCTCAGACAGTGAGGGATAGGATATTCCCTTTTCCATTTCCCAATACCATGGGCGTCAAAAAATAAAACAAAAATCTTTTTTATCTAAGTTCAAAACTTTAGAGTTTCTCTCTTCTCTCCAAAGATGGGTCTTTTGCCATCTCTTATCTCTGTCCCTTTATACTGGCCAATCTCACTGTCTGGAATACATCACCACCTTGCCTCCTCAGAGTCCCTCCATTCGATTAAAATGCAGGTGAAGCACCATCTTGGTCCCCCTGCTTCTAGTAATAACTAATGCCTTCTCTATCAAATGATACTGTATTTGATTACTTTGTATAAAATTATATTTATCACAAATTAATGAATATATTTATTTGTATATATTAATTTTATATTTATATGTAACATAAAATATCATACATTTGATATCCATTTTTATCTCCTTATTAGAATGTGAGCTCATTGTGTGATGGGAATGTTTAGGGGTTGTTTTCTTTATCCCTTTTTGTGGGGGTAATTTTATTTCCAGTACCAAGTACAGAATTTGGCACATAATTTGTTTTATATGTGTGTGTGTGTGTGTGTGTGTATGTGCATATATATACATATATGCATATATATACTTGCTGCTAGGTGGCACAGTCAATAGACTGCTGGGTCTGGGGTCAGGAAGATCCACCTTCCTAAGTTCAAATCTAACCTAAGATGATCACTAACTATGTAACCCTGGTCAAGTCACTTAATCCTGTTTGTCTCACTTCCTCATCTGTAAAATGAGCTGGAGAAGGAAATGGCAAAAATAACTCCAATATTTTGCCAAGAAAACCCCAAAAGTGATCGCAAAGAGTCAGACATGACTGAAATGACTGACCACCAACAACTGTGTGCCAGGCATTGTGTTAAATTCTTTACAAATATTATCTCATTTGACTCTCACAATAACTCTGAGAGGTAGGTATTATTTGTTATTCCCATTTTATGGTTGAGGAAACTGAGGCAAACAAAACTTAAGTGCCTTTTACAAGATCACAGAGCTTGTGTTTTTTGGCCAATGAAGATTGATTGATAAATAGAAAAGTAGCTGTCTTGGGTAGAGTTAAACTTAGAGTTCAGAAGACCAAGCAAATCAATTTCTACCTCCGAAAAGTTATAGTGTGATTCTGTGCAAGTTATAACTTCTATATGACTGAAGCAACATGATAGGATTTAGCTACTAACTCAAAGAGGATTTGTGATTTGTACTCATGGAGGAAAGGGAAGGGAACAAGCATTTATTAAGTGCCTACTGTTTCTAGTCACTTTACTAAGTGCTTTACAAATATTGTCTCATCTGATTCTCACAACAATGCTGAAGATAGGGGTTATTGTTACCCTAATTTTACAGATGGGGAAACTGAGGCATATAGAAATCAAATAGACTTGTCCAGGGTCATACACCTAATCGATGTCCAAGACCAGATTTGAATTCCTGTCTTCCCTACTCCAGGTCCAGAACTCTAACCACTGGGCTACCTAGCTTCATTATGCTGCTATAGCTCTTCTGATAAGTCACCTTCTCAAAGATATACTTGGTGAAAGCTGTCTATTCCCATCAAGGCTACAACTCATTAACTTCCTGAGGGTTTCTATGACCCTCTTCATACCCCTCTGACTAGGATCTTCTGTGTCTTTTCTTTCTTTTTTTTTTTTTTTTGATGTAGGAGGCAAGGCAATCAGAGTTAAGTGACCTGTCCAAGGTCGCACAGCTAGTAAGTGTTAAGTGTCTGAGGTTGTATTTGAACTCAGGTCCTCATGACTCCAGGGCTGGTATTCTATTCACTGCACCACCTAGATGGCCCAGTCTTCTGGGTCTTTTGTAGGTTCTTCATTCTCTTCTCCTGCTCTAAATGTGCTTGTTTTCACAAGGTTTAAATTCTATGGCTCCAAGTTTCCTCCGCTGTCAAATGCAGGGATAAGACAAGATCCTCCAAGATCCCTTCCAAATCTAAGGTTATATCTAGGGAACTGTCCTAGCTAAGAAATTCAGCCCCAGAAGGTTGGTCATCAAGTGGTGACTCTTTTTTTAAAACCATAGAAATTTTTGAAAACATTCCACTAAGGCAGTATGGGTACAACAATCTGCATCAGTCAAAAAAGTCCAAAGAAATCAGAGACTTTTGAAAGCTCTTACTATGTATTATGTACACATGCACTATGAGATGATATCACACAATGGAATCCAACATCCTTTAAAAAAAGTCATTTGTTGTACAGTAAACTGTAGTTAGGTGGTGTGGTGAATAGAGTCTTGGACTTAGACTCAGGAAGACCTGAGATCCAGTCTTGGCTCAGAATCTTTCTTGCTGTGTGATACAGGACAAGTCATTTAATCTCTGCCTGCTTGACTTTTCACATCTGTGAAATGGAGTTAATAATAATACCTACTGCAGGGGGTTGCTATGGGGATTAAACGAAATCAAATTAATTAAATGAAATCCAATGAGCTAATATGTAAAGCATTTCACAAACCTTAATGCACCATATAAAAGCCAGTAATAAATACAATTTTAATAATATTTATTCCTATTCTCAATAGATAGCTTATTTACTACTTTAGTCCAATAACTCCCTCCAAGATATAATATAAATGATATAGAGATCAAAATACAATTTCTTTAAGCTGATTTCCTTCTATTTGCTAAAGTTGGTGCCAATCGTCAGCTCCATATGAAAGTAAGAGGTAAAACCCTGAGGGAAAAGTGCTACTATTTGTGTTCCTGTGATTCATGTGAGAAATTGCTCTGATCTCTGTGGGAGCTCAAGGATCTGTTCTCTGTTGGAAAACAATTTATAATAAGAAAGAGAAAAAATGAAATGAGGAGTTGCATTTTAATTCCTTTCCCTTTTTGCAAAACATCCCATGCAACTTCCTGGGTCAAATTTATTCATGTGGATGAATAAGCCACCATTGGAAGACAAGATCTACTCAGTCTGTCATTTGGCATTACAGATGTGTGGTTGAACATGCAGAAGTGAACATCTGCATGCCCAGAGACTAGTTGTAAGGAAAATCATTTGCTTTTGTTGTGACTTAACTGAGTTCAGGGCCACGTGACATTTTTAAACACATTATTTAGATATCTGTACTTGGAAATTTGTCCCTTTAAACATGAAAAAAAATTAAAAAGAAAGAAAAGATGGGGCTAGAAAAGGTCTGAATTTGCTCACTAATTAGACTGTCCCTCAGAATGAAGTATCATAGATTTACTAATGAAATGAAACATACAGGAGATGTGGTCATATAAGCCATCTGGCAGGAAATTTTGGTAGATAATTAGCTAATTGAATACCTGTGACAACCAGCTAATTTTTATAATCAGTGGATAGTGGATTCAGGGTATTCACTCACTCAAACCTCCTTCCTTAATATGTATAAATGAACCTTCTGCCAGACAGGTCTGAAATTTGAATATGGCTCTTTCTAGAAAATGGGTTTTGACTGAAAAAGCTAGACTTGTACATGTTGAATATTTTAGCTGCTTGCTTTCAAAATGTAGTTAATTAGGGAGAATTCTTGAAAGATAGCACATTATAAGGTATACAAATTATATGGGAGATGTAGGCTGTGCCACAATAGCCAGAATTTCAACCAATTTCTAATTTTTCTCCTCCTTTTTTAGTGTTTCCTGTACCCACTGGACACATCCAAATTTCAAATCTATTTGCACAACCCAGAATGTTGCTAGAGGGCACTACAAGTTGAAAAGGAGGGAAACCAAGGGAGTGTGGACACATTTATAGAATTATTTTTATGCATAGGAAAAGGATAACTGTGTGAGATGGCATGCTGCCTACATACTCATGAGAATAAAAACAATATTGAAAACTGGTCACTTTGAATCAATATGTCAATTTAAAATTAATGCCTAATTAGTATGTGACTAGTGCTATGTTATTAACATCCTTCTCCACCCTACCTTTCACCTTTGAGTAACTGGGAAAAATAAAGGAGCTAAGACAAGAGATAGGAATCATTTTAATGGGTGTGTAAGAAACTTGTGAGAGGGTGGAGCCAAGATGGTGATGTAGAAGCAGGAAAATTCCCTATGCCCCCTCCACAACTACCTCAAATACCTATAAAAATGACTTTAAACAAACTTTAGGGCTACAGACCCCACAAAGTGACAGAGAGAAACAAACCTCCCGCTGAAGATAGGCTGGCAGGCCTACGGAAAGGGTCCATCACAGCTCACAGGGTGCTGAGCCTAGCCCCACATGAGCCCTCAGTTTTAACTTCAGGGTGGCCACGACCAGCCATGGCTGGAGGGACTTCAGGAGAGAGGATCACCAGCTGCTGTGTTTGTTTCCAAAATTATCAACCCATAAATGCCAAAGAAAAGGTGAGAGTTCAGTGTGTACTTTATGGGAACAGTGGGTCTAGGAGTGCAGCCCTGCCTCTGCCCCCAGAGGAAGAAGCAGCTGAGGCACTGTGGTTGTGCAGCTGCCACTAGGTGGCTGCTTCAGAGCTCCCAGGCTGCAGATTGTAGGGGGACCAAGCAACCAGTCTGAGGGGTAATCTCTCTTGATTTAAGCTACTTGGATCTGGATCGCTGTCTAGGGTGAAGGTCCTGGGGTGTGTGACCAGTGTGCCAGAGCCAATGGAGACTTCTGAGAGAGCACCCAACTAACAGCTACAGCAGATAACAAAACTCCAGCAATTTGGGACAAAGCTCTCCTCTCTGGTAGCAGAGTTCTACTGTGGCAAAAAGCTCAAGTCAAGTAATTGAGTGGCAACATGAGCAAGCAAAGGAAGCAAAGCAAGCACAGCAATCTGACTTTGGACTACTTTTCTGGGGACAAAAAGGATCAAAGCATGAAAAAGGAGGAAGACAACAAAGTCAGAACTCCTACACCAAAAGCTTCCAAGAAAAATATGAATGGGTTACAGGCCATAGAGGAGCTTAAGAAGGATTTTGAAAACCAAATAAGAGAAGTGGAGGGAAAATATGGAAGAGAAATGAGAATAATACAAGAAAATCATGAAAAGAGAGTCAACAACCTGACTGAGGAAAATAACAACTTAAAAAATAGACTAACTCAAATGGGAAAGGAGGCAAAAAAGAGTCAATGAAGAGAAAAATGCCTTAAAAAGTCAAATTTGCCAGATGGGATTATAAATGGCTTTGGGGAATTTATATGTTTTTGGCACTGATGGCTGTCCATTCTGGGATTCCTAGTTTTTTGCTTATGTTAATAAAACCATATTCTCTAATAATATGAACTACACACTTATGAAGGACCCTCAGTACAGAAATGGGGTACTTTGAATATATTTTACATGTGAAATTCATTTTGTGTGACTAAAAACCAAAGAAGTGATATCATCTACCAATGTATACCAAGAACCTTCATTCTATGAGTCTCTGGGAAGTGACTAGAGGCATAAAGAAAACAAAAATGGCCATACCAATACATCTTTAAAATGGATTTTTCTGTTGAAATAAGCTTCACAATGTTTTTAGTTAGTAGAAACTTATGAAAAATATACTGCCAGATGAAATATTATTTCTGGTTCCTGGCCACAGTATTGTTGCTTCTTATTCCCCTCACACCACCTTCTGAGTTTGCTTCTTCCTAATCAAAAAAAAAAAAAAACAAAACTAAAAATCATTTATACTAAAATGTGACTGATATTCCCTTTCTTAAAGGAATTTGGAATTGTTTAAAGGATGTCTTTAACTATAACAGAATTCTAGTGGTTAGACCTTAAAAGAGATTTTAGATAATGTCTCATAAAACAACCTGGGGGGAAGGAGGCGGAGTCAAGATGGAGGAGTAGTTTCATTGGCACTTCCACAGAGCTCTCGTCCACACCACTTCAAAATTGTGTAAAACGGATATTCTGAATGACCTCTGGAGCTCCAGAACTCACAAAATGCCACAGAGAAGCTAACCTCCCCCTGAGGACAGTCCAGCAGCCAGGCAGGGAACCACCAGAACAGCACTCTTGGAGCCGAGCCCAGAACTTCATGAGTCAGAGGTTTTAGCCCCAGGGTAGCCAGACCAGCAGCCGGTTGGAGGGACTCCAGAACACCAGCAGCTGTGGAGTATCCAGAATTATCAACACATAGATGCCTAGGATAAAGGAGCGGGCAAAGCTTGCGCCATATTGCCAAGTTACAGCTTCAGCTCCTGGCCTGCAGACTGTAGGGGTCACCAGAAATCAGTTTTGGGGGTAATCACTCTTGCTTTACCCCTCTTGGATGTGGATTGTGGTCTGGGATGGAGGTCTTGGGATGTGTGACCAGCTTTCCAGAGAGTGTGGAGCCTTCAGAGAGGCCACCCAACTAATACCCCCAGCAATTTGGAAAACCCCAGCATTTGGGATGGAAGCTCCCCTGGCTGGTGGCAGAATCCTACTGTGGCAACAAGCCCAAAAGTCAAGTAATTGAGTGGCAACATGCCTAGTCAAAGGAAACAAAATAAACAGAAAAATTCAACATTGGACTCCTACTTTGTGGGCAAAGAAGATCAAAGCATGGAACAGGAGGAAGACTGTGAGGTCAGAAAGCCTTCACCAAAAGCCCCAAGTGAAAACACGAGCTACTTACAGGCCATAGAGGACCTTAAGATGTAGATAAGAGAAGTGGGGGGAAAATTGGGTAGAGAAATGAGAAAGATGCAAGAAAAGTATGAAATGACAGTCAACAACATGACTGAGGAAAATAACACCTTAAAAAATAGACTAAATCAAATGGCAAAAGAGGCTCAAAAGGGCAATGAGGAGAAGAATGCCTTAAAAAGCTGACTTTGCCAGATGGAAAAAGAATCTCAAAAGCTCACTGAGGAGATTCATTCCTTAAGGAGTTAGACTGGAGCAAATGGAAGCTAATGACTTTATGAGAAATCAAGGTGCTGTTAAGCAGATCCAAACAAATGAAAGAATAGAAGGCAATGTGAAATATCTCATGGGAAAAACCACGGATCTGGAAAATAGATCCAGGAGAGACAATTTAAAAATTACTGGACTACCCGAAAGCCATGACCAAAGAAAGAACCTAGAAATCACCCTTCAAGAAATTCTCGAGGAAAATTGCCTTGATGTTTTAGACCCAGAGGGCAAAATAGAGATTGAAAGAATACACTGATCAACTCCTGAAAAAGATCCTAAAAAGAAAACTCCCAGGAATATTATAGCCAGGTTCCAGAATCCCCAGATCAAGGAGAAAATACTATAAGCATCCAGGAAGAAACAATTTCAATACTGTGGAAACACAATCAGAATAGCACAGGACTTGGCAACTTCTACACTGGGGTAATGAAGGGCATGGAATATGATATTCCAGAGGGCAAAAGAGCTGGGACTGAACCCAAGGGTCACCTACCCAGCAAAACTGAGTTTTTTGTTTCAGGGGGAAATATGGTCATTCAGTGGAATAGAGGACTTTCAAGCATTCTTGAGGAAAAAATCAGAGTTAAATAGAAAATTTGACATCCAGACACAAGAACCAAGAGATTCCTGAGAAGGTAATCAGGGAAAAGAAATCATTATGAACTTATCAAAGTTGAACTATTTACATTCCTACAGGGAAAAATAATAACTGTGACTGATGAAACCTTTCTCAGTATGAAAATAGTTGAAGAAGGGTATATGGGTATATGAATATATATATATATACATATATATATATATATGTATATATATATATATATATATGTGAATGTATGTATATATGTTTTCAGGTATACATTTAGAGGTCACAGGTAAAATTTAATAGGAAGGGATGATACTTAAAAGGTGAAATTAAGAGGTGAGAGAGGAATATATTGAGAGGAGATGGGGAGAGGAAGAATGGGGTGTACTATCTCATATAGAGGAAGCAAGGGAAAATGGTTACAGGGGAAGGGAAGAACAGGAAGGCAAAAAGGTGAAACCTTATCCTCATTGAATTTGGATCAGGGAGAGAATGACAAACATACTAAATAGGGTTTCTCGCCCTACAGGAGAGTAGGGGAGAAGGGGATGAGAGAGGGGTCAATGAAAGGGAGGGCAGGCTGGGGGGGGGAGTTGGAAGCACCCACTTTTGAAAAGGGACAGGATCAAATTGGGGAGTGGACCAGGTGGGAGGTGGGATGGGTGGGAGTTAAATATATTCAGTCTTTTACAATATATCTACCATAGCAATGTTTAGCATAGCTACACATGTACAGCATATACTGAGTTGCTTATTCCTTTTAAAACCAAAATTTAATAATATATAAATACTATGATTATTATTATTGTGCATATAATTGGGAGATAAGATGTGCAGCCATTGGATCATGAGGATTCACCTTGCCCTATTGGAAAAGTTGAAGGGGGTATGGGAGAAGAGATGGGAGAGAGCAGATTGGATGAGGGGATATCCTGTGGGACTGCTATTCTGGGGTGGTGGGTAGGGGAAAAATGGGGAAAAATTGTAACTCAAAATCTGACGGAAATGAATGATGTAAACCAGAAGTTAGTAAAGCATTTGGAAAAAAATTAAAAATAAAACAACCTCACCTAATAGATATAAATGAGACAAGCCACTATACCCAGTCATTCTGAGCATGTGCAGAATGCTACTGACACAATTCTCTACATGGAAGAGGCTAAGAAGCCACATTATAAAAGGTTTGTAAAAATGTATAAAGGAAATGCCTTGGAGAGATTAACAGCATAAGCAGAAATCTGCAACTGGTTCAATAACTTCATGATGAATAGGAGACTCTTGATTGACTGAATCTGTGGAGCAAAACATTGATGGAGTGGTGAAGAGGTAGGACAAAAGATCTTGGTTCGATAACATCAAGGGTGAAACAAGGATGCCCATTATCACCACTGTTATTCAATATTGTACTTAATTGTTAGCTATAGCAATGAGAAGAAAAAGAAATTGAAGAAATTAGAATAGGAAATGAGGAAACAAAACTATCATTCTTCGCAGACAATATGCTGTTAAACTTTAGAGAATTCTAGAGAATCAGCTAAAAAAAAACTAGGTGAAATAACAATATCAGCAAAATTGTAAGATAAAAAATAAACCCACATAAATCAATCTATAAGTTATCAGAAAAGACCAATAGGAAGAGATAGAAAGAGGAACTATATTTAAAAATAATTACAGACAATATAAAGTACTTGGCAATCTACCTTCCAAGACAAAGCTAGAAACAAAATGAGCACTATTACAAAACACTTTTCACACAAAGAAAGTCATATGTAAACAACTGCAGAAATTTTAATTGCTCATGGATAGGCCAAGCCAATAGAGTGAAAATGACAATTCTACCTAAATTAATTTACTTACTCAGTGTAATGCCAATGAAACTACCAAAAATCATTTTATAGAGCTAGAAAAATAATAAGAAGAATCTGGAAAAGCAAAATATAATATAATATATATATATATATATATATATTATACAATATAAAGTCATAATCATCAAAACAATCTCATACTACCTAAAAGATAAAGTGGTGGATCAGCAGAAAAGATTAGGTAAACAATACACAGTAGTAAAGGACCATAGTAATCCTATGATTGATATACCCAAAGATCCAAGGTTTGGGGACAAGAATTCACTATTTGACAAAAACTGCTAGGAAATTGGAAAACAGTTTGGTAGAAACTAGGTATAGACAAGATCTTACATTGTATACCAAGATAATGTTAAAATGATTTAAGCATAAAGAGTGGCATCATAAGCAAATTACAGAAGCATGGAATAACTTACTTGTCAGATCTATGGATAAAGGAAGAATTAAGAACCAAGGAAGAGATGGAGAGCATTACTAGATGCAGAATGGCTAATTTTGATTACATTAAATTAAAAAGGGTTTCTATAAATGAAACCAATGCAGCCAAGATTAGAAGGAAGGCAGGAAACTGGGGTATTTTTTACAAGTTTCTCTGTTAAGGGATTCATTTTTGAAAATATAGAGAATTGAGTTGAATTTATAAGGATATTTCTTATTATTATTATATTATTATATTTATATTATATTATTATTATTATATAATTATAAGGATATTTCCCAAATGACACACTCTCAAAAGATATGAACAGGCAGTGTTCAGAAAAAGAAATCAAAGCTATCTGTGGTTGTATGAAAAAATATCCTAAATCACTATTAATTAGAGAAATGCACATTAAAACAACTCTGGTGTACCACCTTCCACCTATCAGAATGGCTGGTAGTATAACATAAAAAGAAAATGATAAATGTTGTAGGAGAACATGGAAAAATTTGGACACTAATGCACTGTTGGTTGAGTTGTTAACTGATCAAAATTCTCTGGAGAACAATTCAGAACTATGCCCAAAAGACTATCAAATTGTGTATACCCTTTGATCTAGCAATACCACTCCTAAATCTGTAACCCAAATAAATTAAAAAGGGGGACAGAGTGTGGCAGAATCCAGCCCAGGAGGTTACCCAGAGTGTCCACACAGGTCGAGCACAGAGCGCGTGGGGTCTGCACAGCTCAGACCTAAGAGCAGGCAAGCAGACTACACCAGAGAGAGAAAAAGCCCCAGCCTGCAGACTTACCAAGGACGAATCGCAGTCATCTCCCAGAGGGAACAGATCATTGGAGCCAGGTAGGAGAGTCGGGCCCCCAGTGGAGAGAGTGGCTTCTCAGGCTGCATTCAGCCCCCAGCCTGGAAATTTAGAAACTGCCTGTCTGTATGATACAGGGGCTGGAATGGCAAAGTAAATTCTAGCTGCTCCTATCCTCCCATCCCTCCTTCATGAAGCAGAAAACCCACAGATAAGTCTCCCACCCAGATTGAAATCCCAAGTTAATGGAAATAGCCTCAGGCTTGAGAATCTCCAAGAAAGGGTGTAACTGAGACAGCCAGGAATCTGAAGAGAAGAGAGGGAGGGGACCCAACTAGCCCCACCTCACCTCACCAACAAAAGCCTACTTATAGCCCAGGGGTATAGAGGCAGAAATCTGAAGTGGTCAGACTCATCCCAACCTACACATCTACATTCCTCACTGACTTCCCTGACTTAGCCATAAACTAGCCACCCAGAGGTATTCAAAGTCAAGGATCAGGCCCCAAACTCATAGCCTGAGACACTGAGAAACAGGAAGTCACAATGGGAAGGAAGGAAGCTGAAAAGGAGAAGGGGAAGGCAAGAAAGTCTATTCGAGCATACTATGCAGGGCAAGAACAACAAAACACACAGGACAATATAGACTCTCTGCCCACACCAGAGACCACAGAAGGAAACATGATCTGGTCTCAAGCCCAAATAGCATTCCTGGAGGAGCTTAAGAAAAATTTTAAAGACCAAATCAGGGAGGCAATGACCAACTTGGAAAAAGAAAATACCTCCCTAAAAAAGGAACTTCAAAAACTTACTGAAGACCATAATTCACTAAAAATTAGATACAACCAAACTGAAACTCAGAACTCCATGATGCAGCAGGAGTCAATCGAAAAAAACAAGATGATCGAAAAATTGCAAGAAAATGTAAAATATCTCACTGGAAAAATAACTGACCTAGAGAACAGATCCAGGAGAGACAACCTAAGAATTATTGGTCTACCAGAAAGCCACGATGAGAAAAGCAGTCTAGACAACATCCTCCAAGAGATTGTCAAAGAAAACTGTCCTGAGGTCCTGGAATCAGAAGATAAAATAGCTATTGATAGAATTCACCGGACTCCTCCTGAAAGAGATCCCAAACTGAAAACTCCAAGAAATATAGTAGCCAAATTCCAGAATTATAAGATTAAAGAAAAAATTCTACAAGCAGCCAAAAAGAAACAATTCAAATATCGAGGAACTACAGTTAGGATCACACAGGACCTAGCAGCTTCTACATTAAAAGAGCGGAGGGACTGGAATTTGATATTTCGTAGGGCAAGAGAGCTAGGACTACAACCAAGGATTAACTACCCGGCAAAACTGAGCATAATCTTTCAGGCAAGGAGATGGACGTTTAATGAAGTAAGGGACTTCCAGACTTTCCTAATGAAAAAGCCAGAGCTCAATGGAAAATTTGATCTCCAATTACAAGACTCCAGAAGAACATAAAAAGGTAAACAAGGGTAACATAGACTCACACATGCAGAAGTGCACACACCCACACCCACAAACACAAGCTCATTACCTGGGATGTAACAAGAGCAAAATGTTCACATCCCTATATGTGGAGCTGATAACTGTCAATATTTGAAATCTCTATGATTATCATGACCTGCAAAAGGGTTATACTTAGAGGGTGTGGGTATGAATGCACTAACATGGAGTCTAAAAAAAAAAAGACTATTAAGGGGATCAATGGTACTGTAATGGGAAAAAGGAAAGGATGAGCTAGGAAAAGGTAAAATATGCCATCTGAAGAGGCATCAAAACACACTATAGAAGAAGAGAAAGTAAGAGGGAGAGGAACATCATTTAAACACTATTCTCACTGGTTCTGGTTCAAAGAAGGATCAAATTAATCAGTGAAATTTAAGCATCTAATGTGAATAGACACATAAATTCATTAAATAGAGGAATTGGAGGGAGGGAGAGGAGCATTGTTTGAAATTTACTCTCATTGGTTTGGAATCAAACGGGGAGTAATTTACTCTGATAAGTATAAAAATCTGTTGTGTCCTATAGATAGTGGGAGGGTAAGGGGGGGGGGTGAAAAGGAGGAGACTAAAGGGAGGGATTATAAGGGAGGGAAATAGTAGTAAGGGGAGAGGGTAGGTTAAGAAGGGGGGTCACTGGGTGGGAACACTGAGGGAGGGGGCGGTCAAAAGGGAAAACTTCAAGGAGGGGAAGAAGGAATAAACAAAAATATAAACAGGGGAGGGAATAGGATGGAAGGGAAAAGACAGATAGTCATCATTACTGTGAATGTGAATGGGATGAACTCTCCCATAAAACAGAGGCGGATAGCAGAATGGATTAAAAACCATAATCCTACAATATGCTGTCTTCAAGAAACACATTTGAAACAAAAGGATACCCACAGGGTAAAGGTAAAAGGTTGGAGTAAAATTTATTATGCCTCAGCTAAAGTAAAGAAAAGCAGGGGTAGCAATACTTATCTCAGATAAAGCAAAAGCAAAAATAGATCTAATTAAAAGAGATAAGGAAGGAAACTATATCCTACTAAAAGGCACCATTGAGAATGAAGCAATATCACTACTTAATATATATGCACCAAGTGGTATAGCATCCAAATTCCTAGAGGAGAAGTTAAAGGAATTAGAGGAAGAAATAGATAGCAAAACTATACTAGTGGGGGACCTTAATATCCCCCTCTCTGAACTCGATAAATCCAACATCAAAATAAACAAGAAAGAAGTTAAGGAGGTGAATAGAATCTTAGAGAGACTAGATATGATGGATCTCTGGAGAAAACTGAATGGGGATAAACAGGAATTTACTTTCTTCTCAGCAGTACATGGTACAT